>VXBW01000604.1:294110-450498 GCA_013400375.1 Thinocorus orbignyianus | reverse complement strand
GATCTCCAGAGGGTCCCTTCCAGCCCTCACCATTCGGTGACTCTGGCTTTGCAGACCCCCCCTAAATGATGGTTATTGCTTGGTGCAGAACAGCTTGTATTGCCCAGAAAATGCTGTTGTGCTGCCGTGCTCACAGGAGATAAACAGGTTACCATGGCCTTCATGAGCACGGAATATTTTTAAGCTAAGGGGAGTTGTGCAACTGATGTGGGGAAAAAAAAAAAGGCAACAAAATGTGATTTATAATACAGGTAGACTGGTGATGTAGCCCACAGGAAAGCCAGCAAATTCCTCGGTATCTTAGCTTAGCTTCTTTTATCAGAAAAATAAGAACAGCGAAGTGGCTTTTGCATATTCCTATTTCCCAGCGGGTAACTTCATTCTTGGCTAGGAATGTCCAGGATTCTCTTTCTTTCTACTTGTAATGCTGAAGTATTATAAATATCAAGAACAGCTGAAAAAGAATTACGAAATCCAAGAAAAACTTGCTCTGTTAGGAAGCAACAAACTTCCTTGTGTTGTTATGACCAAATCCTAGGGACATTTCTTCTGTCCCTGAGAGGCCGGATTCATTCCTTGGCTGGGGAGATACGGGAAGAGAGAAGGCTTTGGATAAAGATGTGTTAGATCAATTTGTTCACACGTGGCTCAGCCCTCGTTCCCCTGGAGCTCCAGCTGACATTAGCAGGCGTTTTGCTTGAGTAAGAGTGGAATAAAAAAATCAGGATTTGCCTCTTGCTATTTTGTTCTGTGCATTCAGACCTGAGTACACGGGAGCAGATGAGACTCTCACCACTGGCTTCAGTGGCTCTGGAACTTTTCTGCAAGTTTGAGTAGTTGTGTTCCTGACAGGTGCAGAAAAAGTACCAGAGTTCCTGAGTTTCTTTACTCTTGTTACAACCAAACCTTCTGAGCAACCAGACTTTCAAATAATTAAACCTGTAAATACCAAGTAAAGTGTGAGCACCACGGGATGGGCTGGCTCTGGAAAGGGCTGGTCCATGCCCTGTTCCATCAGCCCTGGTTTTCCATGGGATTCCAGACGTGCAGAGTGCTGTCCTTCAACGGGCGAGAAGAAACGACATTCAGGTCTTGACATTCCCCTCCAACCTCATTTTATTTTGCAATTAATTGCCAGTCAGGGTGGTAATTTCTATTGCGCTCTTAATGATTGGAAATATTTGGCAGATTAACATCATTTAGCTTTCATCTTCTCCAGGGAGATAAGAGAAAGGATTAAAGGGAAGGAAATTCCTTGCTAAGTGCTGTGAAGACAGTGAGAAGAGAGTCTGGAGACGTGAAATCAAATGAGTGAAAACAAAGGAAAAGTTCAGGAGCCCCTTGCCACTGCCAGTGGGATTTACCCTTTATTTACTGCTGACAATCCATCTGCCAGCTCCCGAGCAATCCTGAGCAGGAGACTACACCTGCCAACACGTCTGTGACGCAGAGATGGAAGCAGATGTTGGAATTTGCACCACTGAAGCTAAAATTTATCATATCTAGCACAGAACTGCTAATGGAGGTGAAAATGGTCACTCTTTAGCTCAGTGCCTGATCCTCTCCTTTGTTTTCCCTCTTTCCTCTCTACTTTCCCGACTGCATATTCCCCGCTCAGCTTCAGCAGAAAGGAGTAAGTCACTGACGAAATGTAATTTCACCAGTATTCAATCAAAGCAGAATAATGTGTTTAATATCTGTGCGGCATCGGGGAGGTGGAAGATTCATGCAACACGGAGGAGGGAAGGGAAGGAGAGGCATTAACGCAGCGCCTTGGGTTCCCTGAGGTATAAATCCCCCCTCACGCAGGCGAAACGCATCGGGCAGAGCTGTGCCATAAATCAGCAAAGCGCCAGGAAGTCCCAAGTCAAAAGAAGAACAGTATCATGTGCTGTTATGTTATTACCACTATATATATTCTGCTGTACGTTATTAATGACAAGTAAAACCCGGGTGCTAAACGTGAGGGGAGAGGGAGGAAATATGGGCCGAAATTAAGTCAAGAATATTGAGGTTTAAGTATCAGAGGTGGCTTCCGAGCAGCGAGGTCTGTTGGGCCACGTCTTGCTCTCCCACGGGGAGAGGTCGGGCTCCATCGGAGCGTGTGGGAGCAGATGGAGCAAAGCGCTGGGGAAGGGGCTGTGGGACTGGTTCTGCTGGGGGGCAGAGGGATGGGCTGATAACCCTGCTTTCCTCTTATTTAGCATATTCCATCTCCAGGGCACTTAACACACATTAACTGGATAATCCCCACCGTTTCCTGAGGGACACCATGGAGAAGTGTCCTTCCAGGACAGGAGTAGGGCAGTGGGTCTGTCCCTTGGCCGTCGCTCTCAGAAGCCAAAATTGGATGTAAAACCCTGTGCTGGCTTTAGGCAAACACAACCCCCATCGCTCTGACTCCCAACGAGACCGGAGCAGAGTGCTTTAATGACAGATGAAACTTGAATTTGCATGAACTCTTTGGGAATCCATAACATTTAAGAGCGGATGTCAATGGGATTGAGTGCAGCCTTTGGATAATAGCCCCTCGCTGCTAGAAAAACTGCCAGCAAAGCCCAGGCGTTTGGTTTTTGTTATAAAACAGAAGCTATTGATCCTGTAGCAGCAGTCCGCTCCATAGGCAGTATTCCTGTTACGCCAAATGACTGATGTAGTTTTAATCACTTTGTCTGATAGTGTCTGGTGCAAGAAAAAATGTATTCTTGGCTTTACTCTTCCATATGGATTGCGGAATCCTGATGGGCTCCTCGAGAGGCTCAGGCTAAACAACTGCCGAGTGGGAACCGGTTTATGCACAGCCCTTCTGCTGTTAAGTACAGGCACACACACATCACCCTCCTCAAGTTAAACTGAGTAGAAGGTATGAGGATATATATTGGTATTTAAAGTAGAATACTTTTACTGTCAGCCAGAAATGTGTATTTATGTACAGGGGTTCCTTTACTAGGGACATTTTCAAAAATTATTACGAATTTCAGGTTGTGGGCAAGTTGTATGCATTTAAAAGCTATCTGTCACTGTGAACAGGTTCAATAGTCATCATTTTAACTGGCTTTCACAAATTCCATTTTTACAGCATCAAATGATGTGCTCAATAGTAAAATTATTTTTATCAGTTTTAATCTGTCATTCAAGACAGTTACTGATTTGCCGTGTCAATGAGATCAGCGTCATTGAAGTTAACTGAGATTTACATTTCTAACTTAATTATGAGCTTACTCAATTTTATCCCAAGCCTCAGTTAAAAAATAAATAACTTTGGAAGGCACATCTCAGTGATGCTGCTGAGAGTCATAGTCAGCTCCAGCCCCGGAGCTCAGAGAGGCAAAGGGGTGGGATGCTCTGCAGAGGGACCTGGTCTCCCCATCCTCTCAGAGGACAGGCGTGATTGCAGCCCCTGGCAAAGCACCACTGCTGGGGGGCTGGATGTTCCCAGGAGAGGATAAATCTCAGATTTGATTTGTTAGTTGTTTAAATATTTCTAAGGATTTTACCCCAGATCTGATCCCTCTGGGTCAAAGCGGGGTCACTCCCACTGTTGGCGCCTTGATGTTTTTGGTGAATACAACCCAAACCAGGTCCCGATTGTGTGTCAGCTCTTCACACGTGCTGAGCATCTGCTCCGTGACCCACCTGCTGCACCCTCGTCCTCCTCTGCCATATGGAAAAGCCAAGCTGACATGCTCCTGTTCATTTAGATAAAACTTCATGTCTTCACCAGTGACAGGAACGAAACGTGGCCATTGTCCTTTTGCCCCAAAGGCAAGGAAGAACAGTGGAAATTTCTCCTCATATGTCTGATTATTAGCAGTTATCCATTCATCAGCGTTACGCCAGGCAAACCGATACGAGCCCTTGCCCTTACCCTGAATAGCTCCTGGTTCTGTTGGGCAGCCTTGTGTGTGAGAGATGAATAGCCTTTATCTGAGAACTAATTTGCACCACGAGCTGCAGAATTTCATGATAACCGAGAGACGATTCCTTCCAGCTCTGGGACGTCGGCTCAGAGCCCTCGGCTCGTGACACGGGACTTTCCCGTGTGGGTTTATGTTGTCTACACAGTGAGCAGCTCAACAAACAGAAATGGGGTTGTGAGGGCTGGGTGTGCTCAGTCTTGAGGATGAAAGAATGTCTCAGTGAAGCCAAAGGCACAGCTTCTGATCGTTTTAATAGAACAGGCTTTTATTCTGCTGTAAATTTCACTCTTCAGCACGCATGGATCTTCACAACCTGTGCTCCCCGACACACAAGGAGAGACCTCAGCAGCATCGTGCCACCCCACCAATCCCCCCCACCTCCTGCTGCTTTGTGCTGGGACTGGAATTCCTGTGTCCTCGGGGCTCGTACATGACTGGCCCTCACCAGGGGTTGGCTACTGAACAAGGAATGTAAAGAAAAGAGAGCTTAGCTGGGGAGCATTCCCACTTGAATGCCGTGGATCTGTGGAAATGGTCTCATTGAACCGTTTGAAAGGCTGGTTTGATTCTTGGACTGTGCTGGGAAGAGGGAAGTGAGAATGATGATTGAAAAAGACAACCACAACGAGCGAACTGTGACTGTAGCTTGCTTCTTGATTGGAAGTATTTAGAAGGTGATGCTGGAACATGAAAATCAATTAACTCAAGAAGAAATCATGTTCCCTCCTTCCATGTTTCCTGGCATCCTGGTAGGCTTAACATCTGGGTGTTCTCAAGACATTTGATGCATTTCGTTCATCATACATGACATTTGCATAATGCGAACATCATACTTTATGCAGATGCATCCTTGAATATTTCACAAATTATGATTGCTATTTAAACTTCCCATAAATAAAACGCACAGGGACTTGCCCACTTCTGAATGTGTGAAAATGCAAGGTCCAAAGTGACTCGTTACTCGCACTGGCACACCATAAATTCCCTTCGTATCACAAGTAAATACAGCGTCTTTCATTTTACTTTCTTTCTAAAGCCATTAAAATTCTATTAGCTGTTTGTGAATATTATTTGGTGCCATCTGCATTTACTCCTAAGTTGTGATAGCGACAGCTGCAATAATTTGTATGCGTTTTCTGTGTACAGTTGGTTATTGAGCAACAGAACCTTCCTCCTGCATTGCTATAGAAGCTATAGCCAAATACAGAGACGGTTTGTTTGTAAATCTAAATCCCCAAAGTATTATTTTATTTATTAGGACAACAGAAGGGAAAATGGGGACGAGACAAGGGGAAGTGTTTGATGTTATGTGACAAACAGTAGTGTTTCTCCTTTTCACTTATTTATTTGTGCTTCAGTCACAGTTTGGGGTTGAAATGAAGGTGGACAGTTGTAAGAACAGACACGTTTTATTCCGTCATGTTTTCGCTTGTGAAAGGCTGAAAGCTTCTGTGGTGTAAAAGGCATATTTTTTTAATTGACTCCCATTTCCATACTGTAGAGGTGCTGAGCAGGAGCTCGAGCAACAAGACGTGATCCCCACGGCAGCAGCTGCTCCTTGGTCACCGCCGTCTCCATCAGCCGAGGACACAGCCAGTAATTCTGAACCAGATGAGATGTCTGAACGTTACAGAGCAATAAACTTGGACAGTGACAGCTCAGGTGGTGGCGCAGGGGCTCTGGTGGGAGTGACCCAGCATCCAACCGCTCCTTTACTTGATATTTATGTCCCTGAGCCTTCTCGGTGGGAAGTTCAGCTCCGCGCAGGTGGCAGCCTCAGACCATGCATCATTCCAGCCGTATGGGAGCTCTGCTGTGGGACCTTCCTTAGGAGCCCTGTGAAAAACAGTCCTGGGGTGGGTTTTCTCCAAAGAGAGGAGTTTGTACCCAGGGCTGGCCAGGGCTTTAATTTTGCGAGCACAGAGCTAGACGAGTGCCAGAATATTTTTGCAGTTGAGGCATGTGCTTGGGTCTCCCTCTCTTTTATGCTCATGTAAAGCCTGGCTTGAAAATACACAGGTGATAAATGCTTCAATATTTAACCATGATTTACCTGTGGTGAGTGAAGGAAAAATTATGCAAATAGAGCCTGAATCGGAGCAGTGAGCCCCTTTATATTCTCCAGAAAATGTCAACATATAATGTTTTATGAATCATTCGCTTTCCTTTGAAAATAAAACACTTCTCCTTTTAGATGTTCAAGATTATGCCTGAGCATAAATTACAGAGGAATGGTTTCCAGATTAATACGGTCCCCAAATGGTGTGAATTCATAAAGAAATGGGATCTGTATTTGGAAAAGGCTCTCAGTCTTACGACTTGAGTCCCTGACTCAGCCCAGTGCTCCGGGGACAGGAGCTGCTCCGTCATCGACAAGGGTCGGACTAATGGAAGGAAAGAACATAAAACTGCATGGATCCGTTTTCAAATGGCATTACAATTGAGACAAGAAAAGCTCTTAAAACACAGCAAAGTCCCTGGAGTGAAAGTCCTATTCATTTGTGCGGAGATAAAACCAACCTTTCCAAAGGTGAAAAAGCAATGTCACGCAGAATTTCCACTTCTCTCATCTCTAGTGTTTGTTCTGGTCCTCTGTGGTCCTCGGAGGGGCTCAAACATCTGAGAAAAACAAATTTCAGTGCATCACTTTGAATAATCCTGACCGAGTCATCAATTTAAATACCTAATTCCTATTAGCACTTTTCATCATCTCTCCTGAAAAGCTTTGATGAGGTTATGGCCATTTTCACCAAGAGGACAAGTGAGTTTCTGTCACACGCGATGCTTCAATGTTCCTCCCTCTGATAAGCTGATTGCTTCTCACACGGAGCATTAAGAATTGCTGTTTAAGGGCCAGGGAAACGAAAGAAACCCCAGCAAAATCAAGACCTCGTCTGTAATGAGCTGCTCAGCATCAGGAAGCCAGTCTCTCTGGTGGTTCACACTACATTAAAAAAAGATCTTTAATGAAGATATCCAGGAGACAGCCTTGCTGAGCTGCCTGTGGACCAAGAGAAGACCTGGGCAAGCACCAGCTCCTGGATTTTTCTGGAAGGAAAATGTCCTTTTCTGATGAAGAGTTGTTGGGAGGTGAGAGAGGGCAGCTTTGCACCACATCTCCACAATTCTCCCACTTGGGCAAAAGTTGCTCTTAGCCTTAACCCATATTTACGAGCTTAAAAGCCGACTATTTGGGGCTTCACTGTAACAGCTTTTAGAGGCTCCGTACAGGTAAAAATCAATGGGGAATCAGCACAGCGGATTCTAAGGGACTGAAAAAACCAAAGTCGTTGATTGCAACCCAGAGACCTCTGGAGCAAAAATAACTCTGTAGCTCCTTCAAGACAAGCCACGGTAAATCAAGTGGCAGAGAGAGACTGAGAGCACGCCGCTAGTGTCCCCTTGCTGGAGTCAGCAGTAAAAACTCATCCTGATTTTGATTTCTTATTGTAATACTGTGGAAAGTTCATTTAAGGAAAGAAAACACCTTCTGCAAGGTAGGTGCCTGTCTTGATCCCATGCCGTCTGCCAAGATGAAATTATTCTCTAGAGCTGATAGCCCCCAAACAGGCAAAGAAACGTCTATAAATCTTGGAAAGTGCTGTTCTTTAGCTTACGGGTTCATTAATGGAGTGATGGGCCCTGGAAGAGAAATTGCCTTTTGTGTGATTGCCATTAGCAGGTTTGTTGACAATGAGCCTTCTGACCTTAGCGGGCAGCGAGGCAGCGCGTTGCTCGGGGCGAGCAGGGAGAGTGATTATGGCCGTGATACCTTTCCGTTTGAGCCAGAATTAAAAAAAAAAGTAAGTCCATTTAGTAGCCTTGAAGGTCAGTAGTTTTCGCTGTCTGTGTGTGGTGTCTTGGAGAGATTTTGTCACTGGAATGATACTTGGAACATCTCTCTGTTAATTCTGCAACAAGAAGGAGGGTTGCAGAGGGGCTGGTAGGATGGGGACAGGAACTGTGGAGGAGCCTAAAACTGAGGAGGGATTTATGGTGGTTTTCCTGGGATCTGGACACCTTCTTTCCAGGGCTGCTATTTTAACCAGAACTCCCTGTTTTCAGGAGAGGAGAATGTGTGACTGGGAGGTTTGGACCTGTCCAAAGGCAGCGAATGGAAGTCAATAAAACGATCTTGAGAGACGAGAGCTCCTACTCCGAGCTCTCGGAGCTACATGACTTGCTGCACCCTCTCCCTATTATATTGGCTTTCTTCCCTACCACAGACTGGTTCACAAAACTAAAATTACTGGAAGACACTGCAGAGAAATGAAGGTCTAATAATCTTCAATTTATTCTCAGTCCCACTGGCAGTTTAGCCTTTATGACACAGAGTATTTTTAATTAGTTTTTGAGTTCCCTCTTTGGAAGATCACAGGCTCCAGATGGTAGGTGATCTCATCACCTCTCCGTTCTAGGGCGTTTGGCCTATTTTGCTTATCTCCATCTCTCCTTCATTCCAGTGCCACCAGGGTGAAACAGCAAATGGGGAGGAAGGGATTAGTAAGAAGTAAAAAAGCATTTAGTAGTTGAAGTGCAACAGGCTCTCAACTCTCAAAAAGATCCTGGACTGGGGAGAAAGTACTTTAATTGAGAAAAACAACAAAAAAACCCCCAAAACAAACTACAAAAAAGAAAAGATAAAAAGATAAAAAGCAACTTAAATGTCTGTATATTGTGAATTTTCTACCTATCAACACTGGGGCTCAGTCTCAGCTGCATGGTGAGCCTCTGGTCTGGTTAGTTTGTCGTTGGCAAGTCAAATCCTGAGCTGAGGGTGCTGACCCTCTACTTAAGCTCCAGCTTTTTCTTCCAGTATTTGCCAGGAAATCATTGTCTGGGAAGTTCTGCCTGGGGAACATCTAATGTGAGAAAAACTAATTTCACATAAACAAGGACTGGAAGAGGAGGAGTCCCTGATGCCAGAACTAGAGTATTAGGTCCATTAAGGTTAAAACCCCGCGTAGCCTTAGAAGCCCCTGTGTGTTTCTCATCCACAGAAGAAGAGAAAGCCCAAGACTGAATTAACGTGGATCACACCGATACATCATCGCCGTGAGTAAGCACTGTCATTCCCTCCTGTGAGCACCCTTTCTAGTGACAGATTCATGGTCCTCAGAGAAATTAGACTCAGTTGTGGATGGAATCTAATTTCATCCCTTGTCGTTAAGCATCTGCAGCCCAGATTTGC
Organism: Thinocorus orbignyianus; assembly: GCA_013400375.1. Classification (NCBI taxonomy): domain Eukaryota; kingdom Metazoa; phylum Chordata; class Aves; order Ciconiiformes; family Thinocoridae; genus Thinocorus; species Thinocorus orbignyianus. The sequence continues at coordinate 441,387 of VXBW01000604.1, read as the reverse complement.
TGTCCTGCCCAGGCTGTTGTTATGGGTGGGAGAACTACACTGCTGAAGAACACTTGATCGTTCTGGGGAATTCCTTCTCGATTTTCCATGAGAAGTAGGGAAGTGGGGTTGATCTTGGGTGCATCAGTATCTCTGCTGCAGGGATAATGTTCCTTTTAGGGTGTGCTTTGCTCTGGAGAGCTTGGGCAGAGCTTGGGACACTTGTCGAGGTCAACACTGGTGAGAATATAGTGCTAGTCTTGTGGCAAAACAAATATGACCGTTGTCATTGTGCTTTTTTTCTTTACCCCCTTGCTTGGGGGGCAACACATACAGAGCAACCAGCATCTTTTCATCCACAGGGTGGGCAGACTCCAAGAGCTCTTACTGCAGTGGAGAGGTGTAGAGCTTGCTGCCCAACTCGCTGGCAAGTCATTATACCAGCAGGGAATTATGCTGTAGATGAAGAAATCCAGCACTGAACTGTTCTCAATAGGTGAAATTCTCCTTGCCCTTTCCTGCTATTGGTGATTCTAAAAAAAGCCCAAGACCAGAGCACGTTCCCAGCCCAGAGCCTTCCCTGAAGCAAGTTTGAGCTCATTTAATGTGCAAATGACAGCGAATCAGGAACTTCCCGCTGTTCCCAACGCTAACACTTCCTGTAATTTGCATGATAAAATTCTGATGATTTCAGATAGCGTTCCTCAGGACGGATTATTTGACACCCAGACTGTATGTTATGGGAATAAATTATTTTGCTGTGTTTCTAACTGATCACAGTCATGAATTCTGATTTGCTGACATTGAGTCCCAAACAAAAGCGCAGAACCTTGTCTAATAGCACTATGAAAAAGGATATTCAGGAAATATTAACAAGTTTCATATGGTAATTTATGTAAATACAAACCATAACTCAGTTGAAAAGATTCAGTTGAACCTATAGAAAGAGTCTGAAAGCCAAGGTTTCCATGATAAAACATAAATTGATACTTAGTCTTTACAACCCAAATGTTGTGCTTTCTGATATGGAACAAAGGAGGGAAAACCAGAAGCTTCGCTTTAAAAAAGTGGAGCACTTCCCAGTTTTGAGTTTAGGATCTTCAGTGGGGCACTTTTCCAGGATTATGAAGAGACCTTTTCAATTCACATCTCTGCAGAAGAAATGCTACAGCATCCCATTAAGGTCCAGGCTGTGCCTTGTACAATAAGCTGCAGGGACACGTTGTCTCTTCCACACAAGACCAATGCTTGACCTTCTCTGGGAGAGTTGGTCTGGACTCGGTCCATCCAGATTTGAGATGGAAGCAGACCAGAAGATCTGGTGATGCAGAACGGAGTGAAGACACTGGGCTTCCTTTGGTTCTGGGTTAATTAGGGTCATTTCCAGCCTTCTCGGAGCCAGCTCTTCCATGTCCAGTCTCAGTTCTGCAAGGACCGTGTATTGTAATTAAAGACTTTTAGTTAGTCTGCCCACAATCTGTCAGAGCTCTCATGCTGAGGTGTAATTAATGGGCTGAACCCCTACCTTGCAACTTCCACTGTATGTGTGCTTTCAAAACAAATGTGCACTTGGGTTTGAAGGGACATAACTGTAACAGTCCTTGGCACTTCTTGTTACTAAAATAACTGTATTGTGCATTTATCAAGTGACTTTCCCCTGAGGCTGTCCAAAGGGCATCAGTAAGAAGTGTGTGTACTCAGCACCTTGTGAGATTGAGCCTCCAGCACACAATCAATATTTATAAATTATGCTTCAACCTTAAAGCAGCGTGGGACTTTCTGGGGGTGTCACGCTTTATTTGGTCTCCAGTGGAAGCAAAAAACCTGAATTTTGAGTGTTGAAAGTTTGGCTTTTGCTATAACTCAGACTCAGGTCTTCAAAGACACGCCTTTCTGAATAGCTCAGCTTCCATGTTGGCACCAAAATAAGTGTTTAGATCGTCAGAATTGCTTAGCACATTGGATCCAAGGCTTAACTCAAAATGTGCTTTCAGTTATAGGTGATCTTAGGCCATTGGGACTGCCAGCTCCTTCTACAGCTGAATCACGTAGAGATACTTTAGCTCTGCAGAATTAGGGCAATAATCTCAAGAAAAGGGACTTGGGACCTTCACAATAAACACAGCGTGCTGTCCTTCTGAGATACTGGCTCGTTATTGACTGTGGAGAAAAGGCCATTTACTGAAGCACGAACACCATTCGCATCCTCCTCTCCCCTGGCTGGTTTCCCACCGAAACCCTGGTCCTGGCCAGGGCTTGTTTAGTTTGTGGAGCTGAGGAGGCCACGGCCCCGCGTGGTGCAGAGGAGACACAATGACAAATGTATTTCAGCAGGAAGGTTTCTAAGGAAGAGAAATACTTTGGATATTGAATGGTAGAAAGAGTGTTTTGACCCGTCCTCGTCCTTGAACTGGGATTAGGTCAGGGCTCTCTGTCTGCTCACAGCTGGGATGAAGCTCCAGCCGCCTTGTTGGCCTCCAAGCTCACAAACCACCTCTGCTCTCCCTTTGTCTCCACTCCTCCCTCTTTCCCGAAGGCAGGGAATGTCTTCACCATGAAGGGGAATATTCCCAAAACCGAGTGGGAGCCGTGCAAGCCCCACTGCAGGAGCTCGGGAGCTGGTGGAGCACGGATGCTCCACTTGAAGCCGGCGTGAAACCACGCTGGTCCTCCCTCAGCAGCCCACGCCATTGCTGCCCCCCAGCCCTTGCCCCCCGTGCCCCCTGTGCTGCCCGTTATCATGTGTTAACTGCAAATGGAGACCCGGAGACTCGAGGATTTTTTTGTGAGTCGCTGGTTCAGCTGGGTTCTTTATTATTATTAATGATGAAATACTGAGGCTGGGCTGCTAATGAGTCTAAGCTCCCTCCTGTGTGTTTATTTTTCTTCCCCCTTCAAACTGTCATTTCAGAGTAAATTACTTTTCCCTGCGTCTTTGTCAGGCAACACTGTACCAGTACATCCACCCCCATCTCACCCTCTGCTCTAATTTCAGGCTTATTCAGTTTCTCTCAATGCAGTTTACTAAGCAAAGTACGGCGTATCCTCCCATCTGTCTTACTTAAGTGGCACGATGCGCCTCAACAGCAGATAGAGACATCATTTTTATTACGCTCAGTTCTGGTTCTTGTTTTTTTCCCTCTGAATTATTTACTAAGCCATTACCAGAAAAGGGGGGAAGTGGGGGAGAGGTGTGAGGCTGGAGGAAAAAAAGTGGTATTTTTAAAGGGGTGGGGGGAGGAAGAGCGAACAATCTTTCCGAGCATCACTCAAAAACTCTGCTGTGATTTTCTTGCCTTTGTTCCATCTCGTGCTAAACATGTTTGTGTCAGGCAAACAACCCCCGTTAGATGGAATTTCACACCATTCAAAGCATCAGTGTCTCCAGCCTTAATGTGTATTATGTTCAAACATGCAACGTAATCCATCAAAAACCCCTGCAGACCTCGCGCTTGCCTCCAGGTTTATCTGCGTGAAGCCTCCCTCTCCGTGTACGCACGGAGCCAACCTTCTGTCGGTGGGTTTTGGCTTTTTTTTTTATTTATTTGGAAGCAGCAGAGCAGATTCTCAGTCAGTGTATGCTCTCGCAGCTCTGCTGGCCTCCTGCCTGCGGATTTATCCCGGTGGAGGGGACTTGCTCATTCCTGGCTGGAATCTGCGGTTCCAGCATTAACGGGGGGCGGGTGAATCGGGGGGGATTTATCTCAGAGTCTGTTCCGAACTGACCAAACCATTCCCAGCACATTCAGCACAGCCAGGCTGCCTCCCCAGGCTCACCTGATAGGAATAGTGTGAGTTTTCCGGAAGGAAAATGTTTTGTGATGGAGCCCAAGGTTTTGCAGCCAGAAGGGAAGGCGACTCCAGCCCCAGGGAGGGCAGCGCTGATCTTGGGGTTGATTTTTTTCCAGCTGTGACAGGGAGCAAGCTGAAGGGCACTGGGAAAGCTGCTCTTCCCTTTGCAGGAGTTGATACAAACAGATCCAGAAACACCAAAATCAAACTCACTCCCATAGGGAGGAAAATCAGTAGTTGATTTGAAATGGAAGACCAGTTATTTATCTGAAAAGGCTGCTGAGATAGGTGGCAATGGAGTAACATGGATATATTTACATGGATTTAGAAAACATTAATTAGCTGTTAACTTCTGACTTAAAGATAAATGTACCAGTCCTCACTGGGAAAGTTTTCCTCCGGTGACTTTTGAACCCCTTTACACAGAATGAATCTACCCGGCATTTCTGGTAGAAATAGCAAGAAGGGTTGTGGCACGTTTAATTTCTGTTTTTCACTGGAGACTTCATTTTCTCCTTCAAACTTGGTTGTTTTTTTTACGCCAGCCTTCCCATCTCAGTTTGTTTTTTTGCAGTGCAAATCCTTATCTGTCGTCACTCAGTGCTTACCATTTTAGTGTAAAAACATGGCAATTTGTGCAAATCAGAAAGCAAACCCATGTAACATTTGAAGTGGAACAGGAATTTGGGATTTCTGATTATTGAAGAGTTTGGAAATGTATGAAAAAATAACTTCTCTTTCCTTTAGTCCAGAGCTGCCAAATAAAACCCTCTGGTCGGCTGCTGGGACTGACTGGTGGCGTGTTCGCATGCCTCTCCCCCATCTCCTGACAATAATATCACTGAGTTGTCTGTTTTACACATGGATCCTCCAAACCGCAGCGCTGAGCAACACCTTTTTCCAACCTCTTTTTGTGGAGGAAGGGAGGCAGAACTCGGTGAGCGACACTGGGGTTGGCGTGACCCTGCATCCAGCCAGGTCCTACTCGAGATGCGCTTCACCGAGGGATGGCCTGGAGCCACCCCTTCCGAAGAGGGAGCCCTGTCACACAGCTCACGGTGCTCGTGTTGTGCATAGGTGGATGCACAGATGCTTAATTGGTCTCCAAATGTCAGCAGCAGTTTGCATAAGCCTTCGTTAGTTTCGTTAGTCTTCATTAACTGCCGCTCCCCAGAACGGGAAGGAGCAGAAGGGGCGCCGGGAGGGAGGAGGGCCTTTGTTGGCCCCGCTGCCGGTGGGGAAGATGGTGCTTTGTGCTCCGAGGCCAGCTGTCTTCTCCCCTCTCCGCTGACGTCCTGGCAGCAACTTTCTTCACGCTTTTCTGCGAGCTCTTGCCAGCCCCTCTCTGCAAGAGGGAGACGTGTTTGTCCTGGAGATGCGTCTGCTCTTGCTTGAGGTGCTGCTGCAGCCTCATGGGCACCCCAGGACCCTCCGATTTGTCCCGAGGATGGTGTCCAAGCCAGGATTGCACCCCCTGGGGCTCACAGGAGGGTGCAGGATCACAGGAGCTATGGATGGGACCCATCAGGAACCTGGGAAGGATGGATGGCTCTGCTTCAACACAGTCACATGAGAGCAGCAGATACCTCCATGTCCAACCAGTCTCGAGTCTGCATTTGAGCTACCACCCAGGATTTTTAATAACTAGTTAGATAAGTATCAGCCAAAAAAATAGTTTAGATAGGCCAGTCCTTGTTTAGGAGGAAAAATCCATGGAGTACACTTTCATTGTCTTGTTTCCTACAGATCACTCCCAAACGAGGACTCCCCAAACAGGGCTTTACCACAGTGTGGCACAGGAGATGCTCCAGACGTGTCACGAGTCCATGGTGGTGCCCTTGGCTTGGTAGGACCGAGCAGGTAACGTGGCCCTGGGAACTGTGGCTGCAGAACATTTTAGTTTCCAAGCTCAAAAACTTCAATTACGTATTTTAATGTATGTGATTTAGGAAAATACGGTCCATTCCATCTGCTTTGCATTAATTTGAATGACTGATTAAAAATACAGGTTGAAATATTACAGCTACTAATAATTTCTCCACATGGCTAGCTTTTAATGGATGGAGGGGAAATTAAGAATAAGGCTTTTTATCAATTTTCACAGGCAAGCTTTGCCATAATCCTTTTATTTCTTGGAGAAATGTGTTTGTTTATAGTAATTTTATTTGTTTAACAATTTCCCTCTTTTTCTTCATCTTTGCTGTAATTATTTCATATTCCACCTATATTTAAACATATTTTATTCTCTATTAAAATTAGTTTATTTCAGTGTTGTTAAAAGCTCTCCATTTTCCAGTGGGTTCAGCCACTTTCCAAGCCCCTGAGCCTGGGACCCTGCTGATGGTTGTTACTTGTATTTCCCAGAAGACTCAGCTGACATTCCAGCCCCAAGATTATAGATAATTTTCTCTAATTTCCCCCAGTGCTTTGTTTCTCCTTGACCTGCTTTTATAGACTAGTTTGGCCATTGACTTCTTGGCCTCATCCTCTGAACTGAACACTGATAATGACAACATCATTGGCAGCAGTGCCTGAACATCAGTTCTGGTTATCATCACGGGTTTAGTACCCAAAAATAAGAGGAAGGGGAAAAAAAGCAAAAAAGCAGGGGAGCAGCGACTCAGGTGTGAGTTCTCAGCTTCTCTAATTGACTGTTTGTTTATTTTTGAAAACTGCAGGTGCTTAAAGTTACTGTTATCAATTAATCATTGTAATTTATGGAGCCTGTGTGGTAATTGCTGTTGAGTCATGCCTGCAGGTGTGTCCAGAACTGCTGCAGTTGAGTGATAAAGCCGAGGAGATGAGGGTTCCTGGGTGATGCTGGTGGGATGGTGCTTGTTGTGTGTGAATGTTGGGCTTTCTGCTGAGCAATCCAGCTCAGGAAGAGGTCTCTTTGCAGATCCTGAAGTAGTAGAAAGTTCTGAAAGAACAGCCCTTCTGGGTTGGAGCCTTCTAGGTCTGAGCATGAGCTCCATGTTTGTGAATGAAGGTCTTCTGTTTCCCTCAACCAGATTGCTACAGAAGGTATGTAATCCTGCTTCTTTAACCTTCCTTGGTGTTTCTTTTGATGTTGGAGAAGGGATTTGAGAAGTGATACAGCTTTTACTCTGGGCCAAAATTGGTTGTCTCTGTGAAAGAATAGAACGTATAATCTGGAACAAGCTGGAGGGGTGTTGTGTCTCCAGGTGGGCTGAATGCCACATGTACCCTTTCCAGTGGGCTCTCTGATGTTGTAGGCTCTTAGCAAAAAGGGGAAATGAGGAATAGGAATGTATTCCTTCCAACCACACACTGGTGGCCCTGAGGAGCTGCTGCTGCAGCCTGTCAGACCTGGGGTTTCAGGCCAGTGCTCTGATGGATCACCCCATAAACTGCTTTCCCCTCATCAGGAGGTTCTCTGGGCTATTTTAGTGTTGCCTGAGGGAAATATCCATTAATATTGCCAGAGCACTGGAATTGTTGTGTGGGTGACAGAGATGTTTGGAAATAATGATGCTGTATAAAATGCAATTGTCTTTCATAATTCATCATCAATTTGACTTTGAAAAGTTAGCTATAGAGGAATAAATAGAAATAGGAAGGGGAAAAGAGCATGACATCCAAAGCTAACTGGGTGAATCAACAGATGTGATAAATGTAATTCTGCTGGAAACCCAGATTAGGTCTCGGTAGGACAGCCTAACCCTCTGGTTTTGGAGGTAAGAAAACATGAGGTCCATCTCGTGTTACACTTGCTATTAAAATTAGGGATTCCTCCTCATGTGATTAATCCAAGTCTGTCCTTTGCAGTGTTGGTGGCATGAGGAGCGTGGCCACCCGTCCTCTCCCTGGAGCAGGGCTCTTGTCCTAGGCTCCTGAGGCAGAGCTTGGTACCGGTACAGCTCCACACACCAACTTGGATCCTGCAGATCCTGTTGCTCCTGAATTCCGTGTAGAAGTAGAAAGGGCAAAGGGATTCTCATTACATCTTTTTTCTGCCACAGTTTTAGAAAATGTGTGCCTATGCAAATATTTCACAAGCAGTTTGGGATCTCTCAGGATGAATGATGCTCCGTAAAATATGATTATCTTCTGTAATATATCAGCAACTCTTACTGCAGCGTGATTTTTTTAACACCCCCCCAAGTTCTATATCTAAGAAAATTAGCGGAATACTGAGTAGGGAAAGATAAGTTTCATTAACAACACCACTGACACTGCATATATATCTTATAATTGCTGCTCTCAAGGTGAAATCAATAGCAGCGCTTACGCGAGGGCTGCGACATTTCTGAAAAATCCCACGTACTGTTTTTATTCAAGATGAATGTTTCTGAGGGCTGGAAAGCTTCTGTTTGCATGAATGATCTGCCCGATTTGCTACATATTACTCATAAATCTGGGAAGGAAAAAAAAAAAAGTTATGTTTAACTCCTGTCCTACGAAAACATGGGCATTAGATTAGTGAAGGAAGGCAAACATAACAGATGAAAGCCATTAGAGCTGGCTTCGGTTCTGCTGATTTCATTCGTTGAATATTTCCAGTCTACTAGCTTAGAGAATCCATCTAGTTCTGACCTTAACCTTTCCACAGTATTTATTATATTTGGGGGAGGAAAAGGAGAATACATTAAAAGAAGAATGGAAGGGAGAAATAAGATATCTACATGCGTGTGTAGTAAACAGTGAACTTGTTCTCGTTTTAGATGACATATTCCAAATTTGTTAAGACAACAAAGCTTTATCGAGGTCAGTGTAAGCCGGTGACAAACGGCTCTGAGATGATTTGGAATCAGCCAGGATTTGTTGTTGCGACACCCACGCTGTGCCTCCAACCTGAGACAGAAATTCCTTGGATGTGAAAGAAATTAGAAGTTGTAACTCTTCGAAGTGTGATGGATGCAACAAAGGGACAGGACACCTCCAGAAGAGAGCTGCTCAGCTCCCTGGAGGAGGAATGGGCTTGTGGATGTGATGTGAGGGTGCATTAGAAGAGCATCTGTCACCCAAAACTCCATACAGTTGCTTAAAGTGTACGTGTAAAATGGTGCCCAGTTATGGTGGTAAGTGTAAGTGTCAGGGCAATGGAAGTCTGCAGTGTAATTAGTAGTCAGGTGTATTTAAAGTTGAGTAGCCATTTAATCTCCTCTTCCTCTATGGAGAAGGCATGATGTGGGCTGTGAAGCTGGAGGCTGGATGAAAAAATTATGTGGCTTGTGATTGCAGACTCATGGGCTGTGGAGGGGGTGCAGAAACAGGTTCAGATCTGCCGACCCAGCTGCATTAGAGGTAACCCCTTTCTGTCAAGCCCACACTGTCAATTGTTCCATTCAGATGTTTTGGTTGCTTGAAACCACTCACTTCAGCACTTGCATAAATACTGTTCCTGCTGTCAAAGACCTTGGGGCTTTTATTCTTGGATATACAGTTGCTGGTAAATGTCATCGTTTCTTGCATTGTGCAAATGCTACAGCACCTTGTGTTCCAATAATTCAAAGGCAAGGTCAGAATAAGATGACAAAAGGGGTGAGTTGAGTAACAGTATTAAATGAAAGCCAGAGTTATGGTGAGCAGGGGAGCAACAGCTGCTGATGGGGAGGTGGAAAGGCAGAGAGATGCCGGTATTTGCATCCGGCGGCAAGAATATTACATCTTCATTTTTTGTAATAAAGCCCTTTCGATAGATCTATGTTTCTCCATCTCCTGCTGTGACACAGAGTGTTACCCCATGAAAAGCCAAGTGAAGTTGCAGTTACAGTTTCAAAACATCCAGTTGAGGTATCACAGCTTTGATCTGCCTTGATACCAGCTCTGACTTGAGTGTCTGGTGGCAGACGTAATGTGGATGACTTCAAAACCCCTTTTTCTTGCTTCCTTCTCCTTTGAGAACTGCTGGGGTTACCTTAGGAGGAGAGAGTGCATGATATTGACACTAAAGGAGGTCTGAGAAAGCCTGGACTTCATGCCAGGGAGATGGCACTGGCTGGTCAGTGTGTAGAGGATCATTTCTGAAGTGATATTACATCTTCCCCAATAAGCCAAAAGGGTTCTACCTTAGAGGGTGAAGCCATTGAACAGAAGTTATGGTATCTAGAAACTCGAGTTAGGAACCTCTATTAGCTGTTAAGTGGTAGGAAGGCTGAATTCTGACCGACAAGATGTGGACTGACTTTTGTGACTAAAGCTGTGTCATCTCACCTGGTCTGCAGGGGTGTCTTACTGCAGATGGCTCTCTGTCAGCATTAAGCCTGGTCAGAGCCTCGCTGGAGGAGTCTCTCGTGCTCTGGTTGATGTTGAGACCTTCTCATCACACATGGGAACTGGTGTCCCAGAGTCATTTGTCACTTGCATTTAAGAGTCTAGGAGAGGATTTTTGAATGGAACAGGAATGTCTGAGATAAAACAGCCCAGTTGCTGTAGTTCCCTCATCTTTGAGGAACGTAATAATTGAGGAGAAGATTGGGAGGGAGTGTGTCCTGCTCAGAGAAGGCTTAGCACTTACAGACGGGACATTTGTACTATGAAACGAGAGATGCCGATTCAAGAATTAAAGGGGTGGTGGTGTTCTTCGAAATATTTCTCAATGTCTTGCAAATGGAGTAGCCTGTTGCTGGTGATGATGGGGAGATGCTGTCCGTGTGGCTGCAGCTCCTCCTGCTTCAGCCTGCTGTTAAGCTCATTTAGCCAAAGTTGTTGAAGGCCCTCGCTCTCTTTCTTTAACCACATCTGCCGAATTAAATTCCACGCGCTGACAGTGATGCCTTCAAAAGCCGCGAATCAATTCTTCAATCACTCCACATTCTTAGCTGTGATTAAAAACATGTGTCCCCTAATTAAGCTAATGAGAAATTGTTAATTGGCACAAAGCCCCCCTCGGAGCACGCTTGTTAATGTCACCATGGCTTTGATGGGAGGAGGAATATAAATGAAGGGCAGACGGTCCCACCAGAATTCAGCGTCGGACTTGGGGGTCCTGCTGTGGGTGGGTGGGTGGGACGGGGGAATGCTGAGGTGGTGCTGGTCTCCTCTGGTGCTTCATCATCAAAACGTTGATCTGAGCTGTGAGAGGGAGATGAAGTATTGGGTGAACATTGTTCCAGCTTTGCTTTTAGTTTTAGAAGCTAAAGAGAAAGGTAGAGCAACTTGTGCTCTGAGGAGCACCCACTTGGCTTCTCCTGAAAAAAAAGTTAAGTTTGATTTTATTATTGCTTGTGTTAGAGGCAGATGCAAAAATTTCTGTGGAGATCAAAGCCCTGTCATGGTAACGGCTCTGCAAACACCTGGGGATGTGTGTTCCCTCCAGGAGGAGCTTGCGGTCACCGGGTCCCCTCGGAGCTTGGGAGATGCTTCACTGTTTTCCCTGGAAAGGAATGGGCCTTGTCACTGGAGCCTGAAAACCCTGCACTAAATTAGATACTTTTTTTTTTTGACATAAATGAAGGTTTTGAACATGACAAGTTTAAAATATTCAATATCCTGGCTGGGATTTTGAGTCCTATTAGAAAAATTGTTGATCTTGTGGATAATGGCAAACCTGCCAGGAGGGTGTGTGTGGCTGGAGCAGAGCACCGAGGGCGGGTGGTGAAGGGCTGGGGGTGCTCCAGAGAGACAAAAACCAAGTCACAAAGAACCACAGCAACCACATGTCACCCTGCAGAGCCTGGCTGGTCAGGAAACTGTGGTGATTTCAGGGGGGGGTTTGTAGGAATTGGCATCGAGGAGTGAGAAATCCCCTCCGTGGGGAGGGCAGGAGGTGCTGGCTGGGATGGGGGGTCGCTTGCTGGTACTTTTTCTGTGTAATGTTTTCATTATAGAGTACAGAGCAGCGTGTGTTATAGGAAGGAGATGGGGGAGGCACCAGGAATGAACCTGTTGGTGTCAGAGGCTGTGCCAGCAGAGAAATCCATCCTCAGGTGGGAGCCCGATCCTCCCCGTCAGGGCTGTGTGGGGTCAGTGCATGATGTCTGTCTGCCTGGGCACGTGTGGGTTTCAAGAATGTGCCACCTCATTTCTCGGAGCCCAGAGGGACATGCAAAGAGTTAATCGTGATGTTTGGATGCAGAACTCGGCTCCTTTTGGTGGATGAAGGAATCCCAGTCCTGGCACCGCACTCGCTGCCATATGCAGCCGCGCCAGTGATATTTTCCTTCATCATTTTTCTTCTCTGCGTGTTCATTTGAGGTATTCCTGTTCCAAGCTCATGTTCTGCCCAATACACTACCCAGGCTGTAGCAGCAGTAGTTGCCTCTGCTAAATGAATGTTTGCTAATAATGCCTTTCCGTCTGGATGCTCATCATCTCCGCTAAGCGTATTTGTCATTTCTTCCATCCCATTTCCATTATAACATAAATAACAGACAGATTGGAACCCACACTGTCCTGCAAATTGGCAGTTGCTATTTTGACCACACTGCCTTTTATTGTGATATAATAAAGTATGCTCTTTTAAGATCCTACCCTGCAACGGGTAAAGCTCGAACGACACATCAAGCTTGTGTCAATGACAGCGGAATCTCAGCGCCTCACATCTCCGTCATGGGTCTGGTCTCTCAGGCGGCAGCGAGGAGAGGGAGAGATGAAACGCGGTGAGAGCCGGCTGCTTTCATCAATTGCTTGTATCCCCGTGCTTCAGGTTGAAGTCTTCCTAAGAAAATCTATCGCTTTCATGCCAGATGCAATCACCTATTTCTTTCCATGGCTGGATGCACAAACTTCAAAAGTCCAAACTTGCTGCGCTCTCAGATCTGTTGACGGATGCAAGGTACCATTTTGATTACTTCTGCGCAGCTGAGCAGGGCACAAATCCTCAGGTTCTGAAAGGAGAGTGGTTTGAGTAAACACAGTGCTTGTGAGCTAATCCTATTTTTAGCACTGATGCTCTTTCCCACGCTAAGTACATGGAATATTGTAAATACAGTGATATGGAAAATACTATAATTCAGGCTCCTTTTAATACACCTGATTCCCAGGGTTGTGTGAGTGAATCTGTACGTGAGAGATGCGAAGCCCTGGGGGAGAGGCATAGCTGGGCCATTAAAGGCTATTTATTGGAGCTTCTTTTATGTCTGCTGTTTGCAGATCACTTGGTTTACAAACTCTTAGGGGTCAGGACAGCAACTTTGCCTCCTGGTTTGTGGTGTTCGTGTGGATGCTACAGGTCACTTGTAATACATGGGCAGGTAAAAGGGCATTACACCTCTCCATCGCGATGAAGCAAGGAGGAAACTGGGCTATCAAATGGTCCCAGAGCTCCAGTGGATATTGATCTCTACAGGGAATAGGAAATAGTGGTTCAGGTAGTTTTAATATATTATCTAAACTACAGCTCTGAAAAGTACTGATCTGAGAGACCACATTCTTGTTACACCTACTGACTACACCCAGCTGGGAACGTATCTCAGACCCTGCACAACTGACAGATTTGTCATAAAATCTAGTCTGTTCTGTCTGTGTTGATAAGGATGCCACTCTGTGGATCACTCAAGGAGAGGTGTCTCAAAGAGACAGAGAAAAGCTCATATTTCTGCTCACTGAGGTGTTGCTGACACAATTTAGCATGCGGTATCCAGCTCATTTAGAATTCAGTGCCGACTTCATCCGCATCATAAAGTGAATCCTGTTTTACAATTCCCTTGAACATTCTCTAAATGATGGCATCTGAAAACAAGCAGCACAGTTTGTATGCTGGAATTGTGCTTCTGAAATTAATTCTTAACAGTCTAATCCAGGGTATCAGTCAGACACACATGAACTGAGGCGCCGTGGTGATGGGGAGCTGGAAATGAGTCTGCTCAGGGTGAGGTTGCTGCTGGCCTGAGCCCAGAGCCAGGTGTTTGTGCTGCTCATCCCTCACCTGCCTCATTTCTGAGCTCCCGAGATTGTAGGATACAGGATGGGTATAAACATGTGCAAGCATTATAAATAAAACAGAAGGGGAGCTTGGTCTTGGAAAAAGTCACGTGAATTAAGTCAGGGTTTGGGGGTGGGGGTGTTTTCCTGGGGAATATCTACTTGTAAAAAAAAAAGTCAAAGCTTTTTTTTTTTAGGATCAAATAGATGATAACAAAACTGAGGTTTATGCTAGAATTCCTAGTTTAAAAAAGAATAAACCAAACAATTGCTGGGAACAGGAATACAAATGTCTGTTTATTGGGTGGTAAAAACTTGATCTGCGTTTTTATTTATTCTGTTTTTCCCTCAGTGGAGGATTCTGTAACGTTTCAGAGAAGGCTGAGGCAGAATGGGGAATGTGGTGTGTTTTTTTCCAAAATGTTTACAGCCCAGGGAAATATGTTCTGCCCAGTTCTCAGCAGAAGAGCTGGACCATGGATCACCTTGTGGGTACATGCTTCACCTTGCTTTCTTAGGGTTTATTTCCCTGTCTTTTTTTTTATTGCTTCTCTTATTGGGGATTTCAATTCCCCTGGCCATGTGGAAGTCTGATTTCAGTTTGGGTGCCTGACTTGCTCTTGTAGTACTAATCTGTGCCTAATTGTCTTATACCTAATGCTGCCACTTCCTTGGCGTGTGATCCTGGCCTAAAAAGCAGATGCATGTATGCACGTGGAGATTTATGCCACGTCCTATTTGTAAGTCAATTTGGAACTTCCCATATTTTAATAATTCAGGGACAGAAGGGGTTTTGGTGTGACACGATCTCAGCCCTTAGCCAGGGGCTGCTCCTCTGCGATGCAATAAGTGATGGATAACGGCAGGTTAATGTCAAGGCTCTGGAACAGGTGTTTACTGTAAGTACCTCTCTCTTCTAATGCATCCTTTATAAATTATTTGCTGGGAGTTTCAGCTCCGCGATGCAGCAGCTGAGGAAGGATGTGGGAAGCAGCCTTTACACCGAGAGAGAGAAAGTAAAACACTTTCACGGTAATAGTTTGTTTTAAAATTAGTTTTACATCTCATCTATTATGAAACGTGAAGGTACGCTTCCAGCTACCTCTGCCATCCAGGCAGGCAGGCGCCAGCAACAACAAAGAGCTGCTTTCCATAATTTTCAATCAGAGTGTGTGAGTTTCTTATTTTCTGCTTTCAAGAGTGCTGGTGTGCTGGGCCCCGACACAGCACCTCAACGCCGCTTCACCGAGGCAGACTCAAGCTGCTGGGGGAGACTTTTTTCCCCTCTGCTCAGTGTGCTAAAACTATATCAGATATTCCCAGGTAGGAATCCCAGCACGGCGAGGGAAGCACACAGAATAACAGGGGTCCTGGGAGCTGCAGGAGCTGGTTGGGAAGTTTCAAAGAGAAAAGGATGTGATTTATTGTTCCATGATCAATGGGCTACATGTGATTATTCCAAAATTATACCCGTTTCCATCTACTCTGGGAAAAAAAAATGGAGCTGAAAAAACAAAACAAAATAAGAGGAGGCAGCCCATGGAATAGTTCTGAGGCAAGAGAGGTGACGGTCCTTAATGCAGCTTGTTCCTGATGACGTGTTTGTTCTGTTCCCAGGGGCTCGGGGAAGATTGTGGTGAGGAGTTGGGAGACTGAATCAGTGCTTTTAAAATCTCAGCACTTAAAGTATACATTGATAAGTGATAGATTATGTGATTAGGGATTAGTCTTTATATCCCAAAGATAATTTTGGTACAACCATGAGAATACTCTTAAGAGCTGAAAATTCTGAGGGGAGGGAGAAGGGGGAACTCTTCTGTTGTGATCCAAAAGACTGGAACACTGAAGTGTGCTGACAGGAGAAGCCCGGCTTTGTTCCACTCCTGCCCCGATTTTTGGAAAGAACAAGTGCTTCAGCTGCTGCTTGAAAAAAGAACTCCAGGTTTCCTGAAATACAAAACATTGTCTCTGATTTCGGGCCAGGAGAGAGCCTTACTGAAGCTGCAGTTCTGATTATCACTTAGCGTTATGAGTGCCATTGTGAGCACTGAACATTAAGGCTTTTGAATCAAATTAAACTTTGGTGTTTTTTTTTTTCTTTTTCTGAAATACTTTTTTTGTCTCCATGCTAACTCCTCCTGTGAACTTCAGATTACTTTTTTTTTTCCTCCCTTCAGCTTAAAACTTTTTCACTGCTGTACCTCTTTCTGCACATTCTGTGGCTCCTCCCCAGGCTCTGGAGGTAGGCAGGGTGCGGGGGTCCTGCTTGGTGGAACACGTACTATTTGTCTGAATGCCACTTCCTGCTGAATGGTCACTTCAAAAAATGAATTTATCCTTTTTTCTTTCTTTCCCTGAGTGTTTAGCATTGCAGTACCTGGTGTGGCTGATTAATGAAATAGCTAGTGGTCCCGATGATACAAATTAGGATGATGAGTGTGTAGCAGGAGTCCAGTGAACGTCACAGGCTGGTCTTAATTCTGAAGCTGCCCTCATTTGTTCCTGTTGGGGATATAGTTTGTCTTCTAAGAGTGTTACATGTAAAAGAAATGAAGGAAGAATTAATCCCTTGAGTGTGAAAAAGTAAATTGGTATGTATTTGCAACACCTCATGCCTCTTCTTAAACCAGTTATTGTAGATAATGTGGTCAGGGCCTTTTCAGATGAGGATCCCTTAGGTAAACAGCCAGTATCTAATATAATGATCAAAGTGCTGTAGTTAATTTGTTTTTCATATTCAATTTGCCAGTAGACACACAGCAGAGTGTGTCCCCCCTCCTGCACTCACGTAGCTCAGGAGAAAGCAAACAGGGTGTGTAAATAAATAGGGGAGAATCACCATGGGCTGGGACCAGGGAGAAGTGTGGTTGGGGGGATTTCTGAGCACAAGCAGTGGGTCCTGGAGCTTGTGCCAAGGCAAATGAAAGAATCTTGCCCACGTTCCTGTGCCACACTCTGTCATTCTCTAATGGCTTCAACCCTTTAGTGAACAGGAGTGCATCTTCCTTTAGGTATTTGCATCTATCTGTATACACACTCATCACACTCGTTCTTGAAAATAAAATCTACTTTCTTGCATACTGGAATGATCTATAAAGGTAAATGCATATGCTGTTTTTTTTCTCCTTCCCTTTCATAGTCATAATGCATTTCATGATTTCTTTGCTTTACAGCATCTTTTAAAATGACACATTTTATCAATTCTCTGGATAGTATTGATGTTTTGCCCTTTTAAACATGTCATTTGATTTTTCTGATGTTCCTCTCTTATTCTCCATCTGTTTTCTTGTAATGCTTTCATTTGTTGGCAATTTCTCATTGGGTCCCCAAAGGTTTATTCCAGGAGTTGCCTTGAGCTTATTTTTTTTCTTTTCCTCGTGTTTTGAAATGTTCAACATGCGACCGAATTCTTCCAGTGTGTGAGTGGTGCAGGGGCTGGTCTTGGTCTCGCCACAATCTTATTTAAGTATTTCATCATGCAGAGCATTTTCTTGCCTTCAGGATCCCTGTGGATTCAATCAGAGAACAATTTTTAAAAGCAAATGAGAGAAAACCTACGGTGATGTTTGAGATTGTGGACATGGTTTGTGTGGCTTTGGAAATCTTTCCCCAGGAAGGGGATCCTGAGCTATCAGGAAACCTGTCTTTCCCTGTTCCTCCTATGTTTTCCAAGTGCTGGGGCTGTGTTGATGCCACCCAGATATCAGGCTGGTGTTTGGAAACATCTGGGAAGTTCTTCAGGGATGTTTTCGTCAGAAAATGAGTGTGGTTCCCTGTGAGAACAGTTGTGTTGAGTCGGGATAAATATGGACCCGTGTCCTTGCTGATGGCTTTGTCTGGGCAGTGCTCATTCCCAGCCAGACCAGGCATTTCTGTGATGGAAGATGGCTCTGTGTGTGTGAAAAATCAGGATTTGGGCTCATCATGCCCATTAGACACCAGCGAGTATAATAGGTGTGAGCAGAATTTTATTCCTGGACTTGAGTGTAGCTTCCAACTGTTCGCTACTAAATAGCTCCTCTGGAAATAAATTCAAAAATTATGTTCAGTGTATCTGAATGGAAGCTGTGTGTGGATGAGGTATTTGTCAATGTGGCTTAAACAGCCTAAGCTGATATATTTTTGGTAGTTTTTCTTGCCTAAATATCTTCTTAGGCTGTGAGTCCAATCTATAACCTTCATATCATCTCAAATAGTCTTTCCAGGCCTGTACCTATCAGGGGTGACTTAAGGGACAGGTGATGTTCAGCTGCATTAGCAGAGCAGATGGAGTATTATTCCAGCCTGGATGGCAGGAGAACACAGAGTTTACCTCCAGACTCAGCAGATGTCAATTTATATTAACGAGCGGCAGCAACACACAATATATTTTATTTTCCTTGTAACCTGTCTTCATTACAAAACATCTGCATACATTATAGCCCATTCCAGATGTTTAAAATTAATGCTCTAGCAAACAGCTCGCATCTTGCCTTTCACTGATAATTTTTTTGTCAGCATAAAAATTAGGTCTGATCGAAATGAGAAACCTTGTGATGGTT
The DNA here is from genome assembly GCA_013400375.1 of Thinocorus orbignyianus. NCBI lineage: Eukaryota > Metazoa > Chordata > Aves > Ciconiiformes > Thinocoridae > Thinocorus > Thinocorus orbignyianus. The sequence goes on along the minus strand of VXBW01000604.1, from coordinate 423,247 downwards.
TTCCCTGTATTTGGGAGAAAGTCTATTACACTATCCATTTCAGTAGCACACTGTGCTAAAAGGAGCAATAAGACAAGGCGCCTTGTCACATATTTATGAGCTTATGAACCTTTTGCTGTCCCTTTTGTTATCCCTTCCCTTGGCAGTGCACAGAGAGAGACTCTGAACCCTGAATTAATGCAAAAAGGATGAGGATCTGCTTTTCAGTACATACATCCCTGGTACTTGGCAGTTTGTAAATGTCACTATTGGAAACGGGGAAAAGAAGTTGTGGAGTTGTAAGGCATCCAGTCTGTCATTGTCACCGGCTTCCTAGAGGATGTATTGAGCAGTAATGAGTAGCGGATAAAGGACATTAAGATTAAAGGAACTTATATTTTTCTTTATCTTCGCAACAATCTACAGATGGATTTCCACAGGGTGCAATGTTAAAGCCTTTGTACACAAGCTGTAAATCCTAAAGCTGGAGAGCCTTTGCTTGGCCTGAAAATAGCCATTCTTGTAAATACGTAGGGCCAGAATAATGGCTGAGAAATTATTTCAATAATAATTACAGTATTTGGTCTTGGTTTTTGGTGGAGTGGTTCGTTGTTGTTGTTGTTCTTATTCTTCAAAGCTCTTTCTGTTGTCTTGAGACTGCTGGAAGCAAAGCAGCTCACAGTCATTACTAAAGATAAGTTCACCTAATTATGAAGGGTGCCTATGGAAGTGGATGGAATGAGCATCGTATGTCCATATGTGTGTTTTTTATACACACCCAGGCCAATATGTGCACTTGTGTGTATGTAGGTATGTAAGGTCCCATCTCAAATACCTTGAAACAGCCCCAGATTGCCATTGGGAAATGGTATCCAGCTGCTCAGGTGATCTTTGTGTAGGAATTTAGTTCTGGTCCAAATGAATTTGGCTTTCCCTGACCTCGGGGAGCAGATGCGTGCTGTCCCCCAGAGGCAGACTGGCAGATTGTTCTTGTGTAGGCAGGAAAAGAAATATATCTCTGTTTAATTTAGTGTGACTTGATTGTTGACTCAATTGCAGGTCAGCAGCGTACCCAGGAAAGTCATATAAATCTCTTTCTCTGCCATGTGGGGGCAGATGGACACTGGAGTATATTAATGTTCATTCTCCTTGGGAATCAATAGGAATCTATATTTTATAAATGGGTCTACTAAACACAAGAGAAAATTCATGAAGCAGAGATAGAAAGAGGGAGAGAATGAAAAGCCAGCTAATTCCTTTCAAACAACTGATTATTATCAGCATCCTTGAGACATGTGTCCATTGAAGGCCCCGTACAGCAGACGGAGATGCTTCTGCATTCATTTTCAGCAGGCCTGATTGCATTAGCTATGCAGAGACATCAGGCCTGATCCTGTTATTTCTGGAGTACCCTCAGCTCTAAATGACATTTATCACCTCTAGGTACAAAGCTGCTGTTTCTTATTCAGCAGCTATTAATAGCAGTGGGAGTCATCACCCACTTCAGTAGGAGCTGGGTCAGGTCTGTGATGTTAATAAGCAATTAAATGTAGCGTAAATAGATACACAGAAATAGGAGCATGGGATAGGAACTAAAAAAAAAACCCAAATGATGTTTTGGAGAAGAGGATAGGGAGGATGGTTTACAGGTAGTTTTGAATGGGAGTGAGATTAAGTGGGAATAGGATGCGGAAGGAACAACTGGATTTCAGGTTTGATGTGGAGCTCATGGGGACAAAGGTGTGTGGGGGGGAAGAGCACAGATTTATGGAAGAAAAAGAGGGATGATGAGGGAAATGATAAGATGAAATAAAAATCAAATCAAGAGAAAAATCAAGCTCAAGGAAAAGTGGAAACCCACCAGAAATAATGTTTGCAAATGTAGCTGTTGCCCTGTCTGGAGTCAGGAATCTGTTTTACTTCCTGAGACTCAAAGCGCACTTCTCTACCTTCTTGAAGGGTTTTTCCTCTTCTCTGCTGCTGTGACTTCTCCACTGCCACCCTCTGAGGGCACTGGAAGGCTCCCTCCTTGGTGTGAGAGATCCCTCCAGAAAGCAGTTGTGTGAAGCCCCCTTTTCCCCTCCCTTCCCCAAGATGCACACTCAGCCCAATCTCTCCCTCCATCACTCATGTCCCTCCCAGTTCTTGGAGGAGAATTAAAAAAAAAAAAAAGGAAGAATCATTGTGCATAAAACTGTAGCTCAATTTCCATAAAAAATAGAATTGGAGAATGATAGAAATGAGAAATATTAGCCTATAACAGCACATGCTTCATCAAAAACCCAGCCTTGCAAAATGACAGCAGACATCAGTAATTGCCAAAACACCAGCTTTATTTATAGATGTGGGGGAGAGAAATGCACTGGTACAAATTTCAATTATGGATAAACTATCCAGCTTACAGAGAGTGCTACTGTCTTTCATTTTCAGTGGCAGAAACTCCATAATGCTCATAGTCCTGGTGAGGTTCCTAAGACTATTAGAAAATAATGCGCTGAGATTGTCTGTAGATTCCATCTTCCCGGAGCTCTTGTCGGGAGGGAGAATCAAAGTCCTTGGATATCTGCAGGCAGAGGCAATTTGAGCAGAATCCAACCTCTCGCTGGCTTTTCTTTGGTGTATTTTTGAGATTTCATGTTTCAAAAGACCATTACATTTTCTGCTGGTTCTCCTACAAAACTAGAGGAGTCTCCAATGTGCCGTGGACAAGGTGGTTCTGAACCAGGTGGGCAGACCCCTGCTGGTCTCCTGGTGCAAGTGTGTGACCCAGGGTATTATGAAGACTCTACTTTGATTAAATCATTTGATTTCAATGAAGCAAGATCTTCCTATGGCCTGAGCTGAGTTGGATTAAGATTTTTAAGGGCTGAAGGAATTGTTAGGAACACACCGTGCTGCTTCTGCTCTGCACGCTGGGACAGCCAGGACCTTTTCCAGCAGCTTTCTCCATGTACTGGTTTTCACAATCCAGCTCCACGAAATAAGACTGCTATCCAAATCCACTCAACAGAACAAACACTCTTTAAAAAAGCTGAAGTGTAAGGATCAAGGTCTTTCTGTGAGCTGGTTATGGCTCTGACAAGTTGCAAACCAAGGACCTGTGCTTCTGATTTCTAAAATGTTCATTTTTGTGTACGATTGCCTGCTCGCCCAGCATTTTCCAGCTGGTTTCATGCATCTGGGAAAGACTGGCACGAGCCACTGTCTCCAAGAACCACCGTGACACTGGGATGGAAGAGTCTGTTTGACCTTCTCGGGAGTTATTGGGCTGTGGATGGGTTTTATCACAACAATACAGATGATTTTGTTTGCGGCATGATGGGAACATTTGTTAGGCTGAGTTCTGCACTGCGTTTGCAGTAGTTCTGCTGTGGATGGCTGAAACAATCCATTAGCACATACATGATAACAGATGGGTTTAATCAAGGAATGAAAGTATTTATTTTACGTTTTCTCCCAGTGTAGCCTATTAGCAATCCTGTTTAATTACGAAGGCCAGGGTGATGACAGATTTGTGAAAAATCCAAGGTTCTCTCCTTAATGCCTTTACCACAAAGTTAGGAAGTTTGCGAAGACAAATGATCCTGTTCTCTCCCTGCATCAGTTTGTTCATCTGTATAATGGCAGTATTAAATCCACTAGAGAGGATGATGACAAAGATTAATAGGGCAGAATTCCCACCTGCATCGCAAAGGTGATGAAGGGAAAAATGTTGCTAATCCTGATTGGGCAGAAAAGCAGGATCTGTGGGTTACGAGACTGATACAGTGCACTACAGGGGTGGGAAGCAGTTGTGCACCCAACTTCTCAGAGCAGCAGAGAGATGAGGAGGAGCCTGGAGCTGAGCTGCTGTTGGAGCCCAGCAAAGTTTGGAAACCTTGGTCTTCCTCAGAGGGTCCCGTTGATGGAAACCGATTATCTCCGAGATACCATTTAGATCCCCTCTTAAAGCGATCCAGGTCTTCAATCATTATCCTGCAACCACAAAGCAGCTCCAGACACACAGCAGCCTCATTGAAAGACTTGTCAAAGACTGAAACGGTAATTCACAAATTCACTAAAATTCCCTGCTCCACTGAGCGATGTGACAGCTCTGCCGACCGCAGTAACATTTCTATTCAAACTGACTTTGGTGCTGAAGCTATAAATATCCCTGCAATATTTCCTGCTTCAGAACATAAAGACAGCTTTACAGTGCTGATAAAATAGAAATTACTTTCTCTCTGAGGTCTAGCTGGAATTTTAATGTCTGCTTTGCAATAAAGCAGCTCCTGCACAATTCGATTTGAGGGAAGAAAACAAACGGTCTAATTTAGTTACAGTAATGACTCCTCTTGTGGTGGTGGCCGCAGCCGAATCTGTGGTTGCAGGGCTGTTAAAGATTGTAGCGGTGAGCACAGAGATGATTTTTATAGTAATATGAATTTTCTTTATCCTTTAAATGCATGTATATATAGCGCTGCTTAATTACAGGTATGGAAAAACAAGGACCCAGAAAAAAAAAGGTCATTAAAGTTTACAACCTCTAATAGTCTTTCTGTAAAAATTACTTGTCACAGCTGTAAAGCTGGTGACCAAAGATGACACGGATTAAAAGGGTCCTTCAATTGAAAAGAAAAATTGCAACTACTGGGCTCATCAATGTTGCCTTTAATTATTCTGTAAATGTCACCCTGGCTCTTGTTAGCTCCTTTGAAGGATGGGGGAGAAAAAGCTCATTTTCTGTGAAGTTCCCCTTTGCACATGTAGGCTGCAGACAGCAGGGTGGGGAAGAGACCTAGAACAGTTAAATGGGGAAGGGAGTGAAAAATAATGATTCTTCATTTGCATTAGGGCACAGGCAGATTGTCTTGAGCACAGGAGTTAGTAAATAGAGGGGAGATTTATGTTAGACACTAGAAGGAACTTCTTTGCTGTGAGTGGTGAGGCACTGGAACAGGTTGCCAGAGAAGCTGTGGCTGCCCCATCCCTGGAGGGGTTCAAGGCCAGGCTGGATGGGGCTTGGAGCAACCCCTTGGTGGGAGGTGTCCCTGCCCAGGGGGGTTGGAACTTGATGATCTTGAAGGTCCCTTCCAACTTTAACCATTCTATGATTCTAAATAGTGTTAAACACCAAAGAGCCAGATATGGTGGTCTGGCACAGGGTAGACATTGCAGGGTGAGCCATGACCCTTGAATCCTTTGCAGCAGGATGGGGAGCACGGGTTCCCAAGCTGAGCTGTCTTGGGGTGGAAGGACTTGGTTCTTCTGGAAAGGTCTCTGTGCAGCGTTGACAAAAAAAATCTTTATCAGCCCCCATTAATGTGGCAAACAGCAGTGCCCTCCACTGTGGCCATCACTGGGTGTTTCCAGTGAAGCTTGGTTGCAAAGTCCCAGGGGTTTGGGGAAGCCCCGTCCCCTTTAAGGCGATGCTAGCTCTGACGGTTGATATTTGCAGTCGCTGGCATGCAGATGAGTTTTGCACTCCCGTAATTTATCTGCAGAATCTGTCACGCTCGTAGCTGTCACTGGCAGCAGCAAAGCAGCTGATACAGCAGATAGTCCACACACATCAATTCACAGTGCAGATGCCATCACACTCTGCTGGCTTGTGTCCCCAGCCTGGCATCACACAGGGGACCTGTGTGTCTTTTGGACCCATTTTTTTGACCTGTTCAAGGTCCACGTTGCTGTGGTTCCTCTGACGTGCTGGAGATGTGCACTGGTGTAGGAGGGGGAGATCCTGTACCCAGGAGATTAGGACCCACCAGCCTGTCACCACCCACCTCTGATGGTCACTTTGAGCTGTGGGGTATGGAGATGTTTCTTGCATGAATGCAGTAGTTCACTTGGACAGCCTGAAATACAGGTGTGGGGATGCTGCAATGTCTAGAAGTAAGGCCCAGAGAAGCATTCTGATGTTCCTGAGTCTTCTGAACTGAGAGAGAAGGATCTTTTCCACAACTACAACTTCAGCCTCTCCCTGATTTTTCTTTCTCATTTCTACCTGTAAATTCAAACTCTTAATAAATAAACATAGGTAAAGAGCTCATTACTCTTCACTGTGTAAGAAGTTCATTTAGTTGGTCTTTGGTCAGCAGGGAGGGGGCTTGTGACAAGCTTTTGCGGGAAACAAGCCAGCATCAGGTCTATTGATGGTGTGAGCACGAGAGAGAGATGCTGAGCACTGTGTGGTTAGGAACCTGTGTGTACAAAGCCAGTCATCCCTCCTCAGGCAGCTAATTAAGTGGAAGCTTATTCTAAAGGTTAATGACAAAATTGCTGTGCATCTAGAAACTCTTGTAGGCTAAAAGTTAGGCTTGGTGCTGCGTTTGAAAAGCTCTTTCTTGGTGGAAAGAAGAGGCCCTACTTCCCCAGACAATGGGAGAAGCTTCAGAAAGCAGAGCTTTCTTCATGGTTCATTTTGGGGTCACCAACCAGCCCAGGCGCTGGTCGTACTCTCGGGGACACCTTTGGCTCTGGATGAAGGTCCATATAAATCTGGTGGGTATAAAATGGTGCTCAACTTGAGTCCATGACCATCATGGGTCTTCCCCAGGCACACCTTGCCATGCAAGGGTGGTACCTACCTGGGTGACATATATTGAACTCTCTATAATTCACTTATAATTCATGTAACCAGATGCTTTTATGGGAGGAGCCATCACTCAGAAGCTGTTTCCCACCTGCCTTGCTGAGGAAACCCCTGTGTTGCTGTAAATGATCTTAAAAAAAGATCATAGAATCATAGAATGGTTAGATGGGAAGCAGTTGTAAAGAAGATGAAAAGTGGGCTGGAGTGGAAGAGGTGGGGCGGTGTGTTGGAGACACAAACCCCACTGAGGAGGGAGAGGTGGTTTCTCCTCCTGCTCTGGGTTTATTTGTTTGCTGTTTGAGCTGCGAGCTCCCTTTGTCTGCCTGTGAAACACCTCACATGCTTCCAGGGTTGTATAAATAAATAATAACTATTTAGAATCTTTTAAAAGATACATAAGTGTATTTCTTTTCATAAACGTAAGTGGAAGTTAATGGAAGACTCAGTGTTTTTATTTCAATGACAAAACAGCAGAAGAGCAGCTGTGTGGGACTCCACTGAAAGAAATTGCAAGTGTTATACATGATTTCTTTTAAAAAATTAGAATCTACAGTGCTGCAGGGAATGCTGATTTACAGATATTTTTAAAAGATGAAATAATCCCTGTACATTTTTCTTATTTCAAAAGGGAATGGGTAATGATGACTTCTGCTGCTGTAGAGTAATATTAGATCAGGCGATCTCTACAGAATTGTATTTCTCCTGCTAAAAGTTGTAGTATCACGTAGCAGGGAAAATTAGTAAGACTTTACAAAAGCACGTTGAACAGACTTCTGTTACCAAAGAGTCTCTGCTGAAACCCAATGTGTAAATGGTTGGGGAAAGAACAATATAAATCATGCACGATTCCATGCAAAAAGCTTTTTATGTTTAAATGGACGTGTTGATTGGTGTGCCTAACAGACATAACACTGGTCGATGGGGTTTGCTCTGGAATGCCTTAAACAATCAAACCAAACACTAAACTCTAAAAGGAGCTTTTTTGGTGAGTGTGTGTTGAAGAAATGTCAAGAAAAATCTGACATAGATGTTATTTTATAGGGAAAAAACAGAATTATTGTGGAGCATTGGTAGATTCCTTTGGACTCTCCATGCTGCTTTGACTCTCACAGGCCGTAGATTTCTTCCTCGGGTCCCATAAATGCTAATTAAAACCAACCAGATGTCTGTAAACAAATTTTACTGGACAGGCCCCTGAATCTCTACTGGAAAAAGTTTAAAAATCTGTAGATTGGTAAAGTTGCCAGTCAGGGTGACTACACACCAGCGTCTGGTGGAGAGGAGAAAACAGCCACCAACAACTGATTTGCTTTTTCAAGGTCACCCCAAAATCATGCTGGAGTTTGTCCCTTGGCTGATAAATCCAAGCATAATGTAAACCTTAAAAAGGGAGGACAAATACAGTATAGCTGTCTTTAAAATCTATCTTGGTCACGTCTTGGCAAGCAGATGCATCAGTCCAAAACTGGACTTGGGAGGGAGTTTTGGGTCCTGCAGACTGCCCATGGGGTAGGACTGAATCCTGTTTTTTTCTGCCAGTTCTGCTTAATATGGATGTTCAACTCTATCGAACCAAAACTGCATTTAGATTACATTACATTATACAGTAAGTGGCAAATCATCACTGCTTCCTTTGACATTCAGTGTAATAACATTAACCGTGATGAATTTCCTTTTACTATTCATGTGGCCTCCATACATTATTTCAGCTGAATTCCATTGTAATGTAGCATTAATTAATGTCTGCTGCTTATCGAGTCTTACCCATTTCTGCCTTCCATCCCACTCTTAATTCTTGAAGAATTGCACATGGAACTGCTGCAGAGACTGCCACTGGTGCCAGGTAATCGTCATGGGCTGGGAGAAGTCAAATAATGTTCCTGATGACAGTTGTCCACCTCCCCTGTCTTCTCTCTGGTTTTTCCAAGGGTAGCAATAAGCCCATGTTTGCTACAGGAGATGAGACCATTCTCAAGAGCAGTCTTAAGCAGGAGAGCACCAAGTTTCCTTATTAGTTCCTTCTCCATAACCTTCCAAGTTCAGCTTCATCTTTGTGTCCCCCTCTGAGCTCCTGGGTTATGGTGTGTGGCTGAAAAGCTGCAAAAAAACCACAGGATGAACTGAAATCCAAAAGCCAGCTCAGACAATTTTCCAGGCTGGGTTTTCAGATGAGTGTGCCCACCCATAGGTGCTGCTCAGGGAACAGAAGGGCTCACGGTGGCCAGGGGATCTCCCTGCCTGGTGGTCTTGAAGGCAATTACTGAAGCACAAAGGATAAATTTCTTCCCTACAGTTTAAAGTCATAAAAGTCAAAGCACAGCTGAAGTTCTCCTTTCCACCTGGAATGTCTTCAGGACGGCCTGTCCACTTTGCAATCTGTTGATTTTTGCTAATTTACTCTATCTAATTAGTTCTTGGTCTTCTGACCTGTCCTACCATAAGATGTCCTCCTTCCAGCAGGTAGGGACATGGCTCTTGTCCTGGTGTCTGTCTTCTGCTCTGGGAATCCCAAGACTGGACTTTGTATTTCTGTCATGTCACCTAGCCTTGAGGAACCTCTAGGTCATTCTGCAGTGATTTATGGTGGCAACTGTGCTCCAGAAAGAAAACCATTTCATCCTGATGACTGATGTCCTGCAAGGTTTGAGAACTTGGGACACAGGAGGAGGTTTTCTGTCTGGAGAAACAAAACCAGATTCCTTACAGCAACTAGAGTGCAAGAGTTAAACCATGCAAATGACTCTAATAAGCATAATTTAAACCCATGGTTTTCTTTTTATGGCAGTTTCATATTTGGTGTTTTATATTCCAATTTTCCACCTTTTAGTCTTGCTTCTTTCTTTTTTCTGCTGCAAAGCCCTATCTCAAATGGGAGGGCAATTACTAGGCAAGCATGTAGTTCTTTAATTGAAACACTTATAGGTGTACACTTAAAAAGTATAAAGACTTTTATGGAATAGCAATGCCTTAATAGGCTCTTGTGTATGTACATTGTGATCTAATTCTGTACTCTTTCAGCATTGCTGGGGGAAGCTGTTAATTTATGGTTACAATGAACAATAAAGCAATAATAGTAATCTAAAGGTGCAATATCCCTTGTTTAGGGGGCATTTATGGTTATGTATTAAAACTATAAATATATCAAGATGCTGCAAACTGATCTATATATAAAATGAAAGATAAGATCTCTCCTCTTTAAAATGTGCTTTTTTTTTTTTAGCAGAAAAGTAACCACGTGCTTGTGGTTAATATCAAATCCCGGTGCTGGGTGTGAATGAGCAGCAGAGGCTGCCCCCGAGGTCTGAGGAGAATTTAACTGAGCATCTCCCCTCACCCTGGTTGGGTTTGTTGCCCCGTGTGCAAGGCAGGAAAGCAGGAGATGATCTTATTTTAGTAATTAGAGTGACTTGTATGTATTGGTAGCTACCTAAACGTGCTTCCAGAAGTGGAGTATCTCTAACACATTCATGTTCTCTAAGTAGTTGCTTTCTGTAATGACTCCTTTATTTTCCCTGTGTCCAAAGTCTAAATCTGGTTTCATTTGTTCCTGTGTTGCTGTTCTTTTGATTTGGGGTTAAAAGCCCTTGTTTTGTGATGCAGCCAAGTGCAGGCCCTGTCCTGTGCAGCCACATAGCTCTTACACAAGAGGAAACAAGTTGTGGACCTCGGTCTGGTTGTTGCTAGAAAATCAGGGAATGCCATGCAGTAAATAACTGGAAGTCAGTATTAACTCGAACAATCGTTATAGGCGAGATGTTTTCCAGCAAGCCTCATGGAGTTTAGTTTCCTTATCCTATTAAAATCCGAGAGAAGTGGGCATCTTCCTCCCCTTGCTGTTCTTCAGGTCTCCCTGCACAGGATCCAGGTGAGGAGGTGTCCTGGGAGTTCTCCTGTTTTGCTGTGGAACCTGGGAGCCAGAGACATTTCTTAGGACACTGGTTGACAGGCTCAGTAAAAGAGCTTCTTTTTAAACAAGTCGGAATAAGGCAAGGTGACAGGAAGGGATAATTACCTTGTCTGAGCTGGGTCTCTGGGTAGACACAGTGACATTTCAGAAACCCAAATGGCTTTGTTGTGTTATGATTGGGAAAAGAATGGGGGGCAGAGCCCCTGACATTACAGACGACCACAAACAGCTTCTTGGCAGAGCTGAGTTCTCTCTGCCGAGGGCTCTCCCTGTCTCTTTGCTGCTGTGGTGCCACCTCTCCCATCGGGTGCCCCGTGACAAGGAAGGCTCTGCCTGTGGGCAGAGGAGGCATTTTGGATTCTTGGTTTTCCCCCTGACGGGCAAATCTGCAGCATGATGGGTGGCCAGCGGTGAGGTGGAGGCACTTCCACTGTCTTAAGATAAAGTTACGTTGGTGGATGCTTATAAATGTGTTTTGCAGCTCTCTGGGTTACTTAGGTGTTCAAAGATTTACCTGTTTCACTGAGTACCAAATCAGGTATGGGCTTCTCCAGAGGACGGGTTTGCAAGCATGAATGTGTGCGTTGCAGGTTGAGTTGTGGTAGGAGCGAGCGCCTGAGGAGCCCCCGACGTGGGCACGCAAGAGAGATGCAAATACATAAACTTATCTCCTGGAGACCAATAGCTTAGTGTTTCTGCCTTCATACTTCTAAAAATGAATTTAATAAGACGTGCTTATTTCAAGTGAAGGTTGTGTAAGTACAGATTGATTTAATATTCAAACAGCGCTTTGAGACTTTCTTAGAACAAAACTCTTTAGGAGCAAAACTGTACCGTCATCATTTTCTTTTTTCTTCCTTTCCCTGTTTCCCGGCACCAGCCTCTGGTGAGGCTGTAACTTGTCCCAGGAATCAAGTGCTCAATTTGAATTTATAAGCTGCAGTACAGAAAGGTCCAAAGGAAATAAGCCATTTTAATAAATGCACAGGAAAATCTGCGTTAGTTTCTAGTAACTCTGAAGCACGACTCCGTTGTTTCCCCATTTCATGTGCTTTAATGAATGGATCCGTGACCTGGTTCAATTCTTCCCTGGAAAGGCTGCTGACACAAAGGCCCTTCTGCCTCCTTCCCAGACCATCCTACCCAGACCCATCATTTTATCGGCAACCAGCTGCTTGGCACAAGCCGTGCCAACTCAGCAACTCTGCCTACCCTTCCCTTGAGGAAACCATTCACCTTATCACCAAAGAGAGACGGGGGGGGGGGAAAAATTCCATCTGTTCCAGCTCAGAGCTAGAAGCTTCATAATTGCGTGGGTACACAGGCTGCATATCAAATCTTTTTTTGTTTTAGGAAGCACTTAGGGAGCGTTCATTCTCCTTTTATTGTTGTTCTCTCCCTTGCAAGTGACTGTTTTTCATCTCCTCTGGGATACAAAGCAAGGATTTCTGTGCAAATCTGTGGTTTAACGATGCCGGGGAGGTGTTTAGAACCACTGACGCTTCCCGGAAAGGCTGTGTGATGTCCCGTTGTGTGAGCCCTGGTGGAGCAGCACAGAAAATGTCCCGGCTTTCCTGGGGCATCTGCCGAGCATGGTCTGCAGGAACACAGCCTTTGTCAGGGTACCCCAAGGTTCATTTCAGTGGGACCACTGTGGAGTACAAAGTTATTCCAGAACACTCAGTTCCACTGAATAATGGATGTGAAAAGAAGTAATTTCTTGGGAATTTTTTTAAATATTGGAATCATAGAATGGTCAGAGTTGGAAGGGACCTTAAGTATCATCAAGTTCCAACCTCCCTGCCCTGGGCAGGGACACCTCCCACCAGCCCAGGTTGCTCCAAGCCCCATCCAGCCTGGCCTTGAACCCCTCCAGGGATGGGGCAGCCACAGCTTCTCTGGGCAACCTGTTCCAGTGCCTCACCACCCTCACAGCAAAGAAACCGAGTTTGGTTTAAAGTTCCTTCACTGCCTATATTTCAATCACAACACCTTTCTCAGGCTGGTCTGGATTTGTAGGCTTTCTCATGTTTCAGACTGTGTCCCCAGAGCTCCCCTTCTGCTGTCGACCCAGTGTCCCCTCCTGGGGTTGGGTGGTGGGGATGGCTCTGGGATGGGCAACCCTTCCCCATCCTCACATCCCAGCTCCCCTATGGTCATCTCCTCCACAAAACCTTTTTATAATACTAAATAACCCCAGTTTTGAAAGCCAAAGTGGAAGTTGGGTAGGGGCTTGCCTTTCTGCAGTTCTTTCTCATCGTTTTGCACCGGTTCAAAGAACAGATGCTGTTTCAGAGGGTTAACTGTCGGGATTCGGGTGCCATCTGCCTGGGTGCAAAGCAAGATGCTCTCAGGTGATGAGGCCAAGGCACCCATTAGTCTGTGACACAAATATATTCCTGAAGAGCCCGGAGGGTCCCCGCCTTGTCTCGGGAACCAGAGGATGCTCCGTCCCCCGGGACCGGTGCTCGCTTTGTCAGAAGGTGCGAGGCGTGTTCCATGGTTTGAAAAACGTGCCTGGCGGTGACAGGCTTCTGGAGATCAATCTGATTAGCTTATCAAAGGGAAGATTAGAAAGCAACCTGATCGTGCTGTTTAAATATGTTCACAGGGAGAAAGTACGAGGTACAAAGTATTTTTTAATCTAGCGGAGAAAGGTGTGACAGGAGCCTGGAAGATTTAAAAAAAAAAAAATTAAATTATTCAGGTGGTTAATCAAGAAGAAAAACGCTGCAGCTCTCTGCAAATCCCAGAATAACTCCTCCTAAATGGGTTTACAAAGAGTCGATTTTGCAGGAGTCCTTGGGAAGAGGGTTTGGGCCAAATGCCTTTTGCCCCTCTGCCGCTGGCTTTCAGTTCTTCTCTTGTGTTCAGACCTCAGATTGAATAGCGAGTGGTTCTGCTGTGTTTGTTTTTATTGCTGCCAAAAGGGAAAAAAATAAATAATAGTAGTCTTAGAGTAAACAGTGGGATGTTTGCAACCTCCCTACATTAGGCAGATTGAATAAACTGGCTCACAGTTGATTGTTTTTCTTCAGATCAGTCACTGCCATTGCATTTTTTTATTTATTTGATTTTATGGATGTGCTTCTGGGGCTTTTGTTTTGCCTGGGATTTCTTGCAGTGACGACTTCTGGGGAGGAAGGGAGGGAGGGAGAGAGGATTACAAGCAGCTCTGCCGTTTCTAAACATCACTGTGGATTTTAGGGAATGCTGATTCTTGGGGTAACAAAAACACTGGGATGAAGAAGTGTTTTTACCTGGGCAATGCGAAGCCGTTCATTGTATCACCAAGCCTGATTCTCTTGGAATTCTGTCTCTGAAAACTGAGTTCAATCATGGGGTGGACAGTGGAGCAGTGAGTGTGGGATGGGGTGCTGGGGACCCCTCACCCCGACCAGGGGACAACCTCAGTGTCCTGCTGTGGTGGCACCTGGGGACACGAGGAGGGTGGGAGGGTTTGCAGGGTCTCCGCAGAGTTTGGTACTTTCTAAGACTCCATCTTGTGCCCACTGGTGGCAAAAGCAAGTTTTCTGTTAACTTTAGCACGGCAGGAGCATCGGTTCCCCATCCGTGGAGCCAGACTGGGAGGGCTGTGGCTTTTTTCCTCCTCTCTCAGGCCTGGAATTTGCTAAACAATGCAAAAAAGGGCAAAGCAGAGAGCCCGCAGCCAGCCTGCTGCCCTCAATAACTGCCGGACAGCCACGGTGTCGCTCCCACTTACATCTTTTTTTGTGCCCTTTTTATTTTTTCTCCCCCCTCTCAATGTTATTACCTTTCAGAGTACAGGAGTGAGAAAATAGGGCAGGCAGCACACACACCATTACTCTGAAATATCGATGGTTAGGCTGGCGCCATCGCGCTGACTTGTGTTTCCAAAGAACACAGTTTCCTCCCCAGTTTTCTTAGAAGATGAAATATGTGGGAGTCGTGTGACAGAGCTGAAGGGGGAATAGGGGGGGGGAAAAATAAAAACCACTTTTTTTTTTTTCTCCTTTGGTTATGCTTCACAAATGCAAACAGGTTGTGGTTATTTCCTTTATGCAAGGGCACGCTAATTGCAAGAACACTCATTAATTATGTATGATGTGCTCAGTTGGGTTGCCAAAAAAAATAGAAATTAATATTTTTTTTTGGGATATTGTTAACCAGAATATTAGTTTAACTTACTGTCACCATTATTTTGCACGTTGTGGTGTTTTAATGAACATATGGTGCTACATTAGCTCACGCAAACCCTGATTTTCTTAAAGGAGATGAGTTGTTTTCCCCAAAGCCACAGGAGATACTGTGTACGTTGCTAAATATTTAAATGTATGGCAGCGAGTGCTGGAGCCTGCTCCTCCCTCACATTCTCATGCAAGTGAGTTGTGTCTGTCCATGAATATAAAGCTCTGCCACAAACCTGGCTGAAGGGGTGACCGTTTCTGAGCCTGCTGCCAGAGCCTGGCCTCAAATCCAATCACTCTGAATCTTGGAACTGGTTCTTAGCTAATTCCCGGCTCTCAGCAAGCAGAGAATCTGTTGATCTCCCAAATGTCTTTAGACATCACGCTGTAATACCAGCATCTTCAAAGGACTTGACTTTTTCTTTTTTTTCCCTGCCATAACACATTGTTTTAAAGCAGATTTCATAATTGTATTGATTTTACTTTTTTTTTTCTTTCCTAGTTCTCTGCGTCAAAGCACTTCTTTAATCAAAAGTAAATAATGTAAAGGCCATTAGGGTCAGCCCAGCAAGCAAAATGAAAACTGCAATACATCATTTATTTGTAAATGTCAGTGAAATCTGCAAATCAATACCCTTCCTGATGTGAGAGATATTTATTATTTTATATAAATTACCTGGCAACTGCTGGGTTGGGGCAGCGTGGGCAGAGCAGTGCGGGGCAGGGGTAGCTCTCAGGGCAGGCTGGGGGACAAGTTGTGGTCCCTGTCTCTGCTCTCTGGACCTGCCACCTTCACCGTGTGGATGATGGATCTCTTCTCCCAAGCACAGGAGGTCCCTGCGGCTGCTGGTAGGACAGGGAGGTTTGTGTCCCTCTGCCCCACAGCCAAAAACACCACGTCTGGCCCTTGAAGAGAGGCAGAGATGGTGCTGAGCACTCAGCTCTGTGTTGCCTTTTGGTTTGTTGCTTTTTATATCTGTGCGAATTGATGCCAGCCCGTGGATTTCCAGTTCTCCGCCACCCTTCACTGCCTCACATCCTGCACTCCAGACCCCCAACACCAACAGCTCCGTCTGGAACCCAGGGAGGTTCAGACACAGGCTGGGAAAGGGCAAAGCTGTCTTTAGGCTTTTTTAAACTCCATCTAGTGGCTAAAAACCCTTCTTGTTTTATGATGGTGGGAAACCTGGTGGGTCTGGACCAGAGCTGATCTTCCCCAGGGGTGGGCTGAGCCCTTCCCATGTTAGCTGGAAGCAGGAAAGCCCTCTCTGAAGGGTTAAACCTGACGTGCTGCTGATCTGCCTGATAAGGAAGGCGATGGTGTAATAAAGCAATCCTGCTTTAGCTGCTTTTGAGGGAATACTTGCTAGCTGGCAGAGCAGGGGCTTTCTCCTGGCGTCAGAAGTATCTGTCCATCTTTTTATAGACTTATATTGGCCCGTGTGGGTCACCGCCTTATCTGCTGGCTGTAAGAGGAAATGAAGGAGGATATAAGGCCAGATAGGATCTGAGCACTGGTTTCGCTCTTAAATATTCAAAAGAAAAATTTATGAGGGATGGGATTAAAATGGAGAGATTTTGCTGGTGCTCCGTGGAAAAGATGTTTCTAAGAAATAACAGTGTGCCGTTCCCCCCTGCTTTGGGGGCTGCCAGAGATGTGGCAGAGGATGGTCAGAGTCTGCTCACCCGGGAGGCAGAACGGGGAACTCCTGGGTTCCTCTCGAGAAAGATCTCATGAGAGTGTTTTCTTGGCTGACCCTGGTGTGAGCTCTGTCCCCTGGCCGTGATCTCGGGCTGAGCCCTGTCCCTGTGGATGGGTGACATGGCAAAGGCACCTGTGCCACATTCCATGAGCTATTTGATGGTTCTTTTTTGGGTTTTCACCCTGGACTGGGGCAGATTCCCCACCCCAGACCCCCACTGGGGACTTGTGTGCGTTTGGCCAAGCCTCACCGTTAACACAGGATAAATGTCAGTGCTATAGCAAGTGCGGGTTCCCTTCCCCGTGCACAGACAAAGGGTTTTCCCTTTGGAAATGGTTTCAAAAGTCCCTGGCTGTCTCCTCGCAGCACGCCGAGGACCAGGGCACCGAGGGGGTGTTACAGCCTTGAAAAACTTGACCTCGAAGCACAAAGAGTCATCAAGAAGAGGCAGGCAGGGCAGTCAGGGTGGTAAGACCGCACATTGATGCTGCCCACTTCAGTATTTTAGCAGGAGCTGCCAGTTATCCTGGTGTGTGATGCGAGAAAAAAGGGGGATGGTCTCTCGGGGGGTGAAATAACGAGAGGTGGCAGCGTGGTTTGGCAGATGGGGAGGACCTTCTGCGTGACCAAAGGGGTGGCAGCTCGTGNGTAGGGATGGGGGATGCGCTGGTTCAACATCCACACGTTCAGTAATTGCGGGTGTCAGTTAATGAAGGCAGACGCAGAACGGCTGCTCTAATTAAAATATGAAAATGGTGCGAAGTGGGAGGAGAGCGGTGCCTGGAGCTTGGGGAAGGGGGGGTGACACATGCTGGTGCGGTGCCAGTCTGGCTCCTGCCTCCAGGGATAACCCTGAATGGCAGGGAAAGGGGAATCCTGGGCTGAAGCACTGGGTTCAGTGTCCAGGCTTTAGCTTTTCTAAGGTCTCTTTCCTGTGTCCAAGCATCACTTGAGGATCTCAGCATGAGGAAGCACAAGCTGGGTCGGGGTGACATTGGGCAAAGACCAAGGAGGTCAGTTGGGGACTTCTTCCCCCCTCCACATCTCTTCCACCCAAGAAATAGTTCCACAAAGTCACTCCTGGGGGCAGGGAAATGCTCCTCAAATTCTTCACCTTCAACTGCTTCCAGATGTCCAGCCACTGAAGCCACGGTGGGCTCTGAGTATTGACAGAATTATCTATCAGGACGAGTGGAAAATCACACATGGATATTTTTGGGTGAGACAGCAACTTTGAATTACATTTAGGAAATTATAGTGTGTTTTTTCTTTTAATCATCCTCGCAATCAACAGAGTTAACTTGGTGTGACAGCCACGAACCGCAGCTGTAAGTCTTCCAGTTCTGGTGTAAGAAAGGCTTGTGGGTTCACAAAAAAAATAATTCTATAAGGCTATTGCCTATCCTTCTGAAATGGAAAATGAGAAAGGAAAGAGGGTTAAAAGCCTAAAACTATGATTCCATTCAGGATAAAGCATCAAGAGCTTCTCTGAAGTTATCATTTAAAAAAAAATGAAGATTTGAGAACAGCTTGGCCTGGAACAGTATTTCAGGCATGGCTAGCTGTTAAAAATAAGCTAATTCAGAAGAGGCACATTTAAATAAATATAATGCAAAGACATAATGGCACAGATAATAGTTTTGAATGGGGAATTCTAATGACTTTGAGGGCATTTTACAGGGCAATTAATACACATGAAAATGCTGCTCTATTCAACTGACGGAAAGAAAGGGAAATAAAATAAAATAAAGCAGGCAGAAAGAAAAAGGGAGATGGTTGTGACTGGTAAAAATAGGGTTTGATTTTCTTTTCAATAGGATCACTGCTTACAAACATAATAAAAGGAAAAATAAGCATGTCAGGTTCTATAATGTGGCTTGTAAAATCCCGAATGATTAGTTTCTAAAGAGGGGCAATTAGGCTCCTTTTGCATATGCATGTGACTTCTGTGCAAACGGGGCTTTCTCTGCTCCCTCCTTCTCTCCCTCTTCATCAACAGTCTAAAAATACATCTGCCCCCGTGAAACCTCCAGCATCATCCTGCCCCGTTGGCGAAGGGGGATCATGGAGCCGGGATCCCTTTGGAAGTGGTTTGGGGTTATCAGTTCCTCTGTTCTCGGGGGGTGGTGATGCTGTGGGTCGAGTCAGGGTTGGACCCCAGAACCTAACATGAGGGTTTCACAGGGGCTGGGTGGGTGCTGGCAGATGGGAACCCAGAGCTGCCAAGGAGAAGAGGCTTTTCTCTAAAAATACAGACTCCTTGTAAGGGAAACGGCTTGCTGAAACGCTCCGGGGGAACTCCCAGCTGTTTTTCATCTCTAGCATGAACTTTTCACGTCACCACCAAGCACTTGGGCTTGGGTCTCCCTGCCCTGAGAGGGTGTCCTGGATCTCTGAAGGGGTGTGGAATAAGAGAGAGCATCTGTCACTTGTGGTGATGGTGGCCAGGCCAGCCTGAACCACGACAGGGGTAGGAGGAGGAGGATGGCAATCGGTGCTGCTCCCACATTCGAATTTTCCCAGATTTTCCAGCACTGGTTTGTCCAATGCTGGTCTGTGCATCGCAGGAGGGAAGGGTGTCCCGAAGCAAGGCAGCTGCTGCTGCTCAACCAGCTCATCCCCTCCTGGGTGCCCGTCACGAGCCGCTGAACTTGCCACAGGGATGAGGGGGGACAAGCTCGATGATGTCTCTACAAGGGCTGGACCAGAAGCTCGTGGGGTCCCTGAGGACCTCTTGGTCCATAAAGCTGCCCCCTCCCCACGCTTCCCTGCCCATCTGCACGGGGCTGAGCGGCCCCCGTCCTTCAGCAAGAGCCCGTCCTGGTCTTTAGCTGCGTTTTTTTTAGGTGTATAAATAAATATTACATATGCTAACAGATGGTTCATTAGCCAGTTGTTATGGCAATCAGCATTTCAGCCTATTAAAATCCTTTTTCATAGCTTTAAAAATGTCAATGGTAGGAACACTTAAATGCCCAAAGAACAAACGGATTCACTGTCGCGCGGCACTAAAACAAAAGGCTTTTTTGGCAGGTTTTTTGAGGACGGATGAGAAGAAAGAGAGTCAGATTTTTAAACCCTTTGTGCTGGAGAAGTGGAAAGGTTCTCACCCCTGTATATTCATTAGCAGAAGAGTTTAGGGGGCATCTTGTTACTCAAGTTGCCCGGTTTTGGGTGATTACTTGGGAATGAAGGAGATAAGAGCTGTTGGACTCTCCAGTGGGGTGGCAGGGACTGTTTTGGGAGCACTCTGAGTTCAGACCCATGGGCAGGGTTGGACTTTTGCCCCACAAGTGCTGGAATTCCTCAGCTCATTTTCCATCCTGGCCAGAATGACCAGTTCTGGCATCTCTGGGAGATGGTCTGCCCAGAGGGACCTCAGTGGCTGCAGAAGAGATGAGCACCAAGGGCAAGTCAAGGCATCATAGACCAGTTCTTTAATTAGTAGCTCAGAGTGTCTGGGCCAGAGGTGGTTATAACGTGAAGGAATTTAGAGTGGTTTTGTGGGCACATTGTGGTACCTGGTGATTGTGGGGTGTGGGACAGTCTGAGGGAGGAATGGGAGGAGTTAGTTTATGTTATAACTCCTGGAGCTTTTCTGGGTTACACGTGGCTTGAATAACAAAAGGGAGCTGTTTAGGGCTTAACAAGATCCTGCAACCCACCTTTTCTCTGGGTTGGTGACACATCCTTACTCTGCCAGTGCTCTGATTCTCCAACCTGGGACTCTGTATGCAGGAATAGAATTGTTGGATGGGGAGGCAGGACCTTTCCATGCCAGGTTGGTGTCTGTAGCAGAACATTCCTCAGGCTGGGAGAAAGCCTGGACTTCCAGAAAGCCTGTAGCTTTCAGGCAGGTGTTACTGTTGCCCGTACCCCCTGTGTATAGAGGCAAAATTTTCCAAACCTGTTGGTCACAGAGGGCACGACAGGGCTTTTGCCCATCATCTGCCACGTTTCAGGGGCTTCTGCCAGCTCTGGAAGGCAGCACAGAACAGGAGCCTGGATTTGATGAGTCACAGGCTTCGCAGGGTTGATTCTCCTTTTCTAATCTGTGCTGTCTTTTGCAACCGTTTAGAGGAGCAAAAAATAGCTCCCACAGACAATCAGAAGAGATTATTTTAATGAGAGCTCAAAAATGAGAAACAAATGGCTCAAATTGAGCCTTTAAACGTTTCTACATACGTCTGCAAGGAGCTGCGCGATGCCTGAATCAGCAGGTCTGCAGCGAGAGGCGGCTGCTCTCAGGAGTTTAGTTTTCAACCCCTCCTCCCCCCCTTTTTTTCCCCCTCCTCAGTAGCTAAACTGAACGTCCCAAGTGAAGGCTGTGCGCTACCAGCAGCTCCATTTTTCTGCTTGTAATTGTCTTTTATCTGCTGGAGTCGACAGTGCCCGGCTTGCATCTGTTCCCAGTTCACTCAGTGTAAACCTCGGAGAGGGAAACCATCATTTTCCCCATATGTGCTGGAAGAGGCAGTAGGTAGAAAGAAGCTGATCACCTTTCAGAGCCCTTTAGATCGTGCCCACCTTTTTCATGGCTGCTTGTTAATAGTTCTGGTCATTTTTTTTCTGTGCTGTAAATTCGGTACCCTTTCAGTTACTCTCATCTAGATAAAGGTTGGGTGATGTCTGCAACACACCCCTGTGCTTGCAGGGAGAGGTCGTTTATTTGCTTCAGTAGGGAAAAGACCAGCACCCTCTGGTCCTCTCTTATCCATCTGCATCCCAGGAGTGAATTCTGCAGCTGAGGTAGAAGCTTTAAGATAAATTGTGGCATGACATCGTGTCTTTGCGTTATTCAGAGAACTCCCCAAGACCAATGATTATATTTTACATTCTTTTGTTTCTTACCTCACGTTCAGTTTGCGATGGCAGTTCCAAAAAGCTTTAAAGCATCTTCTAGATTGGCATGAAAATATCACAAGTACTTGTTTAAACATTAGAAAGGTATTAGCTCAATTTTGCACTTCAGTGCTACCAAGCGCGTTTAGGCCCATTGGGCATGAATTTAATTTTCTTACAGGCTGCGGAGAGAAGAAATATCAGGCTCCCTGTCCTAGAGTGAGCTGCTTCTCCCCACGAGAGCTCAAAGCATCACCTTCCTGGGGCTCCAGGCTCCAAAGGGCAGGAAGTTTTGGGGCTGAAGCCCTGAGGTCTCTGCCCAGGGCTACTGTTGCCCGTACACCCCAGCCCCATGGTCCTCCCTGCGACTGGAGCCCCCAGGAAAACCTTCAGTGGGAGAAGTGGAGCAGGTCGAGGTGGCTGCTGGCAGTGATGTCTCACTGTGGTTATGATATCAAAGTGATGTAGCCCACCCCAAACACCACCAGGGTGCCTGTGACAGGCAGAAAAACCTTTAGGAATAAAACATAAAACGCATAAAATTAGGTTGTCAATTTTTAATAGTGCATTAACGACAAATTTTATCGATAGTTAGGAAAGTAGACAAAAAATTTTTAATGCAGCTTGTTTGTTAACTCATTTTCGTCCCAGAGACCCAGGTGGCTCAACAAGTGTGTGCCTGAGACTCAGAAGATGCCAGGACATCAACTACCCTTTTTCAAGGATACGGGAATGTCAATAGTCCTTGTCGCACATGGGGGAAAAATTGCCTTTTAATGGTCAATAGTAATAACCAGCCTGTTTAAAGTTTCATGAGTGAGATATACACAATCTATGGCCTATGAATTATGCACATCCCTCCAATGGCTGGGAGGTAGGAACGGTCCCAGTTCCCCCTCCCTCCAATTCCCCTTCGCTCCTGGTCCCCATTTCTCTCCGGTGCTTGTTCCAGCTCCTGCTGAACCAACAGGAACCTGCTGAAAAACAGGAGCCCTTTAGGCTGGTGGTGACCGTGGTAACAGCAATATTTCTGTTGGGTGGGACTTGCAGTACTTATTTGCAATGTTTTGCTCATTTTCTGCATTTTATGTGCTCTAAGAAAACCCTCCTTCTCTTCCTTGTTGTCCACAAACCGAGGTGCAAGCCCGAAAAAGGGCTGATATTTTTGAAGGAATTTCCAGCTCTGGCTGTGGACATCCAGCCATCTCTGATGGAAATGTGCTCGGAGGGGACTTGGAGCCCAGATTTAGAGACTGCAGCAGGGTTCGGATAAGCCTCAGCAGAGCGTCCAAAAAAATTATGGATTCCCTTCTGTGTCCTGCCCAAACAGCAGGGCCTTTGAAGCTTGTCCAGGGCTGCTGGGCAGGAGATCAGCTGGGCTGAGATCAGAGCCACAGGGAGAAAGTTTTGAACCACAAACCAGAGCCGTGTGTGTTATTAAAAGCAAATGGGGAAAAAAGACCCACTCCAGTGCTACCGGTGCCTTCCAGTGCCTGCACCCTCCCTCAGGGATCGAGGTACTGGTGGAAAAGGATCCCAGTGGCAGTGAATAAGTAATTTTTTTTTTATTTTTTTTTAAAGCTGGAGGGAAGATGCAAAGAGGAGATTGGAGAAAGCAAAAGGAGTAAACTCTGTAGTGAACTGACAACCCCAAGGCTTCGTGGACACTGGTCAATGGTCAGCTGGAAAAGAGATGGGGGTGAGGATGTTCTGGTCATAGGAGAATGAGGTGTTTGATATAATTGGAAAAGTCCCTGAGAAGGCTCTGCTGGGGAGGGGTGTGTGGGGGCAGGACCCCAGCTCCCAGGGGATGCTCCCAAAGGGGTCAGGTTGGGTGTGATAAGAGATGGTATCTCTGCTGCCCAGGCTGGGGACACATCCCTGTGGAGGGTTGATGTTCCTCCTCCTCCTCCTCAGCTGCCTTCACTGCCACCCACCTGCCATCTGGACTGCCAGCCTCTGTGGAAGGGAGCCCGTGCGAAGCCATGAAGGTGGAAAGTCCTTACAAACCCATAACTTTTGTCTTTTAAAAGTAGGACACTTTCAACACAGGTACGCGTTATTCGTAAGGCCAACCCCCAAACTATCATTTTATCTCTATGCCAAATCATAATCCTCTCCCAGCTCCCTGGGGTTCTGCTGAAGGTATTTGATTTTTTATTTTTTTTCTTCTCTGTCCCTTTCTTTTAAAACCCATTTCATTATCAAATGGCGTTGGGGGAACTGCTCTGTAATGAGGAAGCTGGCAGAAGTCCCAGAGTGATCAGAGGGGCTGGGATTCAGTGAGGTTAAGCTACTGCTCAAAAGAAAAAAAAAAGTAAGTAATTAAAATTAATTAAAAATCATTAAACGAACCTTCATACTTGCTGTTTCACGTGCTGCTGACTTGACTGCAGCCCGTGCCACCACTCCAGGCTGTGGCTGGGTGGCTTCATACGGTGCGGTGGGATGAGGGGATGGTGTCGGGGCTGGATGGAGGTGGCTTCCATAGAATGGTTAGAGTTGGAAGGGACCTTAAAGTTCCAACCCCCCTGCCCTGGGCAGGGACACCTTCCACTAGAGCAGGTTGCTCAAACCCCCATCCAACCTGGCCTTTGTCGGGGTGGTGATGCCCCCACGCAGGAGATTTGGCCAAAGAGCAGGTTCACGTGGCAGTGGGGTTGGTGGTGTTCCTGTGGCTCCGTTAGGTGGGACAGAGCTTTTTATCCCTGATGCTGGCACGGGTTCCCCAGCTGACTGGGACACTGGTTTAGCCTTCATGAACTTGAGTTTGGAGCTGCAAAGAGGCAATTTGTCATTTTCTCTCACCATTATGTGCATGTACAGTCCCTAACGGGCAGAAGCCTTGCTCTCACCAGGGATCTCCAGGCACGCCAGTATTACTAGTGCTAATCCTTACATTACTCAGGTTAATGCTAACCTTTAAGGTCTCTCATTTAGAGGTGGGATTTTGTGATTGCCTGAAAAATTCTGTCTCATTCCATTTTACAAAGATGACTGGTACATCCCAGACCTCCAGTGTCCCACTGGGAACAGGGGCTGGTGAAAACCCCCGCCGCAGCATCCTGCACGACTGGGGTTTGTTTTCTGCAAGAGCCTCCAGCAAATTACCTCCCCCGGAGCCCCACGGAAGCTGCAAAAAACATTTGCATTTCTGAGGTCCTCGCTGAGCAGAAACAATAAAAATCCACAGAAACGTTGTCACTTCTCCGCTGGCGTGTGGGGGTGTGGGGAGCTGCTTCTGCTGTCACAGTATTTGACAATTGGTGCACCAGGAGTGACCCCAAGTTTAAGCTGTCACACATCATTATCATGCTTAAGGATGGGCTGTTCCTCCTCCAGCTGCCTTCTCCCTGCCCTGCCCCTCCGACGGAGCCAAGGCTGGATGATTCAGCCCCATTTAACGGGAGTGACAGTTTTGGCTGGGGAGAGGTCTTTGCCCGGTTTCCATGGTGATCAAATTATTTCCTTCATTCCAGGTCGGGAGGTTAAAATCGTTGATGAGGACTCTGTGGTGACGGGTGGGTTTGCGTTGGGTGTCGCTGCGTTGTCTGCTGCCGGCCCCGAGGAGGATGACGTGTCTCCAGACTGGCATTAAGGTACCCAAGAGAGTCTTAATTACAAAGCAAATGCACACATCACTGCCCTCCAGAGAGATTTGCAATAAATGCTTAAACCATGTAAGAGGGACGCAGCACACACCTTGTGAAAATACAGCCATTCCCCCCTGGGTTGTCCCTGTGAAGACACCGGGAGGTGCCCAAGGAGGGGAGGAGCAGAGGAGGTGCTCCAGAGGAGATAGGTGATGGATTTCCACCAGCTCTCTAAAGGGTGGAAATTCACTGTCCCCTCAAAACATTTTTCTAGTTTCAATGACATTTGTTTCCCGTGGGAAAGCCCCAGCTTGCCCACAGGTGGCTGCTGGTGGTGGGCCATGGTGGTGGGCCATGGTGCCGTGGAGCCCGTTCCCTCCCATCGCTTCTGAATTTTCCATTTGCTTTACACTGGTGTGCAGGGATCCCAGTGCAACACAACCTTTCAGAGGTGGGAGAGGGAGAAAAGCCTTTGCTGTCTCTGGCCCCCGGCAGGGGTTACCTGGAGAAATGCTGGCCAGGGACCTGTTGGGTACAAGACGTGTGGGTCCCCACGGTGCTACTGGACAAGGAGCAGTGTTTCCTGCTGTGACTTGTCCCCTAGCTGATTTCCAGAGGGCTGTTCTTCGGGAAGAGTTCAGTATTGCAGCAAGTCCATTTGTTGCATTTGCCAGGTCACTTCCCTTCCCCTTCGAGCGTTAGGAGCGTCGATAAATGCTGGGGGAAAAGTCTGCTGTAAATAACCAGAGTTTCTGCCTATTCTGATCGATAAAATATTGTTTATAGAAGCATTCACAGCTCACAGAGCTCCAGTTAAAGGTCTGTCGGTGTCTTCATAAACCCTGCTTTTCAGGTGGCTGTAGCCTGGCTGCTGGGAGTGCCCATCTGCCGTGGGGTGGTTTATAGACCGTCGGTCGGGATGTAAATCAGATCGGCGTGTTGAAGCTCTTAGTTTTGCTGTTTTTTAAAGCACAAGTGGCTGAGTGTGGCTTTTTTGTTTTCCCTTGCTAGGCTGTGGCTTAATAAAGGAGGCGCAGAGGGTGGGTGGATGTACTTTTGCAGTTAAACTATATCGATGTCTTCTCATATGCAGGGAGAACGAAACAAGCAAACAAATAATGTTTTGATAGATCCCCGCTATCTGCATTTAAAAGCAAAGTACCACACAGAAAGCACAATAACTGCTTTTCATAACTCTCAATATACAAAACCAAACTGGGCAATGCCACGGTAAATTATTTCCTCCTGCTGCCTACATTTCAGAGTCCTTATTTTTCCGGATTTCATATCTCTTGCCTTTTCCTATCACAGCAGACTAAGATTCAGCGCATGTAGCCATCCAGACCAAATCCCATATTCAATTCTCAAAATATTAGTTCAGTCCTTACAGCAATATTTGATTTATGGAACACTAAAAGAATATAAATAATTTGTTCTTGTTTTCACAGGATTAGTTGCCAGATGCAAAGCTAGAAATAAGGGATAAAAGGTCCGCGCTTGCTGTTGGGCATAAAAATCCTTTAATGATTTATTAATGTCAGCATTTTTATTTTCCACATAGGCTGTTGTTCTGTGTGTGTCTTTATTTCCTTACACAGTCAAAGGTCAGTGTTTGAAAAACAGTCAGGAGGATGTTTAAAAGTGCCCAAGAAACTGTCAGTGAGCTTTGGCCTTCGAAGTTGTTTGAAGTGCTTGGGAGATCTCCAGCCTATAAATATGCTCTTCTCCTGCCTGCGGACGCGGGGACGGGGGCTAAGGGGTTGGCAGGAGAAGCTCCGAGCACCCGCTGGCTTTGCAGGACAATGAACCCTCAGAGCCTGTGCAAAAAGAGCCTGTTCTGAAGGCACCACGAGTGGACTTGAGTCTGGCAGCTTTATCTTCTCGAGTAGTTATTTCCTTTGAACTCAGAGAAGGGCTCTAGACCCCACCTGGAGCTGGGTAGAGGTCATTTACTGGCTCTGCCCATACAGCTCCCTCTCTGTCCCTCCTTGTAAGGGTTCTCTTTGTAGCTCTGAGTGAAGGACACGGTTCCTCTCCATCCATTCCTGCTAGAAGGTGCACTGGGCATTTCTCTTGATACTGGCTACAGTGCCAGCAGCTCTTCCTTCTAACCTATCCCCAACCATCCGGCTGACAAGGTGTCTTTTGCCAGCAGTGGTTTTTAGGTGTTTCCTCTGCACTGCTGGCCCTGTCTGCTCCTCCTGGGACACGTTGTGATGGGTTTCTCTTTGCCGTAGCTGGGGTCTTTCTCTGTCACCTCTGTTCCCCGCCAGTGGCTGCTGCAGGATGGGGCTGTGCTGGGGGTTGGGGTGCTTGGGGTGCAGCAGGGAAATGCCAGGAGCTGCCCAACCTGTGACGGGATCGAGCGAGGAGGGAGAGAAGCTTTTGACAGCAGATTTCAGAGCTCTTCTTGACAGGCTCTGTTTGCAAGGAATCCTCTGTTCTAGCACCACCAAAACCGCTTCAGAGTTCTCATGATTATTTATTATTATGGCCTTAGAGCGAGTAAGTAATTAATTGGGTCTCAGACCGTTATCCTTGGCGTGGCTCAAGGCTGATAAGGTGCTCAGGATGGTTACGTGAGAGACAGCTCCCCCTTCTTGGTGTGAGCTAATGAGTCTGTCAGCAGGGGCTGGAGTGGCCACTAAAGCCATTCCGGAGAGGTTATCAGGGCAGCACACGCTTCCATCTGAACGAGACAGAGCACACGTAGCAGGTCTGTAACCTTTAAATATGTGAGTGCTCTGAGGACCGAGGGGGGAGGCAGAAAAGGGGGTCCCCGAGGTGGGTTCTCAGGTCCCATCGCCCAGAGCCTGAGGTTGGGAGAACCCAGGTGTGTGGGGAAGGAGCACCCCCAGACTTAAACTTCGTTTTATATGTGCCCTCAGCGGAAGGAAAGCTTCAATCAAAAGGGAAACGGCACCATAACCCGATCTCCTTGGTCCTCTTCTGCTGTCTAAGCCAGAGAAGCCGCATTAGCCCACAGCTAAGACACGGCCGGGGTCTTAGTTCAGCCAGGAAAAGCTTCTTTGCTCGTAGGCAGGGATTTGTATCTGCTTGGTTCTGGGGAGCAGTGAAACACTCGTGTATTTCTGGGGGAGGTGGTCTCTCCTCCCTGTATCTGTCTCAGAGATGCACCGTCTACGTTTCCCTCCACCCTCAGTTATCTGCTCAGCTTGTTTGGAGCGAGGATGGAGAGGACGGGGGTTCAGCATCATCGCTTTGTTCAGACATCATGCAGCAGAAGTACCCTGGGTCAGGAGATCAGCTGAAAATATGATTAACTTGCGGTGAGCTTAGCGTGTAAGCACATGTCAAATCTCGGCTTGTGGCGAACTGCCTGCCTGGGCTGGGACTTCACCTTTAGACTTGTTGCTGAAATTGATAATGAGGGTCTATTAAAGGCAGTTGGTGAGGCATTCTCCTCCTGGACCCAAAATCTGAGATGCCAGGTGATTTCCTGCAGGGCACTGAGCAGCCACCGCTGTGAAACCCGTCCCCTGCCCCGTGGGGACACGAGGTTGCGAGTGGTGACCTCTGGGGACAGGCTCTGTCTCTGCTTCACCAATGATTCTGAGCCCTGCAGTCTCTCAAACAAAACTTCCCCCCCGCTCCCAAAAAAAATGAACAAGCAGAATACAAATGACAGCGTTAGCTGTGCTTGTGGAGCAGAAAGAGCAGATAGGAAAATAAATGGATTTTTGGGCTGAAATTGTGAGAATGCCGCAGGATGCCTGTGCCCTTAGCAGTGTTTCTTCTCTTGATTAATGGTGAAATTTCTCATAATGAATTTTCCCCAAGCTTTATACTGAGTCAGCAGTGCTATTTTTGAAGGACACGTGCATATGTTAACGCTCTCACAAACACACACAAAACCCTCCCTTGCGTTACTGAGTGCAACAGATGAAACTGAGGAAAAAGAGCTCTGGAAGCCAGTGGAGCTCTTGTCTTTCTGTCCGTTCCGAGCTTTGACAGCAGGAAATGTGCACACAACAGGGACAGAAAGAAGCATTTTAAAAATGATTTGTATTTGCAAAACACTCAGTATCTGTGAAAAGCACGTGGAAGAATCATAATACAGACCAGCTTCGTCTGACAGCATGGCTAAAGCCCTGTTGACGTGGAAATGCCTGTTTAAGCTATTAAGAAGGGCAATATTCAAATGGAAAAGTCTTTCTTTTTAATCATGGCAAAACTCTGTCCCTTGAAGTCAGTAGATTTAGAACAATTTTATAGCAGTGTTGTCTGGGAAAAAATGTCTTTGCCTGTAACAGCACAGGTTCTTTTAATGTGAGTTGTCATCTAAATAATTCCATATCATCAAGCAAAAAGATAATTTCTAAGGGGAAAAAAAATACAGCGGCTTAAAGTCTCGGATACAGTCACCCACAAAATTGCCTATGAATGTGCTATTAGTTTGAGCTAAAAGTTAATGGAGAAGCTGGCTGGCCTTGGGGGACTAATAAATAGGATACTAAGTCTTTCTGCTCTAGGGCAGTGTTTCAAAATTGGTCCAAGTCCACAGTGATTTGAAAGGAGTTCCCGTCTGATGCTTATTTGTTGGTCTAAGTGAGATAATGGATTGATGAGTTTCAGCCTGATGCTGAGTGAAAACCAGTTCCAGAACTATAGTTTTTATTATCTAAATGCTCAGAGGCCACAAACTGTGTCTGGATATATAATTCCTGTACGTGGTACAAATCTTTACCCCAGAGTGTGCGTGAAATAAATAGCCATAAATAAAGGTGGTGTGGGGTACACAGCACCAGGGAGGCCGTGGCCACTGGAGCTGTGCTTTACTGGGTGCCTTACTGGCTGATCTGGTCCTTCTCCTGGCTGTCTCCATCCCTTTTGGGTGAAACTTTGCTCTTTTGAATGGTCTCCTCTCCAAACCCTGCCTAGTCCCCACGGTTCCTCCTGGAATGTTGTCCGTAAGAACTTTTCACGTGTTCCACCTCCAAAAGGCGGGTTGTGCTGTGCCCAGGAGAGTTTTCAGGCCGTGTAAAGTGCATTAATTTTAGATGGTCATAGATAGGGTGAAAACAATAACAGTGAAACAAGCTGTTGTTGCCCCAGCAAGCTGATAATGTTGGAAGTAAAACTAAAGTGTAAGTGTGTGAACTATGACAGAGAGAGAAGGAAATGATATTGAGAGTTCTTATAAGCCACCCTTTACTCTGTGCTGGTATAAAGTAGGTATTCGTCTTACTAATCACTGTAAAAAGTGAACAATTTGAGTCGTGTCTCCCTGTGACACTAGGCAAGGATGTGAAAAGTGTCAGGGAGGAAAAATTCCTGCAGTTGCCCTGGAAATTCACACCCCGACTTCTTAAGAGGAGAACGAGAACTCTCCAAGAAGAGGCAGATCTTGGTGGGTTGGGTGTCTGTGTGGTGCTCCTCCTCTCTGCAGTAATTTATCAATAATTCCATTGCTCAGAGGGCTTTTGAGTATAGGCTGTGGAGCTTTAGCACAAGCAGGAGGGAAAAAAAAAAAAAGGATTAGATTAGAGGATTAGACATTAGACGTTTATATGAATATGAATAGTCTTTGGAGCTACATCAGCTAGGAGAAAATTACATGAGGCTGATAATCTTCATGCTTCAGGGCATAAGCCGATCATGAGAGCTGGTCAAATTATTTGTTGTGAGTCATTTATCTGAAGAATTTAGCCCTTTTCTGTTTGTGTGCAGATCATGATTTTTATTAATACCCTTCTTATTCAGGACTGTTTGACAGTACTTCGCAGGGCTGGAACTGAGCTGTAAATGGTTTATCATGGATATTCAATCAGTTATTTCCTATCTGGGATTTGTGCTCTGGGGGTGAAGGTGAGGAGGGAAGAGTGAGCATCCCACGGGATGCACTGAGCTATGAGATAGAGCCAGGTCCTCTCCCCACTGCCTTTCTGCTCGGGCTGTGCAAAGCAACCTGTGCCTACCTGTCAAACATCTTTTATTTCTGCAATTAATAGAAAGCTGGAAACTTGCTGCTGATTAGCATTAAGAAATTAAAAATACTGATGTGATCACCATGAACAAGCAGCCAATTGGTGCTGACGAGCCAGAGCAAAGCCAGTAAATAAGCAAATGTTTATCGCTTCTGGGAGAGTTCCAGGTTGAGGATGGTTTGAGGATTATTCTCCTGCTTCTTTGAGGTTCTTCCCTGACAGATGAAGCCCCCACCTGGGTGGAGGGCTCTGTGTCACCCTCGGTGACATGTCCCCAAGTCCCTGACAGTGCGGTCTGTGCCAGGTGAGTCCCCCACTGCTGCTCAGACATTGCTAAATAGCACGTGTGTTTGCATCCCCATCTCACCTTCGTGTGTTTGCATCCCTGTCTCTCCTTTCTCGCTATTTCTGTGAGATCATTCCCCTCTCGGCACGCTTCCTGACCTGCTGACACAGGAGGGATTGGAGCAAGCAGGGGAGGAGATCAATACAAATTAAAAGCAAATTATAAAATGTACAAAGGGCCAAAGCGCATCTTTGAAAACCCATTACCCTCGGATTTGTAGCTTTGTGACCCGTGATTGTTTGCTGGGTGGTAGAAGTGATCACAAAACCTATTACCTTCCCTGGTCTGCTTGGAGAGGCTCGTACAGCAGCAGCAAATCTCTCATTTGGATGCAGTGGAATAAATCACGTGTGGTCTATGGCTCACGTGTAATTAAAGGGTGTTTCTTTCTGTCGCCCGGCAGTGGAGGGCAGGCTGGCACCGGGGGGGGTCACCCAAAACCATGAGCCCAGGATGGGTGGCAGAGGATGAGGAGAAAGAAGTGAGGAGTCCTCTAGGAGAGGCTCTGAAGGCTGCAGCCCATGCAGGGAATGTGAGCACCTATGAATTCCTCGTTGCACCTCTCTGCCTCATTTCTCAGTATGTTTTATAAGTCCATGGGTGTGTTTCTTTTCCTTTTTGTCGAGCAGGTTCCACTCTAGCCTTTCATTAATGGCTCTGAAAAAAAAAATCACACTCTGGTGGCAAAGAAGCTTCTGCAAGCGACAGTTTTCCTAACACGTCTGTGCGGATTCGCAAAACATTGTAGAGGAGAAACGTGTGTGTGTGACTTTGCAAACAGACGTGTTCTGTGCATCCCCTGTGGAAACTGGGCAAAACGGGACCTTCTTGTCCCAGAACCTGCTTTAACCATCATCCCAGACCCTGAGAACTCACTTGGTGTATGTGGAATATCAGGAGATGTTCCCTGACCATTGCAACGCCGATAGTGGCGGTAACGTTGTCTTAGTGCAACCGTCTTATCACTGTTCTAACAACCTGACACAAGTGAGTCACCTCGTGTTATCACTTCAACAAATCCATCGAGCACTAAAGGCTTTTGAGAACCGGGTGTGTGGGCAACAAGGGGGCAAACTCCCCTCGCTGCTGAGCAGGGTTTTGTTTCAAACCTCCAACCTCAACGCCGAGCAGTGGGGATATTCCATAGGTACAAACAACAGAGCTGATACTGGATGTGACTGCAGGGACTGAGGCAGCAGGAGAAGGACTATCCTGTGGCCACCAGTGAGGCTGAGCATCCCGTAGGGATGAGGGGATGAGGCTGCAGGAACCAGGGGGCTGTGCCAGGACTTTGGGCTGGTAAAGCTGGATCCAGGCAAGGAGCAACTGAGCTTATAGAGGTTTAGTAGAGCAGCATTGATTAAACCCAACCAGAGCAGTTCCTGGAGCACCTTGGCCTATGGGGGGGTCTGAGACAAAAACAGCAAGTCAAATTCAGTGATTTTAAGTGCAGAAAAATGTGCAGGGGAGACAGAGCTCTAATTGTGTACAAGCAACGAGGAGCACGGATGCTGATTTAAACGTTATTGCTCAAAAAACTGCCTGTGAAGCATCTGTGGGTAGTTCTCTGAAGTCCTAAGCTGAAGCCTCAGCAGAGGCCGAAAGGGGAGCAGAACTGTATGAATTATTAAGTAGGAAATAGAAAACAAAATGAACAAAAGCAACCTTATGCAGCTTTATCAACCCTCGGCATGCTCACAGCGACAGCACCAGCTCCCGTTTGGTTCTTCCAGCAGCAAAAGGACCCCACAGAACTGGGAAGGGCGGTGAGAGGGATGCTGTGAGGACCAGCCAGGCTGCTTTGGAGGGGCTGCTGGAGCACAGCCCTCGCCTTGGAGCACAGAGGGTGGATGAGGATTTTTCAAAAGCGTGGTGGGAACAATTATTCATTAACTCTCACACAGCAAATATTAGGAGACACCTGCCAAAATCATCCAGGAGCAGCAGAAGGGAGTAATTTTTTTTATATAATTCATAATCGAGTTGTGGTACTCTGTGCCACCAGGTATCACAGATGCTAATGGTATAAATGGGTTCAAAAAGGGATGAGACAAATTCCTAGAGTCGTTAATGAATACTTTGTTCACAAATCCAGATGGATGCTGCTAACCAGTGAGAAATTGAGGGAATGTGCCAGGGGAGGAGCATCTGGAGCCAGCACCACAGCCCTGACTCTCTGCAAGGAGGTGTCTCGGTGGCAAACTGACCTGGGTCAGAGTATGTGTCCAGGGAGGAACCAGTCCTGATGGTATCACTGATGGAAAAGCAAGCCAGAGGGAATTAAAACAGCGAAGGATTCTGCTGATGCCAAGAAACCTTTAACACTTGTGAACTCAGAAGCTGAGCTTGGCTGCCACGGCACCGTGAGCGCAATGGTTAACGGGAAGAAAAATGGTGTTTCCGCCGCTCCGCAGCCTGCTGCCGTCACATAAATTGAAGCCGACAGAATTACCATTGATACAAATTAAAAACAAATAAAAAGGGTACACAGAACTGATTCTCAGAGTTCAAACTCCATTACCAACTGATTTACTGTGCAGTGACCTGTGATTGTTTGCACTGAGAAAGTACCGCGCTCGGATCCTATCGGCCTTGTGGCTACGTCTCACACCAGTCAATAAGCTATTTAATTTAATGGGAAACAGTATTGACGGACCTGGAATGCAGCTCAAAAAAAGGAAAAAGAAAAAAAAAAGGAGAAAAAAAGATGCAGCTGCAAAGAGCAGATAAAGTCTTCAACTCGGGGGTTCACTCTTTGGGTGTTTTCCCTTTTGTTATCTCATTAATTAAAGTCCTGAGAAGTCTCAGCTGGATTTGGGAGTGTCAAAGCCTTGCAGGAAAGGTGCTGAAGGCGTGATTACTGCGGGGATGGGGTCCGTGGGGGAGAGATAATGTGGACTACAATGTAGTTCCCTGACCTTTGCAAATAAACAAATGCATGAAGAAACGTAGTTGTTCAGAATAAAAAAAAAATAATCTGTCAGGCGAGTGGAAGGGAGAGGAGGAGGCCACTTGTGAGCCAAGTTCCTTCAATGAACACAGTTTTTCTGGTGTCTCTTCACTGGTTCCTTGGTTGGAGGGGTGTCGAGGAGCGACAACCCCCTGGCTGTCCCCAAGAGTCACAGACCAGTGGCCTTGGGCATCAGTTTTGCATTTTTAGCGGCGCATTTTGAGATGATGTGGTTTCCACCATATTCAGTAGGAATAAAAAAGAGACTGGGACTGTTGTGATCTGGCTTTAGGTTTGGGGAAGGGGGTTTGGCAGGAGGGACAGAGCCAGGCTCCACTCCTGGGCTCCCCGAGGTGCTTCTGGTTCCACCCCCACATTCCTCTGCTCGTCTGAAATGGGAGTAACGCTGCTTACCTGCCCCCTGAGCTGCCAATTACCAGCAAGTGTGCAGCTGCCTGGTGTCCCAAGGAGAGGCTGCAATAATAATGATGATTATTATTATTATAATAAACACTCATTTAGCTATTTAGGTTTGCTTTTCCGAAGCAGGCACACAGCTTTCTTGCTCCAACAGCTACTAAAATTTCTGTCTGTGAATGCGGGCATGTACATGCGCCGCTGCTCGTGAATTAATCCTCTGGACCAAGGTGGTTTCTTCTCCGTTTGGGCGCGGGATCTCAGCCTGGCTGGAGCCCGTGGTGGGGACCAGCCCCTGCCGAGCGTTGACATCCCACGGGCAGGAGCTGACAACCTGGTGACTTCTCCCACTGCAATTTCTATGGCAACACTCCCAATTCCCGAGATGAAAGTTGCATTTGCAATGTCACTCACAGCTCAAAACATAGATCTATAATGTGCGTGAGTGCCCAGTGATGTCCCCTCAGGTTCTCTGGGAGAGGTTTCTAGTTAGGTGGCACAGCAGGGTCACTCTGGTCCTGCTCTTGGTAAGGAGAACGTGGCCAAGGAATGGCCATGGCAAAGGGCAATGCTGGAGAGGGGAGATGGTTTGGGAGAACCCACGGGTGGGAGGATTGTCTGCAGAGCACGATTTTGCTGCTGCTTCCCTCTCTCTGGGTCTTTAGTACCTCTTGTGGCACTGAGATGATCATTGACAGGAATCACAACTGGCTGAAATTCAGAAAATTTGGAAAAAAATCCATTTTTAACAGATCCACGGAGAGCAAATGTTTCAGGAAGAGGAAGGATGCTGCAAAGAAATAAGGATGCTTAATCAAATTGTGTTTTAATTTTTAAATTGGTCAAGGAGCCTTTCCAATGGACAGCCCTCCTGTGTGTCCCTAAACACAGCGGCTTGATTCAATTTCCAACTTCATTAAAGGTCACCACCCCCTTGGAAATGAATTCGCAGCTAACGAAGTGATATGTCGATGCATAAACTTCAGTTGATTGCTTCAAGTTTTCTGTAGTTAGTAGCCTGTAAAGAAAACACACATTTAAGGAAATTAGAGTAGCAAGACAAATGAGGTGGAACCATCAAGATGAGCAGAAGCTGGAGATAATCCATATTTTAAAATATTGTGGTGGCTTTGCAGTGTTTGGAGGGAGCGCTGCTACGTGTTCTTTATGCAGGTGGCTTTGGGCCTCACATCTCCTCTCTGCAATGAGACGTGAACAACACGAGTGGGAAAGGTGATGTCTCCTGTTCCGGACATTCCCAGGTGTTCTAGTCTTCCCATCCCGGTAGCAGTGCTGGAGGAGGGAGCTGTGGCTCCACAGGGATGGGGAGGGAGGACCAGGTTCCTCACTTGGCACCTCCTGCCCCCACAGCCTTTGTGCCACGGCAGGAACATTAACAGCCAACACCAACTCATTCTCACTTTAATTCTTTCTATTTCTGGATGTTTCTCTTTGTTTGACATTGCCCCATGCCTTGGCCAACGCAACCGTTGGGTTTCTGTCCTGCTGTCTTCGGTGTAAGGAGAAAGACATGCAAAGGCACAGGCCACGAGGAAGGCACTTGATGAAGCAATTGCATCAACAATCTGGACCATATCACACGTTTCCTCAAAGCAAACATAGAGTTTGTAGCTTTGACACGTCAGGGATGCTAATTCCTGTGGATGGGAATCGCAGAGGGCCTTTCCCAGGTGGCTTCTCCACCCCCGTGCCTGTTTGCTGGTGTTCATACATCTTCTCTTTGTGTCGCAGGAAGAAAGGAGGAGGAGGAGGAGGACTAGGGCTGTGTTATTTCAGCTCAAGGGAGGGAAGCACATGAGGAAATTGTGCAATTGGCTATAAATGGTCTTTTTTTCCTACTTGCTGAGAAGTTGGATGTGCAGAAGGGCAGCCGTTGTGGTGCCTGTCCCAGGTCACACGCTCCGATCGGTGCTGGTATACCGGGAGGAGGAAGAGGGCTCTTGATGCTCTTTTTCCAGGAAACTGTCTTCTGGAGAAGGACCACCAGACAGCAGAGACTACACTTTCATGAGCCCAGGGTTTCTTATTATGTATGGCAGCTAAGATTTCTTATATGGGAAGCATTATTTTAAGCAAAAAAGGCAGATTGGGAGTGCAGACACAGAAAAGCATGTCAAATGAGAAAAACTTTGATCAAAATTCAAATCCAACTCAGCCTCTAGCTATCTTCTGAACAGCATGCATTCTCCTGGATGGTTTTTTTTCCCTTTTTCAAGAACAGGAACATGAAGAAAGCACTTGGTATGAGGGAGGTCAGTAGACACACTGCATCTTAGAAGTTCAATTTAATCTCATTTTCTTTGGCCTCAGTGATTTGCTTTTCCAGGTTTGGTGGACCCTTGAGAATCGTTTTATCCTCTCCTTTCAGGTGCTCAGTAATGTGGTCTTAAGAGGACTTTCCACTTTGTGGCCTAATTATGGAAAAATTAATTTCTGAGAGGGCTGTCTGGGCTGCTTTTACGCCGCTTGCCTCTTCTCAGCTCAAATGAGGCTCCTTGCGAGGCATCATTTACAGAAAGCTAAAATCATCCTTTAATATGTGTTCCCTCTGGTGGTGTTTCATCCCAGGCATTCAGGTGCTGGGCCAGAACCTCAGCACTCCTGTGTCCCATGGGAGGGGAGCAGGGGATGGTGGTGTCCCCTCTGTGTCCCCTGTCCCACCGGCTGGACCTGGCTGTTGCCCCGTGCCCAGCTCTACCCAGCAAACACTCCCTTCCCAGTAGCTTCTGGAAAAAAACCCACATTTTAAATAACTCCCAAAGCTGCTTTGCATATATTGAGAAAACAAAGTTAACACAGACCATAGATTTAAAATGTAATTACCTTGATAGGGGAGATAGGCTGGTGTGTTACGTTTTGACATTAAGTTACATTATGCTGTGACAATTATTCCACTTTAATGAAGGGGGGAAAGTGTTTAAGATATGTTAAGAATCAGCCTGTTCTGACACCATCTACAGTTTCGCGATATGTTAGAAACATATTGGAGTATAATCATAAGTGTGGCTGAATATATTTCATCAAAAGCCTGAAACCTAGCAGGCTTCGTAAGGCAGAGCGGTAAATATGTCCTCGATAGCACTGCTTGTAGCAACAGCCTGTCCCTGGAAGAGCAACAGGAGCTCTACTCATTTTTATAGATCTTTCATGGCAAGAACAAGAGAGCAGCCAGGGAAATTCTCAGACAGCAGATATAAACCAAGGAGGAAGAGGTCATTTGTCACACAACCCGTAATTACGTGTGCAGGGTAGGACTGGCTGCTGCTGCCATTGGATAGAGAACGCTGGGTATGGAGAGGAATAGGGTAAATTAGTGAAGAAAAAGTCAATAGTGGTTATTAAAAAAAGAGGTTGACTGCAGTTTCTGGGTGAACAAGCCCCTAAATCAGAAGCTGGAAAGAATAGTGAGCCCTGTTCTTGCACACGTTTGGGTTTGGGTGCTGTTGGGGATGTAGCAGGACAGGGTGGTACCAGGCAGAGAGCCGTGGGCCAGCCCAGGGTGGAGGTGACCTCAAACCATCGCCTGGTCCAACCTCTCCTGGGAGAAGGATTGGAGTGGAAGATGGTGTTACAACAACCTGACCCAGCACAGCATCTCTTTGCAACATTTCTCTTTAGAAAATAAGATCCTTGTCAGACTCCAGAGCAGGAATGAGGGAATATTCGAGTTTTGAGCTATTTCTTTATCTTTGCAAGACAGGAGGTCTGGGTGGGCTGCTGATGTGCTGGAGCTGGGTGGTGTGGGTGCAGGAACGGTGACAGCAACCAGGAGAAGGGCTCACCTGAGAGAGGGCAGTGGGAGATGCTAATGTACACTGTATGCTGTATTTCATCTCAATACAGAGGCTGATGGACTAGCTCTGTGAGCTGATTGCTGAAAACATGCCTGGAAAGGATGTGCTGCAATTAATTTTAGATCCGCTTTTGAGAAAAGTCTTCAAAATTCATTTAAGACAGCCACTTTCCAAAAAAAGTTCTTGCTGGCAAACTCGCTCATTTGAGACAAATGAAAAAACAGGGGAGGATGGATGTGATTATGGGCAATGATGTCATTCTTTTTTTTCTTCTCTTTTTTTTTTTTCTTGAAGAAAATGACTATGTGTTGGCAATGATTTGGATTTGTCAACTTTAGTGAACTCTTAAAAATAAAACAAAATAAAGGAAAAACTTTTCCTGCCCTCGAAAAGCAATAGCTGGGGAAACACAAAATCCTGCATAAGAAGATGCTCTTTGCAGGCTGACAATGGTTGCTAAAATATCATCACAGACTTCACTGCTATTAAATAGCCCTAAGTTATTTTAGGAAGAAAAACAGAACAAATATGGTTTGATGAAAAAGGAGAAACCCTGGCTCTATTTCTCTCTTCAAAAAGTAATATCCTGTCTCAGAATTGCTAACAGAAGGGGATGTGATTGTCCTTGCAATTTAGTCTCTCCTGCAAATGGGGCAAGGAAATGCTGCATCACAAATACAGAAACCCACAAATCACTGAGGTGTCTGAGCCTGAACTCTTAAAATACCCAAAAAGATGGTTTTGTCTGTTACAGTATCATTCACTCAAGGGCACGCAGCCCTTTCCAGGGTGC
The DNA here is from genome assembly GCA_013400375.1 of Thinocorus orbignyianus. Lineage (NCBI taxonomy): Eukaryota > Metazoa > Chordata > Aves > Ciconiiformes > Thinocoridae > Thinocorus > Thinocorus orbignyianus. The sequence continues at coordinate 384,211 of VXBW01000604.1, read as the reverse complement.
TGCTCCATGATTTCCCAGAAAAGCGGGTGATTTTATTCATATTTTGCAGGTTGGGGAATGAGAAATGCAGAATTTTAGTGCTTCTGCTCTAAGAACAGTGAATCAATGTCAGATCCCAGGGAAGTCTCAGCCCTGCACTCTGCCTCTGGAGCTGCGGGTTGCTGTCCCACGTACAGGACTGTGGAGGGCATAATTTAATTTGGCTTTTCCCTTGAGAACCTTCTGCAGCCACAGATGTGCAGCAGAGATTTGTCCCTTAAATAATCAGATTAAACAAGTCTCATGCTTCATGGAAGCCCAAACGCTGCATGGGACGGGGAGGATTTATTCTGCCCCTTGCAGAGCGCGGCACAATTGTCACACACAAGAGAGGGACGTGGGGAAGGGGGAGGCTTGTTTTTCTCTGAAGAACCGTGTATTTGACGCTCTTGATAACAAGATAACGCTCTCCATCTGAAAGGGAGGTGACCAGTCCTGTCGGGATGCTGCCTGATTTAGCTGGAATATCAGAAAAGCCTTGCTGTGTGTTCAGGAACGATTGAAGGGAACTGAGTTTTTTTTCTTTATTGCCAGAAGTGAACGTAGATGCACACAAACCCGTGGGGTTCGCTTTTATCTTCTCACCCCCTTATTGTGAGTTCTGGGGTGACTCGGAGAGCGTGCCTGCTGGCACCCAGGCTCTCCTAACCCAAGCAGGATGGGTCCCCGCCAGCGCAGGACCACAGCTCTCCAGTGCTTGCTCAGCTTCGGGGCAGCAAATGCATTTCTCAGGATGTCGCTGAGAAAATTGACACACTTGGAGTTAATTACATGCTTAAGTGGAGTGATGGGATGGGGGCTGCGTGGAAGACCCCCATCAGTGTTCGCTCTGAAATTGCTGAAATTTCTGCCCTGAGCCTAAAATCATAGATGGGCTCTGGGCAGAGCTGTGGGAGCTGCACTGAGATCCCTCCCAAAGCCTTTCTATTTAAGCGCAACTGATAGAGCAACATTAAGAAGCACGGAGTGTCCAGAGACCCTGCCAGTGAAAAATGTTCTCTCTGAAGTTGTGGTTGGAACATCAGGGACTCCTCCTGCGCTGCTCTTATTAACATCATAACTCAAGGAGCCTTCTCCAGGAAAACGTTCAGCAAAGCATCGAGGCTGCGGACTCGCAGGTGAATCGATAGACTTTGGTTTTAGCAGAAATATGCTGGGATCAATATTTAAACAGGAGCCAAATATACCTCTTTCTTTCCAGCTGCCTAGGAGCTGTGCTGGGAGCAGGGAGGGCATCACTCCTCCTGGCATTATTAGCCATGACCTCCCATCTGGGACCTGGGCACCACAAACCTCTTCTGCAGGAGGCTGGAACCAGGATTGGATAAATGTGTGGAAATTCCCTCTGGAGCAGGAGCAGGGGGCTGATGATGGTACTCAGGGCGGGGGGTGTCTTGGGCTGTGCTCAGGGATCTGCTTCAAAGACAAGGCCAGTGGAAGAGGTCTCCCAAAGAGACCTTTGGTCCATCTGAAGGCCAGAAAATGCTCAGTGAAACCTTAGGTTTCCCCAGAAGATCCCAGAAGTACATGCCTGACCAGAGCAAAGGGGCTGTGTCATCAGCCGCCGTCAGACCCAGCTGTGGGTTATTTTGTCCTCCCTGGGGGTGCCAGCCGAGATGGCCACCAAGTGTCACTTACTGAAATTTTTGATTTCTCCCTTTTGCTGGCTAAGGTCAAGAAAACGAAACTGAATACTTTCGGAAAATGTGGGATTTATGCTTATTTATTTATTTTTCTGCCACCTGAGCGGGCAGATTTTGGTCAGTTCAACTTGTTTTTACCTCGGTGGGGATGTTACTTTGCATCCAGCTCCCTTAAATCAGTTTTTCTGCTTGTATCTCAGACAACTGAACAGAAACCTTAGGCTGAAGATTTCTTCTTGCTGACTTTGGTCATTTGTATCAGCTTTCAGGCCTTTCTTTCTAAGGGGAAGTTCTGCCTGAATTGCTTTCAAAGCAATATTCATCCTTAACTTCATCATAAAGCATTAAGGAGAATTTAGATAATCAAATCCAAGTCCTCATCTCCTAAGAGATACGTACGATCCATACTGTGTAATTACTTCTCTTTTCAGAGGGGCTGTCATCATTTGATTAGTTCAGATTAAGGCTGATCCAGGGGTGCCGGCGGGTGGAGATGTCCTGCCCTGCACCATCCATCTTCAGGCGCCCAACCAGGGCGAGGAGCTGGCGGGAAGGAGCACTTTGCCGGGAGATAGAACCATCTGTAATCAGATAGTACTATAGGAATGGGAAAAAAGAGTGGATATAAAGGGGAGGATTCTCATGCTAAAACCCAGTAGGTTGTGAAGGAGCCTCCTGGGGGGAAATCGTGAAAGTTCTCTCAATCTTGAGTCATCTCATACAGGGTTGAGCAAAGTGGCAGATGCTGACCAGTGAAGGATACTGGGTTTGCTGGGGAAGAGCTGCTCACCTGTAGGCATCACCCATCTTTTAAATTTAGAATCAGCATACAGGAACATAGGATTCTCTGCATACTCCTTGGAACAGCAAGAGTAAATTAGTTCTTTACTTCAGGGAGGATGGAAGTTTGGTGTCTTCACTCCATCACGGGCTGTTTCAACCTCCTGTCCCACCCTGTCCCATCAAACCTCCTGAGCGGCACCGCAACAGCTTGGACACTCAGCCACAGGAAAAGTAGGATAACTGTGGCTGGGTATTTGAATAAAAACTTAATTTTATTGTAACCTTGGAACAAGAAGAAAAGCATTAATTTGATTTAAGGCACTGGCACGGAAAGCTGCTTTTTATTATAATAATAAGAATACAAATAATTCCCTTGCTCTACCTCAATTTTTTGTATTTCGATGGGGAAGAAGCAACTTGATCAAATTGAATTAGGATAGCCTGAACAATTAATTAATATTTATTAAGGTTTTAGTGGAAGAGATGTACTTGGGACAAAAGCCTGATTATAGCTTTAAGCCTTCTTGCACAAAACCTGACCTTTTCCCCCCGGGCTGCTCCCCAACGGGCTCTGAGCTGCTGAGGGTGATCTCCTGCTGCCAGCCCCAGGAGTTGGACTTGGAGAGGAGGAATCCAGGCTGGGATGGGAATAACTGGACACAGGAATAATTTATTATGTCTGCCAAATGGGAAAGATGTGGGAGATGTTTAATGGTAGAGTGGTAGCTGCTCAGAGGGGATGCTGAGCTGCTGCTGTGCTGGGGGGGGATGTGTCTTGGTCACAAACGTGGCTCCTTGGTGTGACCACATTATCATCTTCAGCTCTTATGAGTAAATAATAATAGTAATAACAGCGAGATGAGTGGAATGCAAATTAGAAACAAGTGTCTTCATTAGAAAGGGCGATTAGTGCTGTGTTATCTACATTTTGTCACGGTACAAGCAAAGTCTCTGGGAAACTTTAACTACATTTTGGTTGTTTGCCCTGAACTGCATTAGGCCTTGGTGTGACATCTCCAGGGCATTGGAGCAAGGGGCAGAAAGAGCATTTGCTGGGCTGTGGGCTTTGACCAGCTGAACACCTTGGAATGCTGAATATAATGTGCTTATGCAGAAAATATTGAGAGATGAATTAGGCTGGAAAGCAATTAAATTCCTGCGTGTCTGTGTGAGGGATACGGATCCTTTGTGTCTATTTCCGTTTCCAGGGTTTTGCCTTTTTCTCAGTTTTCCTGCCTGGCACAGCATCCTTCCTGACCCTCCTCTGCGGTTACCTCTGGTGTGCATATGGTGGTGCCGCAGGAGCCCTTCCCTCTATTTTAAGACACAGAAATGTGGCTGGCAAGTGTGCTTGCCATGGAACAAGCCCTTGTACATTACTCCTGATGCTTCCCTCCCTCCCCTTCCTCACCCTGAGCCCAGTATTTGCTGTAGTTTGTAACATGCAGTTGATTTTATTTCTCTTTCACTTGGCCATCCTTGGGCTTCCAGTGCCCTCTGTTTTTTTTCAGTCTTCTCTCTCTCTCAGAAAAGAAAATACAATCTCAAAGGGGGAAAAATGGGTGGATAAGAAAAAAAATTCAGCTTGGCAGTTATCTGCTGCCTGGATGTTCTCCTGAGACCGCTGCAGAAGGTGGTCACCACCATGTTTTAATTAGCAATCTGCACGCGTTCCAGCTGTTTGACAATTGTAGCTGAGCTTGTAGGAGCAACAGGGGGGATGGTTTTTTCCTCTCCAATTTCCACACTTAAATCCTTTCTTGCTTTAGCTGTGCCCACATGCAGTTGTGCACCTGAGTTAGTTCTGATACTCACGTTGAATCAATACTATGATTTATGCATAAAAGCCCAGAAACCCCGCAAAACAATTGTGCAAGTAATTTTTCATGAACCAGACTTAAAGCGCTTGCCAACAGGCTAAATTACCCTCTTGTTAAGTGTTGTATTTTGTTCTTCCTTCTTTCTTCTCCTCTGTGTATGCCTTAATATTGATAAGTGTTCTCTAGCATGAGAGAACATTTGCATTTTTGCTAAACATCATGTGGTTGAACACATCAAAGGATCCTTTTGTTCTTCCCCTAGTGCATATTCCCTCAAATTCAGGACTTGATTTCGGAGATAGCTGCCTGTGCCGTGGCTGGAGGTTCTGTGCTGGGGCTTGTTAGTACGACTCAACCCTCTGTAGCCTCCGAGCAGCTCACTTAAACACACAAAATACTGTGGAAAGCCTTTCCCTGGGATATTTGAGTAAGATGTTTGCGTTGAGGTTCCCTTTTTGATTCTACGCCGAGCAGAGCTGACTCAGTGGCTTCCCTGGGTGGTTAGACTTCAAGTAGCTGCTGCAAATCAAATTAATGATATTAATGGTTTCCTTCCTTCCTTCCTTCCTTGTGTGGCTGCTTACAGATCTCGGCTGCTCTTTGTTTTCAGCGATCTGGTTTTCAGTCCTGCTGTCAGCTGTCTCTCCCATGCATTGCTGTACATCTTGGCTTGCCCTTCTTGATATCAGAGATGGAAAATGTATTTGGCCTGAAAGTGGGAGTTGTGCCTCTGGTGTGTGCACATGTGTGTGTCCTTCTCCTTCCACATGCCCATCATGTACCGAGTCCCACCTGCAAGGGATGCTCCTTTGGCAATAGGATGCTCTGTGGCCGGGTTTCAGGTCCTCCACAGGGCTCCTCCACCACATCTTGCGGGCTCCAACACTGCTCCTAATGCTGGGATGGGGACATGGACATCCCCTGGCTGAGGGTGAGAGGCTGAGCCCCAGTGTGGTCCATCCATGTCATCAGCTCAGAGGTGGCTTCAGCAGCACCATCCATCAGGAGGAGATGGATGCGAGGGAGAGGGCTGGGGAGAACCTAACAGAGAACAGACAATCTGCCTTTTTTTCCACATTGCACTTTGCAGAAGCAACAAAAACAGGTTTGGAAGATTGATTCCCTACATATAAACACCAGCCGAGTGAGATAATCGAACGCTCTGACGGGCTGTCTCTATCTCCAGCAGCCGAGGAGGCCCCGTTTCCCTGCGCTGGGCATCCCAGCTCCGAGCCCGGCGACAAAGCAACAAAGGGAAAGGGCTTTAATACACCTCGTCTTTCTCTAAAAATGCCATCTATTAAAAAGAATAAGTCTTTAGCAATCTTGTCTGCCAGAAACAAATTGCTCCCACAACATTGATGTTCCCCAGCTTAGTTAATGTTTATTTAAGTGACCGTTTTCTACTGGCAGATAAAGGATTGAACTGTTTTGTTGCTATCGTTGTTTTTTAAACTCCTCAACTATGAAGGCGCCCGAAGCCAGCATTTGATTCTCATTATGTTATGACATTTTTTTCACCCTACATAATTTGAATAACACTCTGTTTAACTCAACAGCTGGGGGGATGTGGCTGCTTCTTTACATTTCAGAAAGTGAAGCTGGTTCTGTGAAAACCTCCAGCCTTCAACAACCACAAAAAAATGAGGTCTGGTGTGGGTAGCAGAGTGCTCATTTTCCCTGCCTGTCTTTACACGGTTCTGGAAATTATCACCCAGGGTTTTTATTTACTGCAGTGATTAGTATAGCATAACCACTCAGACAGAGAGAAAGTGGCGAGCACAAAGGGCGTTTTAATGGCATGCACACCTTTCCATTAGGAAACAGATTGATAGTTACCCACTCTTAGATTTCCACCTCTTAAGAGATCATTAAGATCAATTAGCCTTCCCCTGTCGCATGGGCTATAGGGTTTCAGCTGCTTGTTTTGGAATCAAGCTTGCATCCCAGGGCTTGAACTAAAGCAGACGTTTAAGAGGAGGCAATCCTGCCCTGGCTTGATTTAGAGACTCGAGGTAAATTTCTTTCAGGCATCGCTGTTCTGCTCCCCATCCCCTGACCCGTGTAGGGAAGCCCTGCAATGCCATTCTCTTGGCATCCCCTTGTACCCAGGATAATCCAGCCCCTGTGGCTGGGTGTTCAGCAGCCCAGTCCATATCCTTCATCCCACGATTCAGAACAGCATCAGGTCCTTATGAAGTCCAAATCTCAGCAGGAGCCAAATGGATTTTGTCCCTCTAAGATAGTATCACTTTTTAAATGGGATTTCTAGGGTGCTTTAGATTTTTTTACCACCCTTATCCTGCCTTAACCACAAAGCATTCATTGCTTCCTCCCTCCTCATATGCAAGTTGAAATGAAAGTCAGGTTTGATTCAAGTTTTCTTAAATCTTACTTCTTACTGCTCCTCTGGGCACTTTATTGAAACTCCAGGCACTCTTCCCCATTTGAGGAGTTAATGAGAGTCATTTTAAACTCTTGAAACGTACTCGTGGTTTACCTGCTACTCGGAAACATATTTCCAGGGTCTCCCAAACAGCTTTGCTCTTTAGTGCAGCAGTTTGCCATGCTGCTTTGCTAAATGGCTGCACTCCATATCCTGCCATTCCTGCACTTTCCTTTGCCTCTGTGTGAAATATCCCCATCCCAGAGTCCCCGTGGGACTTGTGAAGGTCACTCCCAGCTGCCTTCAGCCCCAGTAGCGATTGTGAATTGGATCTGGTCACCTTAAACTCAAGGTCAGTGTGTAACACCTTTAATTTTGTATAACCTGGCCTCTATCTGCTGGCTTGTGTTTTTTCCTAGCGAAGGGCAAGTGTGCTCTGGTTTCTCAGAACCTCTGACACCCTGTAGCAATAGTCTTGATTCCAGGTTAAGCCTGTTTTCATCTTTCATCACTCCTTCCCATTTTGCCGCAGGCTTCCAGATGTTGTGCCTGGTTCCCTGCCTGGCTGCAGGCGAGGAGCAGCTGGGTGAAGGGCTGCCACCCCAGTGCTGTCCCGTTCCCTTCTTTGGGTCAACATTAGCCCAAAACTGCATAAACGTGTCAGTAGAAAAAAAAACCAAAACAAACCATGAAGTGTTACAGTAGTTTTCCATTTACTTTCTCACCGAGTCTCACTTCCAAAGTTCCTGAGCGCTCACAACTGTAACAAAAGTCAGTGCGAGAGGTATTTAATTTAATTAATTAATCCATCACTATAAAAGTTTGAAGGGAAGTATAGTAATATATCTAAAATACAGGATCTGGTAATTTATGAGTTATGGCATAAAACCAGTAGCGTTTTTTCTCAGAATATGATTTACAGAGGGGGTGTGGGTTAGCAGAAGCAAGTGCCCTGAAGCCATAAAATAAGGTTGCTCACCGGCAGGACCATGCTTCAGCCTGACAGCAGGTCACATTTCCTTAGAACACAGAAATCAGTGTCACGGGAAGCTGCAGCCACCAAAAAAGCTGGTCCAAGACTGCCCGAGCATCACTGTGGGGCGGGGGAGGCAGAGGGTGTCCCGGGGGGCACCCCTGGGCAGGGCGAGATGAAGCGATGCTCTGGGGGCAGAGCTTCCTCCCCCCTGCACCGACAGACTGTGGTACCCAGCTCCCTGGAATTGCCTCGTTGTCTGTTTATTCTTGTGACTTGTGTGCCTGACCTCAGAGGGGAAAATCAACATTTTAAGTCTTAAGAACAGGGGGAACTTTCCAGTGTTTAGAGATGGAGATACTGCAGGGGGCTCAGCCATCGCAGGCTGGGTCTCAGAAGGATCACAACTCAGTTGTGCACCAGGACCTCATCCAAGCCTGGCCATCGAGCTAGAAATCTCACCTTTGCTGGGGTTTTGATAAGATTTCCAGAATTTCCTTCTGGGGTCAGCCCCAACATGTGCAGAAAGCGCCTTTCTCACCTTACTTGGGGTTTTCATTTCCCTTTCATTCCGTGAGCTCGGGAAGTGTTAGAAACTGAACAGAGAGTGAAAATTATTTTTATCCAAATTAATCTGACCCTTCCAGCAAGGCAGGGTTCAGAGTATGGAGGTCCCTCATCTGTTTATATTCTCTGCTCAGCCACTGGCTCAGAACAAAGGGGTCAGCACCCATCATTTCTTTGACCTCGGAATTGCTAAACTCTTCTCACTTCTGACTGTCTCTTGCTGGCTCCGGAAAAATAAAAGGTTTCACACTAAATCCTTTGCAGGGCAAGGGAGAAATCTATACCCGGGGGAGAAAAGGCAGCAAAGGAGAAAATAAACTCTCAGATTAAATTTTAAAATTGCTTTATTAACACTTCTTTCTTTTTGAACCTTCGCTCCCCCGTGAACGCACGAATCTTGAAACCTTCCTGTTTCTTAATAGCGCTTTCTCATTTGTACCACAACAGAAAGATAAACATTGAGGGAAGGATGAAAGCATCTCTGATTCCCCCTTAACCCCTTAAAAATTGCTATAGAAACAACAAACATCATATTTCAGTGGCCATTTGTATGGACAGAGCTTTATTTTACCATTGCCAGTGCAGCACAGTCACTGTGCTGCAGATCGACTGCTTGAGAAGAACTTCTCAGCAGCACCAGCCTGGGACCCTCCGGGTGCCCGATGCTGAGTCGGGGTCTCACCCACCCCCACCACAGTCTTTTTTTGCACCCCCCTGGTGTGACGGGCTGGCCTGGCATCTTCTGACAATTTCCTGTGATAGAGAAATAACAAACACGAATTCCTTCCCTGGTGGAGAGAGTCTGAGCTCGTCACCTCTTTACCAGTTTAATCCCCAAGCCTAAATCAGCTCTTTCCTCATCAGGGAGGTGCTGTTTAAAGCATCGTGCAACCTGTGTTTATTTATCCTTTCACTTCCATAGGCTGTGTGTACCCTACACACATCATCGACAGTGATTAATGTCTTTCACAGTTTGATTCCATAGAAATTGCCTACTCCAAAAAGCCCGACGTATTTCCTTAAACAAATCAAGCCTAATAAATATTAATGCGCGGTGTCCTCGCTGTACATTAAGTCTGGATCTTTGTAGCTAATGATTTGAATGGCTGATAAAACGGTATTTAAATATTTTATGCAGAAAGAGCTCTGTAACAGCCCGTACACAAGAGGGTGGGTGCAGGAGTGCTCCAGCTGGTCACATGTGGGCACTGTGCTCCAAGAACTGGGGTGCTGCAGGCTGGCCGGGCTGTCAACACCAGGTTATGCAAGAACCCTGAACTGGGAGACACGTGGCCAGAACTGGGGATGCTCTCCTGCAACCTGCCTGACTCCCAGCTCAGCTCCTACCTTCTCCCATGGCTTCAGAAGAAGCATGTGGAGCACAGATGCAACTGGTGCCAGGGCTGGTCCGTTCTCTAAAGTCTCGCTGTGCTTCCTTCTTCCAGGTTGTCATGGTCAGTCACGCTGGAATGAACCTGAGTGGAGGAGGAGAACCACTGGGTTTCATTCAGGAGAAGCAAGTTCCACCCTAGGAGACCAGACCAGCTTCTGTTGAGCTTTCCTCTGCCTCGGAAGCCACAAGAGGGCTTTCAGTGTGAGCTCTGGTGGGGAGATGCCAGCTGCTGGGAGAGGCAAAGTAAGTGAATATTTCTTGGGAAATACCACCTGGCAAGAAATTTCCAAGGCTTAAATCCCACCTAATTCCTTGGCTTCTCAGTTACAGGCAGAGCTGCAGCTTTGTGACTGGTCCTTGGTGGCCTAAAAAAGGATCAGGAGGTTTTCAAATGAGTCTAAGCACAGGCCAGGTTGGTGGGTGGGTGGGAATATGCAGGGATGCCCTCGTGTTATCACGGAAATGTGCTTGTCCCAGCACCCTGCACTCTGCAATCCCTCTCTCCTCCTTTAATTTCAGATCCGCGTTGAGGATTTTCCCCTCTGTGATATATTCATTTCAAATATTGACTCACCAGATTCTGTGATTGATAGAACTCAAACATATTAGTCTTATTACATCCTATACACTTTAATTAACTTCAGCAGGTGATGTTAATCAACTTGAATGCTGAGATGTGGAGCAGCTAAGTAAATGAAAGGGAGGTGGGGAAGTATCTCTGCACATTATCTACCCAGGTGTTTTGGGGAGCTCCTGCTCCCAAGCCTGGCACATTTAGAAGTTAGTGTTTTAAACCAAAACCTGTACACAGGATGTTTGATATCAGGTTGCTTTGTTTAAGTTCAGACTGAACAGTAGTTTTATCGAGTTGTGAGAAACATTGAAAAGCAGTACTATTTAAAGTAGTGATGTTTCAGAGAAAGCATCCAAACCACAGGGAATTCAGCGCAGGCTCGTGTCTCCGTAAAGTGATGTGTTAACTCACACGTGAGCCTCAGCTACAAAACTTTATTGTTTCTGAGGTCAATAGCTAATGGGAAAAGCAGAATCAGGCTGATGTCCTCAGCAGCCAGTGTCTTAACTTTATAATCACCATCAGAAGTGCTTAAAAATAAAATCCAAATTACCCCACAGCCTTGGAATATGGGAAATATGGTTTAATATTTTGAGGCTGCCTTATGTCCTGGTGATCTTCCTTAATTCCATCATCATATCTTTGTGTATTCCTCCTAACCATCAGCATTTAAAGTCCTGCTAAAGTTGTAGCTTTGGTAATAAAAGTGGTTTTGATTCCTACATCAAGACAAAGATCTAAACACCTTGGTCCAGTCGAGCAAACACTGCAGCAGGTGATTCATCTCTCTCGTTGGGGGATCCACTGGGTTCATTACTTGATGTACCCGGTTCAGTAGATGGCACGTTTGATTAAATAAGTGCTGTATTATCATCTTGGTTCTAAACGAATGATTCATTTTCCCATTGGATAATTTACCCACTGCTGAGTAGCCCGTGCTCGGTTCATCAGGCAGAGGTGCCTCTTAGTTTTCCAGTGAGCCTTCCCAAAGTGTCAGCACTAACAACACCTGCTTGGACAGCTCATACATCCACAATATTATCAAATTCTGCCCTGAGAAGCACTTTAGATGCAAAATGTCTGATATGTTATACCATGGTATTTCTGACCCTGCAAAGTGCACAAACACAAAAATATTACTCGCAAAAGGCAAAAGTGGAGTGATAAAAAGGGGGAAATATTCCAAGGGTGGCCAGTTCTGGTGTCCTCCACTTGCCTTGCACAGGCCAGTGTGTATTTAGTATGAAATTTGCCATCCCTCAACGCACTGACAGTCCTCTCAGCCACCAGGGTGGCAGCCACCTGGATCAGTAGCCATCCTTGGCAGTGCCCAGCAATGCCACACGCCGGTGGGGACACAGCAAGTCGTCCCCAGCCCCGGGGACATGTCAGCTGGGAGTTAGATGGGCAGGGAGATTGTCTGTGCTGGAATTTGGCCAGGACACTGGGACGAGCCAAAAAAGCATCTCCCTGGGACAAACGGTTCCAATTTAGTTTGGTCTGCTGCAGCCAACTGTACCCAGCCCCGTAACAACATCTCCTCTACATCTTGCAGCTGTATAAATCATTCTGCCTTTAATTACTGAACCACGGTATTACATACATACAGCATAGAGTAATCTCAAATAAATGGAGCTCTGCCCTGAAATTAATACTTAATCTCCTGTTTTGCTGGGGTTTTTTTCACTCTCTGAATGCTGCTGTGACCTTGTAGTTCATACCGTTCGTGGGACTCTGCTCCACATTAGAAGCCGTTTCCAGGAGCAGAAATTGTGTGAGAAACCCGGAATTTTATAGCAGCGAGATTTAATTTAGATAGCAGGGGCTGATCATTGAGACGTCTTTTGTACGATCCTAAAGTTTCCACGTTAACAACTAACAAGGAAGCAGCAGCCTTGGAGCAAAATGAATGCTCGGCACAAAGGAAGCTGCTCCGGTGGCACCGGGCTCGCTCTTCCCACCGGAGCCAGGCGGGTTCCCCAGCCTGAGGGGACAGTCCCCAGTTCCTGCTGTCCTCCTGCCTTTTCCAGAGGCTCAACCTTGTGCTCTCACCTTTAGCAACCAGGGAAACCACCCTTCTCCCTTCTGCAGCCTTGGACTGTCTAGCTTTTCTTTTTTTTTTTTGAAGATGAATTTATTGGAACAAAGACTGTCTTTCCCTATGTGTGCTGAGAGCATCTGGCACCAATTATGAATCAGGCTTCTAAGTGCTTAAACGCTATAAATGCGAACCAAAACTGCCAAAAACTCTTTTTTTTTTCTTTTTTTTCTTTTTTTTTTTTTTCTCTCTACGCAGCTGGGTGAATTTCTACCATCTCGTTATCATAAGTGACCTTGGGTTTGACTTTGTGATTTATTTGACATAAATTTAGTGGGTGCAAAAATAAAGTTATCTCCTTTGATACTGCCAGCTGAAGTGCTCAGCTCTGCATACAAAGCACTTGCCCACACTTCTCCTGCTCAACGTGCCTGCCCGGCTGGAAGCTCTCACTATTCTTAGGTTTCGCTTCAGACTTGGAGATGTAACTGTTGCCCAAGTTTAACCAAACTAACTTTTTGTTGGTTTTTTTTTCTTTCTTAATCTAGGTAATCAATAAAATGCAATCGATTTTTACAGGCATAAATCATAAGGGCCTCAGTGCTCGGAGAGTACGTTCAGTCTTGGTAATGAGACTGAATGATCTACTCTTTGTTTTGCTCTACGAGCTGTTTGTCATGTTGGAGAGGCTGCTGTGAATGACTCACTTCACTTTGAAGAGAGATTTATTTTTATAAACCATTATTCCTTTTCATGCAAAAACATGCCCCCCCTCCTACATCCTGGTGGTATAACTTAAATGCCTTTTTCCATGAGGACTGGGAGGGGTGCACCCCCGGGTTCCCATCTCAGCGCAGGCTGGAGTGAGGTCTCTTCACTGGCAGGACTTTGGCTGTGGGCACAGACACACGCTGGAAGTGCTGGTCTAAGTTATTCCCAAATGAAAAAAAAGAGTAGGAAATAATGCTATAAAGTAAGAGTAGAATGTTTTTCCCACTCTAGTGAAGCAGTTTGTTTTGATCTCAAATATACTCACAGGTGTAAACCCCAGCGCTTTCCTTCCCAGCCGGCCCTAGGTCGTCTCCAGCCTTCCCCAGGGCGTACCCGTGGCAGGAACCACCAAAGCCTGGCAGAGGCTCATGGAGGAACCACCAAAGGATCACAATCGCGTGTGAAGAACCTCATACCATGGCAAGGAAAGCTGTGACAGGAGGGGTGAGTGCCACTGATGGCTGTGGAGTGGGATGGGGATGCGGGGATGTGGGGATGCTGTTCCTTAGGCTGGAGCCACCAGAGAGGCTGTGCAGGACCACTGCAGGGCAATGTTGGCTGCCAGGCACACCAGGCTGTGGGAGCCTGCTCCTCATCTACACCATCTTCAGTTGTTTTCACTGTCTGGCTTTACCACAGCCTGGGGAGAGCCATGGGCTTGGTTGATTTTTAAAGCTTTATATCATGAAGTGATGTGATTCTCTGGAGGAGGTGGGAGAGTGTGTAGCCTTGAACTTCTAAAGCTGAAGTTGTTCGTGTGCCTCCCGTTTCTGAGCTCTGCTTGATGGAAAACAGGTCAGCTGCTGTACCACTCCATGAGCATCTCCTTCCTGCAGTGGTCTGGTTTTGTGGAGTTTGTAGGTTTTTTGTCCTGCAGTAGGACTTTTGTCACAGTGAGAGCTGGAGAAGCAGGCTCTTCTTTTGAAATTCATTTGTATAAAAAGTAATATCTACCTTGTCTGGGATCTTCTTCTTGACAGTGACTTATAACTGATGTTTCAAAAAATATGCAAAAATTCCTGCAATGTCTCTAGCCTGTCAGCATTATATGCAAGAAAATTGCTTCCTGACCTCCATCATTTCATAACCTGAAGCATGAGGACTCATAATCTCAGCAACTGTATGTGCTACAGTTCCTGAAGCTGCAGATTCTCATCTTATTATTATGGACAGATTGGACGCCGAATAGTTATAGCTTAATTTAAATGTCCATTCTAATCTTCGCTCTTTACTTCCTCCCTAGCTTTTATTGAAGTAAACAATCTATTTGCAAAATGAAATGCTTAAAACAAAATATGAGGGGTTTTCTGTGGGGAAATTTAGACCTCGAGTTATTTATATTAGATGGTCAGAAATTGGTAGCTGTTTTATTTAAGAAGTTAAAAGCTTTTTAGACAGCTTTCTTTTCCTTCAGAGCATAAATACAAGGATGGAGATCAGTTTGTCCTAATGTTTTGTTGGCGGAAACTGATGGTCTTACGGCTTTGTGCTAATGAAGAGAGTATTAGAGGTGCACATTTAATTTTAACTGGCTCTTTTCTTGGAGCTTTATGTTTGTCTCCACCTCACACATCATTTACAGCAACATCTCAGCTCTTTGGGCAATTCCTACTGCCCGATATCACATTCTGCTCAGCACTGGCTACCGTGGTCCACCCATGTCTCTTGGATCTGGGGAGCCCCCTTGGACATGCTCTGCACCTCCTTGTCCCCCCTGTCAGCAAACAATCTACAAATTGATTTCTGTGCCTGCTCTGATCAATATTTATGTGCATTAATACTGTTTCCAGCATCTAACCAGTAAGGATGTGAATCTTCAACCCGTTCTCCTACACTCTCCCTTTTGGGTGGCGTTTTAATTCACAGACGTCACCTGTGAGGGAGCATTTACTTAATGTGAGGCACATGTTGAGCAAACCATGGGAAGCCTGGATTAGCAGGGCTGAATAAATCTACCCGAAGACCTTCCCTCCTTCCATTTTTCTAATCAGGAATGTTGTCATCTTCGCTGACAGATTATTAATGCTGCACACACGCCTGTAATAGAGATTGTGTTTTTCCATTCAGGGATTTTTGTCCTGATAAACAGACTGGCAGAGACAAGTTACCCCGGTCCCTGCTCGAGCGTTTGCCGTTGAACTCAGCCAAGTTCTTGAGAGCCCCTGGCCCTCAGCCAGAGGACCTCTGTCATCGCTCCTGGCTCCTCCTCTGCAATCCATCACCACTGACCCGTCACCCCGGCAGCTACCAGAAGAAATCTGGCATCTGGCGCATGTTTTTATCCCAGCCCAGGTTCTGGTGTCTTTCCTTTATCTCCGTGCCTGGCTCAAAGCTGCTGAAGCAGAGAGGGATCTTTGTGTGGAATTCAACAAGCTTTGGATCCTGCTTTTCTTTCCTTAGATGCGTCCTCTTTCTGTTTATTTTTGATGTCCCTTTGTGCGAGGGAGCAAAAATTGCCCTTCTCTCTCTGTTTACTCTGTATCTTTACTCCATCTATTCTTTATGTCATCTTTACTGATTATTTATTTCTGTTTATCTTAGATATTCCTTGTCCTCAACATTTCTCAATTCTGAGGTGGCTTCTGGGGGTTGGTAATTTATGAGATGTGGAGCACTTCACAGCTGCGTCAGCAGTTCAGTACTGAGTAAAATGTATAAAAATCCAAGCTTTTGGGTCGCTGTGGACCAGGGCTCTGGACTCTGCGTTGCCGCAAAGCAGATGGTTTGGGTTGGAAGGTTGGAGAGGAGTGTGGTGGGATTTGGGCTCTGTGACCATCGTTGTCCCCAAGCACAGAACCCAGGGCAGGTCTTCTCCCCCTCCCCTCCACCCTGGGCTCCTGTGGCCACCTCACTGAGCCCCAGCAGGTCCTGTCAACGCAGTGGGCTGGTGGGTCTTGGCTCCCTGGAGCTGGGAGCACTCCAGTGGCAGTCAGTGATCAAATGCTTCATGGATCATGGACCCGTCAGTCCCCCTGTATGACCCAAAGGGCCGGGAGGAAAGCTCTTATCTCATTCATCACCATGAGCTTCTTTGCTTGGGAGAAAGACACCAGAATTATTGTGTAATTAGCGCTTGCGTGGCCCCTGTGGTGGGGCAAGGACAGGGTGTGTCCCCCAGGACATCATTGTTTGCAGCTGGAGCCCTGGCTTCTGGCTGGCCTGAGCTCTGATGACCATCAGCTGGCTCTGCTCTGAAATACCCCACCATGGGCATAGCTCCTCTTTCCTAGGTGGGCTGAGGGCTTCTTGTAGGGGTGCTGGGCAGGAGCAGCCCCCCAACCCAGAGCTCTCTTGGGTGGCGGTGAGAGGTCCAAGCAGGAGATGTGGTCCTTCTAGGGCTGCCTTGGCTTTGGGAAGCACCAGGCTCTGCAATGGTTCTGGAGGCTGGCTGTGCTCCTGGAGTGAGAAGGATGAAAACAGCCCACAAGGAGTGAGGAAAGGACCAAATGCAGGTGAAATGGTTGGGCCCTTGCCAGGAACAAGGGCTGGTCCTGCTGCCTTTCACTGCTGCTGAAGTCTCCAGGAGGAAACAAGTTTGTGGTGCTGCTGTTCACGCATTGAGGGGAGAGTGGCTCCAGAGCCCACGGAGAGAGCCCGTGAGTACAAACCAGCTCCATAACTCTGCTTTCTGACATGATATATAAGCTGCTGCTTTAAATTATTCATTCGTTTGCCATAGTTTGTTTGTTTTATATTTAGTTTGACATGGTCTAGAGGTTGGAGTAATTTTCTAACTCACTGAATGATCTCTTTTTTTTTTTACTCTCTTAAGCACCTTCTCTGTCACACGAAAACAATTTTCAATCAAGAGCACAAAGCACCTACTCGCAGCTGATGGACTTGATTTCCTGTGAATATCATTTAGCAGCTTTGGATAAATTTCATTTAAATACATTTGCATGGCGAGGCCAAGTTAGCCTTTGACTTGGGGTGAGCCAAGCTCCTTTCCATGCAAATACTTACAGGAGGGAGTGACCCTGCAGCATCCAGGTTAAATACACTTTTGCATAATGGTGTGTGCTGTGAAACGCAATTAGGGTGTTTCTGCCCCTCTCTTTCTTCTCTTTCTCTCTTTTTTTTCAATTTTAAAGGAAAGCAATGAAAGTGTTGGAGTGTTGTGGAGGGGATTTTTTGTTTGTTTGTTGTTCCTTTCTGGCTGTGGGGTAGTGGGAATTGCCCTGCTGGGCAGCCTGGTAGAGCCCATTCCCTGGGTCAGCCTGGCAGAAAGACATACCATAATGCCACTTTCCTCCCCAGATTCTCTTCCACCGGGTAATTTGGTAATTACAGCATGTTCTCTGCAGAACTAAACCTTGGTCTAATTTTGCTTTGAGTGTCACGGGCTGAGCACTTGCTTAGTGCCTGGGAGCAGAGCCTGCGAGGACCGGGCTGTAACAGGACAAACGAGGTTTGGAGGAGCCCTATGTGTTAATTTTCCTTCAGTGTGCCTGATAGAGGGGAGAAATGACCTTTTTACAGATTGGAAAATTGAGATGTGGGGAACAGAAAGGACTTGGTGAAGGTCATACAAGCAGTGAGTTGTGTCTGTGACCCCCAGGGTATCTGCTAGAGTTTTGCTTCTCATGGTCATCTCGTTTTCTGGCTGTAGATAATAACCTCAAAGAAATGGTGAGAGAGGATTAAAGTGTACAGCCAAAGCTGTAGGTTAAATGCAATGAATTCAGACTATTCTGGTCCGAAAAAACCTACAAATTAATGAAATATCATCCAGGCTGAGGTGGAGTTCAGAGACTCTTGATCAGCCCACCATGTAATCAAACTTGTGAGACTGGCATTTCATTTCCAAAGCCGCATTTAGAAACTGTCAGGGAAAATTAATTTTAAATGTTGTCAGAGAAATTATTCATACCAGCAGTAGTTACACCCAATCACAGGGCAAGGATAACATCGTAATTTAGCTACATAATCAAAATAATTTATATTTGTGGAGAATTCTGGATGACTGAACTACTGGTTTAGAAGAAAACGCTGCTAAAGCATGTGAGAGTAGGTGATTGAAGAAATTCAAGACTTGGAGAGTTTGAGAGAAGAAAGGAGCTTGGAAGGGAGAGCAATTTGATCAGTTACTTTTAGCAAATAATTTGCTGAGCTCACTGGTGTCCACACACTTCGGAGAAGCACTTAGAGGCAGTGGCTGCCTTCAAATGGCTCGTGTGTTCAGTACCTGCAAAAGAGGTTTGAGCTCTTGTCAGTAAACACTAAATAAATTATAATGATAATTAAGAACCTGCCTCTTTCTGTAAAGCCTTGCGTTTGCTCTACTTTTCTAAAGTGAAGAAGACAGAGAACAGGAAATGGGGGAAAAAAAATAGCCTTTTGTCTGTGGTTCTTGTGAGCTGGATGGAGTCTGGGCCAGGTCTGAACATGCTGGTCAGAAATAGCCCAGCCCAAGTGGTTTCGTGAGTGAAGGGCAGGGAACAAGTTCTTTTCTCACGCCTCGAGCACTGGCAGGACAAGTTTCAGCTCCCACTGGTTTTACTTGGTGATAGAAACATAAGTGCCTTGAAATATCTTGAACGCAGCACTTGGCCTTCCTTGAGAATTTTAAGCTTTACCTACTAACCTGAAAATTCATTTTGCTTGCGATAATGTGGAACACTTGAAATTCCTATTGTTTCTAAAATCACTTCAGATAACTCCTTCTGGCTGTCTTTATAAGCCTGGAATGTATTCAGATTCGGCAAAGTATTCACCGCTGAAAGGCACGTCTTCCTTCTGCACTGGGAGAAATAAATTGAGGCTCTCAGAAGCAGAAAATGAGCAGTGTGCTATGAACTGGCATGGCAATTGCAGTTCCTCCTTGAAACCACGATGCGTTCCAGCTGTTTTGATTTCATAATCCATGGTCTTTCAGTGGGTCAGCTGTGTGACCCTTCAACTCAGGAGGGATCCAATACTGTGAGTTTAATCTGCCTAAAACTGGCCAAGTCTGAAATACTGAGTCAAAATTGAAATGGAGCTAATCTAATTTGTATTGATTTCTTTTTCTTTTTTTTTTAAACTGAGCATGTCTAAGATATTGCAGGTTTTCAAGAAATGTCTGGAGTAAAATTCACTTACTCTTTTGTTTGTTGGAAACACAAGTGATAGGTCTGCTACCATATTCTTTCTATAAGCTTAGAGAAAAGAGGAGTGGCTTAAATCCCGGTTAGAAGTAGCACTGGATCATTTCAAGCAACTGCTTTCTTGGAGCTGCTTATCTCTTCATATCTCACAGGAGAAAACGTGAGTGGGTAACTGAAATCACCAGGATTTATTAGTTCACCTGAAAATAAATTAGCAGTTTTATGCTTCTAAGGAGGGACAGATTGGGTTATATTACCACTGATGCCTAATGAGTAGCTGAGCGTGTTCAAGCCTCTGGGTAAAGTTTTCTGGGACCTTATTACTGAAAATGAGAGGGGAATTTGGGCTCCTGAGCTACAGCTGTGAGAAATTTACCCTTCCTGAGTGAAACTGGAAGAGGTCCCCCCTGCCTCAAGTGTGTTTGGTGAGCTAAGTGCTGAGATTTTTAATATATCCCTTTTCACAACAGCCCCAAACCCCAGTGAGGGCAACGCTCTGTGGGCATGGACTTAACAAATGAGTCAAATACCAGGGAAAGAATTCCTGCCATCAGGAAACACTTCCAACGAGGGTTGTGTGGTTTTTGTCTTAGCCTATTTGAGATAAAATATTTGCAGTTGTCATAGCCAGCCTTCACGACAGCCAGATCTAATAGCTCCAAAAAAAGCTAGAGCTAAATGGCATCAGCTCTGAAAATGTGTAGAAAGCAGGGAGTGCTGCATTCTGCATGGAGGCACGGACCTGAACTCCATCCCAGATGGAGAAAAGCAGAGAATTGGCCCAGGGTTTGTATATTAAAATGCACAGAGATGTGCTGATTCACACCAGGTAAGGTTTGATCCAGGGCATTAGCTGCATGACTCCTTACTGAACCCCCCCCGAAATCCTGCCCAGAGATATTTTCATATAGAAGCATGCTTTTAATAAATTGGATTTCTGCATAGGAAGGTAAAACCTTTGAGAATATTTTTCAGTATGTTCCCCTGGAATGTAAAATTTCCTCAGATGGGCAGTGGTGGAGCTATCATATTTAATTAATCTTCTTCCTCAAAGAGGTTCTTATCCTCCCACCTTTGTAATGCCGTTCAGGTCACTCTGCTGGGATTTCCCCCCCATGCCTGGCATTAATGCCAATTCAGTGCATCGTTGGGGATGAGAAGCTGGAGTTCAAACCCGGGGTGAGCAGGGGTTACACCATCTGGAAATGCAGGAGGTCTTCTGCTGAATATAGATGCTACCTCCCGATTCAAAGTCATGCAGGAGCCCTGGTCTACTCCACCTAAAAAAAGACATCCCTTCATCACACTCACCCTTCCAAAGCCTCGCTGCTCTCCTGCAGGGCATTTGTTTGCCTTGTCTTGGATAAGATATATTTTCTGCAGCAGAATGTACAAAAGCAGGACAAATTATAAAATGTTTTCTTGGTCTTTATTTTTCCTACGCTCTGTATTTTCATTCCTATGGGACTCCCTCATCTTACCCCTGCAAATGTCATGTATGTGGCACAGACAGAGGTTTCTGATGGAGTGTGTGCTCGCTCCAGCAGTGTATCCCTTTTTGAGCCCTCGTTCATTAAGTACCTGCATCCTAATAGACTCTGCCTGGCCTAAATCTGAAGTGCATTAGAGTGGTGGGGATCAAATGCAAAGTTTGGATTTGATTCAAATTCTGGATCCGTGCTAAGCCGAGGCTGCTCTTATCTGAGCTTTTAGTTAATGCATTTAACAGGGGGGGAAAAAAAATAAAAATTCTGCTGCGGTGGCTGCTTTCGTCTGTACAGCAATGAGAACCTGCAGCGCTGCAGACACATCTCCTTGGAACTGGAGTTGCCTGCTGAAACCAAGTCTCTTTCTGTCTGTTTTGAGTCTTCCAGTTGTTGAAAGAAGGTGTAAATTCAGTATTTTGCCAGTGTGTGTTCCAGGCAGCACAGCTCTTCAGTGGCCATCAAGCACCAGAACAAAGAAACCCTGGGCTGGCTCCTCCATAGCCTGGAGCAGTGGAATCATAGAACTGACTGGGTTGGAAGCGACCTTTGAGATCATCTAGTCCAACCATCAATGTAATTGATAAAAAAAACCCAAACCAACCCATCACTGAGCACTGTGACAACCCGTCTTTTAAATCCCTGCAGGGATGGTGCCTCAACCACTGTCCTGGGCAGCCCATTCCAAGGCTTCATAACCCTTTCAGTGTGAAAAATGTTCCCAATATCCAATCTGAAACTCCACTTGAGGACATTTCCTCTTGTCTCATCATTTGTTCCTTGGGAGAAGAAACCACCCTCCTTTCAGGGAGTTGTAGATAGTGAGAAGGTCTCCCCTCAGCTGGCTTTTCTCCAGGCTGAACACCACCAGCTCCATCAGCTGGTCCTCATAAGACCTGATCTCCAGCCCCCTCACCAGCTCCGTTGCCCTTCTCTGGACCCTCTCCAGTCCCTCAAGGTCTTTTTTTGTGGTGAGGGGCCCAAAATGGGACACAACTCTCGAGATGGGCCTTCACCAGTGCTGAGTAGAGAGGGATGATCACCTCCTGAGTCCTGTTCCCCACACTGTTCCTGATACAAGCCAGGATCTTGTTGGCCTTCTCGGCCACCTGGGCACACTGCTGGCTCATGTTCCCCTGACAGCTGGCTTGGTGCTTCCAAACTCTGGAGATACCCATTTCCTTCTCCAGTAGGAGCCCCTCAACCAACATGTGCAAGTCTTTAGTGTTTATCTTGGTTCTCCAAAGCCCCAGGATGTCTGTGAAGGCAGCAGAGGTGCCTTCACAAGCTCCCCTCCTGCAGGTCCGAGGGCTAGTCCATCCTGGCAGTGCCAGTATGGATATCACTGGAGCAGCACTTGGCATCCCCCAGCCCCTCTCTTTCATAGGCTGCCTCTGACAGATTCCAATCTAGATTTATTTGCTGAGCTCTCAATAAATTATCCCCGTGTTGGCAAACCAGCTGAACTGAGAACAACACTCAGGGAAATAAACAAATAGGCAATGAGGAATTTGTGCCTCAACATAAACTGTCAAATCCCTGGATGATTTATGTCTGTCTAAATATGGTTGCTAATTGCTTCTGGTAGGCTTTCCTTATGGTGTTGGGGCGAGGGGGAGGCAGCAGAGCCCCTAAAGCAGGTTGTACCTGAAGAGTGGATTTTCCCAGGGTGGATGGGAAGGTTCTTTGTGTGGGATGGAGAAGAGGAGCCAACTGTGGAGGGGCAGGGAAGCTGCACATTTCCTTACCTCTGGGCACTTCAGCTCCCCTTTTCAGATGAGGTTATTTCCTCTGCTCTCTGACTCATTCCATCTCCTAGCCTTGACTTTAGGGCATTTTCTCTCTTCCCTTCCATCCTCTTATGTACCCAGGACAGCCCAGTCTCTGCCCAGGAATGGCTGTGACACACATAATATGAGCTATCTCTAGATCAGCAAGTGTGAGAACTGGGTAGCAATGGAGTAATAGTGTCCAAGCTCAACCAAAACCTGTTTGGAAATACATACTGATTTCTTCATCTTCTTTTGTGCAGTCTCTCAGCAAATGTTAAAGAATCTGGCTCTTCCTGGCAGTATATTCTTGCAATTCATTAACAAATCTGTTTGTAGGACACTTTCTCTCCTACAACAAAGGGTTAAAAACACAAACATCCACCAAAAAGCAGCTTTTTTCTGGGTGGATGGGACAAGGAACATTTAATAAATTTTTTGTATGCTAAAGATGACTGAGCCAGTGAAATTCTGTGAGGAACCCATGTGCTGTATCAAGCTGGCGTCTCATCCATCTTGAAACAGAATTTTTAGCTTTTTTTTCTGGAAATAAAGAATGCTGTTCCGTGCCCTCAGTGCTGTCTCCTTCTGCAGAAACAAATGCCTCTTAAAAACCCTGGGAGCTCAGCAAACTACGAAAATCAATGGGCCTCTTTTTTCCCCACCAATATCTAAATAGACATTTTTATGTGTTTTTTACATTGTTAGCTGTTGAACAAAAGGTCACGACTGATTTGAAGGCAGGCTTTATAACCCAGATGGCTTTAGAGAAAAGAAAAAAGCCATTTCCTTTGCTTTTCCGTTTGTCAGAATGTGAATAAAAAGATAAAAGAAACAAATCTATACATTTGCATATCGCTGTGCTACGTCAGTGCAACAGCTCTGTAGAAGAAGACCTGCTGTTGGTAATCTTGAGGTGGAACCACCCCAATGAACTTGTGTCATGTTTGGCAGCAGAACCTTCCCGATAAGCCAGAGTGGCATCGCTCTATAAATCACTGGGGATTTATGGACAAACACTGTAAGAACAATAACCTTTCTCCCTTCTAATATTCACCTCGTAGTTCGCGTTGTAGCAGTGGATTTCTGTTATGGGCTGCTCTTTAGAAATGTATCCTGTCAAAACCAATCTGCTAGAGATGCTCTCCAGATTTAAGACAAAATCAAAGAGGGTCGGGCTTAGACTGACGGAGGAAGCAGAATTTAATGCAGTTAAACTGACTCTGCTGTTTAACAAGTGGCTGCTGTTAGAATTGCCTCAAATGGAGCTTTACATTTGTGAATGTGAGGGTCTGGTCTTGGGTACCAGTAGAGGTGTTGTGCTACGAGCTGGAATCTTCTAGAAGCAGGTACATTGGAGGGAGGGATCTGTGCAAATTCCTGTTCTTATTGTTGTCACTTGCAGCAATTCCAAAGCTTTTATACCTGGTGACAGTTTTAAATATTTATCTTCCAAAGCAAAGCTATGTTGGTTTCTAAGACCATGTTTGATGGCCAACCTGATGGGAAGACCTTCCAGAAGGATGTTTTCCTTTCATCTGAGCAGGAAGACCCTGTGTTGTGTTTTGAGGAGGGTGCTGCTCTGCTTCCACATCCTTGGCTGGAAAAGCAACAGTGGACCTGGGCTGACTGGGAATCTGTCCCTTTTAAGGGACAGTTGGCCAGTGTACAGTAAAACCTTTGGCTGGGCTCCTGCTGTGTGGGGGAATGGAATATTCATCCACTTGCAGAAGGAGGGCTGGAGGGAGCCCTGGGCTCTGCCTGCTCGTCCCAGGCAGGACCAAATCCCAGGAAACATTTTTGACAAATCTTTGTCTAAGCAACACTTAAAGACCTCCAGGGATGGATATTTCATAGGCTCCACAAACAGTCCCTTAATAACCTGCTACGAAATGAAAAGCAAATTTAATGAGGACTCCAGCAGCTCCCAATTCAAACATCACTTTAGAAAGACAAAGAACTGAAAGAATTGAGTCAATTTACATCTTTTGGCAGGAAAGTGTAAATCACTGAAGGAAAGAAAGGCGTATGGTAAATACAGTCTTAGTTTGTCGTGAGGAAGGGAAACTGGCACAGCAGCAGCTGCATCTACCAACCCCAATGTGAAGAATCAAAATAGTCTTGTTGAAAATATCAGATACAGCTAAGAGCACCCAGTACCAAATTAAAGGAATAAACATCAGAGGCTGCACGAGGTTGGCACAGCCACATCCATGGGCCAAGTGGCATCTGACTGTGTGGGTTGGAGAACTCTGTGCAGCCAAAGCTACAGCTGCCGTGAGGAAAAAAAGTTTCTTCTAGGAGAAAAAAAAAATCAATTTTGTTTTTTATTGCTTTTATTTAAATTAAAAAAAAAATCTGCAATAATTTATAGCATTAAAGAGATGAATGAAATTATTCTTTGCAGAAATCCATTGGTGACATCTTAATGTGTCCTAAATATAGCAGGCTCTGAGATGTGCCCCTTGTGTACCAGTAGGGTCGATGATATCAATCACACTCGTGATGGGCACGTGGCAGCTACGCTCAGGACTGGCTCGCTCCAGTATGATTGCTCTGTCTGGTGGAAAAAAGGCAAGTTTAATGTGACATCATCAATCTAAGACCAAGAATGGGATAGATTTTCTGATTACGAGGTTAAGTGATGCATCAAGAGAGAGCAGAGCTTGGTCATTGCTAATCATTTAAATTTAGGAAGACTGAGGACCATGACATTATTGGGTGGCATTAAAGAGCAGCTCTTTGATACCAGCCATTTGTATGTGTCCTTTCTTCTTCATGACTATATTTATTATCCAAGCAATAGGAGAATAGCCTTGGGGAAGCCATTCTGCTCAGTCTTTTGGTCTTCAATTCTCTCTAACTGGTAACAGCACCGTGATGTAACTCAGAAACTCAAGAAATGCTTGCACAAGCCTGAAAATTAACACTCAGTGCCATCTTGAAGCACAGAAGAGGGAAATGTATTGGGCATAAAAGGAAATTTGGCACTATATTTGCAGACCCCATTACCTGTGAGCTGGTTAACTTCAGTGCTTTGCTGTTCTCATGTTAACTCAGGATCTGGTTTCCAGTCAGATTTAATCTGCATTATGCCTGCTCCCAGTGAAGCCCCTGGTCCTCAGAATTCAACGGAGTGAGTAGATGAATCAAGGCAGACTGTCCTGCTGAGCTGCTGACTCTGTTTCCCCTGGCAATAATCCCTTCATTAAACCACTGCTGCCCTGGTTCAGAATGTCATATCTTAGCAGAGGATGAGATTCCTCTTTCATAAAAGAAAAAAGAAAGACAAGGTTGGACCCTCAAGAGTGATTTTTAATTATTTCCAGATCTTCTGGATCATTAGGAAGATGAAAGATGGCATCCGTTAAGATGCAGGGCACACTGATATAACGTAATTGATTTTTACATATATTTAACTGATGATTCATAAAATGGGATATGGCTGAAGCAGCACAGCCTTAAGTGCAGTCTGACTAGGAAAGGTCCGAGCTCATAATAGAGAGATTACTGGATCTGCCACTTCTGAAGGTGAGAGCCTGAGGACGGGGTCCTTGACATTCATCATCATTACCCCTATTTATTATTTGCGTTACAGTGATGTCTGGAGGCTGGATCCTGATGCTGGTTGTGGTAGGAGCTCACAAGTGGAGCAGAGCAATGAAATGCAAGAGTGTGGGCTTGGCATGGTTGCATCAGGATGCCCATCTGGATGCCTGTCGGGGCTTGGATTCTGTTTGTGGAGCATCATCCCCACTGCGTGCTGGTACATGCTGCCCAGAATCCATTAGATCATCTTTTTCCCCTCTAACTTTATATCCTTCATCTATAAAGAGCCATACCAACCCCACCATCTTCAGATAATTTTGGTACCTCTGGCTTCCTGGTGTCTACCCTGCCAGCAGCCTGAACGTGACCCACTCGTGAGGGTCCCCCACCCTGGCAGGGCCCGTAGCCCGAGGGACAGGGTGACTCGGGGCAGAGGAGGGAGAAAAACCCACCTTAAATAATCTGTGTCATGGCCAGGATTTGTCAGGCAAGAGCTCTGGGGATTAAGTCTGACAGCCAGCCTAGAAAACCTGCGCAAACCTTACTCATCTAAGAGATGTTCCAGGCTTTGATAGCTTCAATTTTTCATTTCGGGGGCTTATATTGATTGCTTTAAGAATTACACACACACACACACATATATACACAAACACAGAGTACAGGAAAATCAGAGCAAACTTTTTCCCAAACAGTCATATCCCGAAGGACCAGGAAGGATTGATTTTTCACACGCTTGGCTTTTAGGCTATTCACATCTCAATCCAGACAATTTTCTTTCAAGAGAGTCCACTACAGTCCACTTAATTGTATTTTTCTATCCGAGCAGTGGAAGAGATTTGTTGGCTTTACTGTCCAAAGAAGACACAAATCTTTTCTTCCAATTTTTTTTCCCTTGAGTTGCTAATATAGTGAGTGAATTTCTGACCCTAAAAGCAATAAAATACCAAATTGTTGAGTCCAGCATCACAGGGGAAAAAGATTAGTTCATGGTGGAACTTAAAGACTTGAAAGGGAGGACCTGGCTGTATATTTTTCTATTTTATTTTTTTTTTAATTGGGTAACAATTACTCTTAGTGTAACTTTCCAATTTGGTCAGGACAGTAGGCTACCTCTGATTCTGTGCTTCACATAATAATTTGGAAAAATAATACCAGGATGGGCATTAAAAAAAACATTTTTTATATATTTTCTTTGGCTCCAAGTTTAATAGTTAGGTATATCATACACAGGTCAGGTATTTCAGTGACATCTTGTAAATTGGGTTAAAAATACAGTTTCGTAATACCTTCTGTCCGAGTTTTTAGGTTTATTTAAGGCTCAGATGTTATAAAATAATCAGTTAAGATGTGTGGTTTTATTTGCAAGCTGCACTGCACCTCCCTTACCTGGGAAGCAGGACTGTGGGAGCCAGCTGGGTCAGGAAGGTGCTGCTTTGTTGAGCAGCAGCACAAAGATAATTATCTAATTATCCAGCCGCTTTGTTCAGCACTTCACAAGTTGAAGAATTAAAGGTCCAACCCACTGAGATTCAGTGAAGGCTTCACTCGGTGCTGGTCTGTTTTAAGCTCTTTTTAAAAATAAAAAAGCAGCAAAAATTCATTTTGGTCAGAATATTTTGCAGGTCGACAGCTCCACACCAGACCTTCTTTCTGTTTTTCTTAGCTGAATGAGGAATTACATTTCATAAGTCAGCTTGCCATAAGCTCCCCTGTATACAACCTGGTAAAACCTAAAAATTTCAACCCATTTTGTTTCTCGAAGCAGAGGTTGAAGCCCTGGGGGGAGGAGAAAGCAGGGTGCTGAGCAAGAAGGCACTGACCCTTCAGCGCAGCGGCCGCAGCACCAAGTTGTAATAACAGTTACTGCGAATAACTGTTTATTCCATTCCAGCAAAACAAGCAAATAAACTGCCGACGGTGGTTTGAAACTTCATACAGTGTAATATTCCTGTAATGGAATGCTTTTAGAGGGGAGCCATAAAAATAAATTGAAAACTGCTTTTCTGCTGGCTACAGCTGGCATAAGCACCGTCTGAGCAAACGGGATAACACGGAGCTCAACGTAACATCGCTGGTTTTATTACTCAGAGGCAACGGGTCTTATAATAGTATAAATTCACTTAAAAAATGGACTTTTTTAGAAGCCCTCTGTGTTAATTCTGTGCAGCATAATTACAGGTCTTTTTATGATTTAGGTTAGAGACCAATTAGCTCGCTTGCGAGACTCTTGAAAGACTGCTCTTCCCCTTCCCGTGTGGGTCTCGCTCTGCTCTAAACTTGCAGACACGAAGCAGTAAAGTGAAATTGTTCATAACCGAGGGAAGGAACTGTATCTCTTGGCTTGGCTTTGCTTTAAGTACATTTTCTGCAGGATGCCTGTCGGAAGAAATGCAAATTGGTGCCCAGGCACTTGCTTCTGTAACCAGGGAAGGTATAAAATGGTCATGCAGTTCCTGAGAGCCACCACCATTCCGCTCTCTTCCAGGTGTCCCTGTGTCACTGTCCTGGTCACAGGCTGATCCCCTGTCCCTCCTGCAGCATCTCATGCCCTGTTCCCATCCCGGCCTGAGCAGACGCCCCCAAAACTTGCATGTTTCCAGCAGCACAGGTCGCTCGATGCAACATCTCTGGAGGCTTAGATGCAGGATGCTGTATTAAAAATACATGCTGTCCTTTGGGAAGGATATTCCAATCCTTTCCCAGATTCTGTGGGTTAAAAAAAAAAAATAATAGTATGTCTTCTAAGTGATGATATAAGGATTTGTTTAAATTCATATATCTGTTTCCTCTTATGTTTTGCATCTTTGGACAAAAATCCATCAGAGGGTTGTACGTGGGTCACAAAGTGGCCTTACCTCGCGGTTCCAGAGCTGGCTCAGCTTAGCTTTGTAAAAAATAAGAAGTATGTCCTATTATAGTGACTACAGAAAGATAGAGAGGATTTCCCATTGCTAATCATACTGCTTAATCTTTAAGCCAGATCTTCAGCTGGTGTAAATTAGTGACATTCTTTCCATACTCACTTTTCTTGCGTTTCTGGCCGTGCTCACAGTAACCTGCCGACAAACTTTCTAATGTAACGTGGGCTCATCTTAGGGAATGCAGAATGGGATTTTCACTTCAGCTTTCACTTGGAAAGCGTACAGGAGGAGCGTGACCTCACTGCTTGAAGCAGGTCTTGCAAATAGAGCCTTTAGTCTTCAAATTTCCCTTTGGAAGGTCATAACAAGTAAAAGCTGGGATATAGCCCAAGGAAACTGCAGCCTTTCCACTTTCTTTACTAAGCAGCCACGTTACGCTTTGTTTTTCCTTGCTTCGTGCTCGATAGTTCTTGATGATAATATTAATTTGGGCCATTCTTTGAATTCTAACTAAAGAAGAGTACATTATGGGATTTGCTCCATCGCCGCAATGCAGGGCTCGGTGGGATGGAGCTCCCTGGCTGTTTAACAGTACCGGCACAACAGCTCTGGGCATGAAGCAACAAATCTCTTATTAATATGTGACTAAGTAGCCCAAGGGTTCGATAATGTCTTTCTCCTCGAGGTCACCAGTTCAAGTATAACACAAGCTGGGAGCTGAAGTTATTACCGTTTGATGGCTTTTTGTTAGTCTGTGTGAAATTAAGATTGCACGTCCTGCACGTTAATGGACTTTCTCCGGGACGCGGCTCGGTGTTGTGTGCTGGGAGAGCCATCAGACCTGCAGAAGGATGGCCCTTCACTGCTGGGCAAATGCTTTGGGCTTTGCTGGTGTCACAGGACTGATGGCAATGGTTTGCTGTTTCCAGAGGCGTGATACTGGTCTGTCTTCTCCATGGCTTAAGTAGCTTCTGCATGTGTGCAGGTTATCAGGGATATATTGACACGATGTTTTATAGGGAAATGCCAGCTCACTCTGCCTTCTCTCCAAGCATTTTGATCTGGAGACTGTATTGTCTCAATTAACCTAAATTAATAATTCTCCTGAGATGTAGATCTCAGTGACAGGCTCATGCACAGCTTCTGGTCATCTTGAAATGCAGATGGCTTTTGTCTGCCATGAGTAGTCCCATTATAGTGGCAATAGAATTCCCTCTAATGGGACACCCGTGCTTATTCAAACCAGGCTCATTAAGGAAACCAAATTTCTCTTCCCTGGGAGCTCCTTGACTCGGTAGCAGAGTGAAAATACCATCACATCTCCGTGATGGGAATGGCCATGGCACGAGCTGGTGGCTGGCGAGCGCTGAACCTCCCTGCTTCCCTTTATTGCTTTTAATCGGGCGTGCAGCTCTGGTGATTGGGTCTTTAATATGTGACAAACATCTGATCCCTTCCCCATTCCTCAGGCCTGTCTCGTTGCCTTTCTTGTTACAGCAGGATGATTACAGAGCACTTTGTCAATAATCCAGCAAACCCATCATACGGGCGATCAATGGGAGCTGGTTTTGTCCAAACGTGCCTTGGCTGTGTCTGGAGAGTGCCAAGGGCTGGGATATTGCTTTGCCACTTATCAGGGGACATTATCCTTTCGGATATCCCTCTCTGTCTCTTTTGTCTATATAAAACCTATTGTTGCTGATTGGTATCTGGGAGATCTGCATCAGAAGAAATCCCCTGAGTCCTCTCCTGCCATCCATCAAGTTGTTCTGTGATGAGGGCGCTGGTGGATGGGAGCTTGGGACAGGGCTGTGGAGCAGGGATAGAGCCAGGGCATGAAAAGCAGGAGAAGGTCTTTGTCTTTGTCCATGTCTTGTGGTGGGAAAGTTGGAGGGCTGAGACAAGTGGGTGTCCCTGGGAGCAGCACCGGGCACCCACTGAGTGTGTCACCCAGAGCCTACATCGTTCCCATCACACCATGTGAGGAAGGATGTGGAGCTGTGGGATGGGTCCCCAGAAGCATCCTGCTGGGGGTTTTCCTTCTGTGTCAGAGGTGCTTACCTGCAGGACCTGAACTGGGAAGAGAGTTGCACATAAGAGGAGCAGGGAGACAATTCCAGAGGGTAATTCAGCCCATCTCCAGCCCTACAGAGCTTCCAGAGGTGTCTGTCTGGTGACTGCCCCACTGTTATTAGCTGATGGATTTTTAAGGTTCCCCAGTATAGAGTTTGTGGTGTTGCTGCTTCTTCAGAGTCCAGAGAGCACTTGTAGAAATGGAAGATACACTAGGTTTGATATCCAGGGATGCTGTCCAAGGACAAAGCTGTCTGACCTAAATTCTTCCATGTAGTGGCAGGGCTTGCAGTAATGAATTCTGTCTTATCTGCGTGATGGGGTTATGATTTGCAGGCATCAAAATCCGTGATTCAGTGAATGCTGCTCTAAATTTGGGAGGGCAGCTAAATAAATAAATAAAATCTGTCAATGCAGAGTAATGCGCTTGCACATGGTTAGCAATAGCCAGGCAACTGTATATCACAGCACAGAATAATGTCAGGTTTTGGAATCGGATAAATTGCAAATAACAATGCGGGAAGCAACTGAACCTTAAGGAATATCAGCAGCCAGGCTGCATGAGGTGGCTGCAGAAAACCATTGTTTGGAAGAGAGAAATAGAGACCAGAAAGACAGAGGAAAAGAACATGGGGAGGGAACAGCAGGCCATAAAGCTGTGATCGAGTGCGGGAGAGGTGATAGAAGGCCATGGACAACCCTGAAAAAAATATTAAGAAGCAATAAAATGCAGCATCAGTGGAGATAAGATGATAATTTGTTTTTCTCAGCAGAGCCATTTGTGCACCAGGGCTCTTCCTAGACTCAAAAGCTGAGCTCGTTTCTGCCTCGCACCC
This sequence comes from Thinocorus orbignyianus, assembly GCA_013400375.1. Lineage (NCBI taxonomy): Eukaryota > Metazoa > Chordata > Aves > Ciconiiformes > Thinocoridae > Thinocorus > Thinocorus orbignyianus. The sequence goes on along the minus strand of VXBW01000604.1, from coordinate 352,566 downwards.
TGTGCTGTGATTTACACCTGGGCAAAGCGGGAGGAAAACCCTCCCACCAGAGAGTAAGAGTATTTGTGTGAGTGTGTGTGTGTGTATGTTCTGGGAGGAGGCAATCTGCTTCTGGCAGAGGTTAAACTCGCCCTGGAAAGGGCTGGAAGATCATTTCCAAGCTGCTTGAGCCGGTGAGGAGTTGTGCATTCTTGACTTCAGTGCAAATGAGGATCAGACCTACTTTTCCCTAGGAAAAATGACTTTGGCAAGGGGAGATGTGAGAACCAAATGCCCCGTAACAGCTGGTAGGAGAGGTGGTGCTGGTCCACACAGGTGGGGTGGACACTATGTGCCACACCAATGGTGGCCTTAAAATCAGGTGTAGGGTTGGGAGGGACCTTTGCGTGGTGTGATGCTGGTTGCTGTGGGCGCACACCGTGTTCTCACTGGGCACACATCTCAAGTTTAAGTTCAACCACAGTGAANTCTCTTCCCTGGGAGCTCCTTGACTCGGTAGCAGAGTGAAAATACCATCACATCTCCGTGATGGGAATGGCCATGGCACGAGCTGGTGGCTGGCGAGCGCTGAACCTCCCTGCTTCCCTTTATTGCTTTTAATCGGGCGTGCAGCTCTGGTGATTGGGTCTTTAATATGTGACAAACATCTGATCCCTTCCCCATTCCTCAGGCCTGTCTCGTTGCCTTTCTTGTTACAGCAGGATGATTACAGAGCACTTTGTCAATAATCCAGCAAACCCATCATACGGGCGATCAATGGGAGCTGGTTTTGTCCAAACGTGCCTTGGCTGTGTCTGGAGAGTGCCAAGGGCTGGGATATTGCTTTGCCACTTATCAGGGGACATTATCCTTTCGGATATCCCTCTCTGTCTCTTTTGTCTATATAAAACCTATTGTTGCTGATTGGTATCTGGGAGATCTGCATCAGAAGAAATCCCCTGAGTCCTCTCCTGCCATCCATCAAGTTGTTCTGTGATGAGGGCGCTGGTGGATGGGAGCTTGGGACAGGGCTGTGGAGCAGGGATAGAGCCAGGGCATGGATGGCAGGAGAAGGTCTTTGTCCATGTCTTGTGGTGGGAAAGTTGGAGGTCTGAGACAAGTGGGTGTCCCTGGGAGCAGCACCGGGCACCCACTGAGTGTGTCACCCAGAGCCTACATCGTTCCCATCACACCATGTGAGGAAGGATGTGGAGCTGTGGGATGGGTCCCCAGAAGCATCCTGCTGGGGGTTTTCCTTCTGTGTCAGAGGTGCTTACCTGCAGGACCTGAACTGGGAAGAGAGTTGCACATAAGAGAAGCAGGGAGACAATTCCAGAGGGTAATTCAGCCCATCTCCAGCCCTACAGAGCTTCCAGAGGTGTCTGTCTGGTGACTGCCCCACTGTTATTAGCTGATGGATTTTTAAGGTTCCCCAGTATAGAGTGTGTGTTGCTGCTTCTTCAGAGTCCAGAGAGCACTTGTAGAAATGGAAGATACACTAGGTTTGATATCCAGGGATGCTGTCCAAGGACAAAGCTGTCTGACCTAAATTCTTCCATGTAGTGGCAGGGCTTGCAGTAATGAATTCTGTCTTATCTGCGTGATGGGGTTATGATTTGCAGGCATCAAAATCCGTGATTCAGTGAATGCTGCTCTAAATTTGGGAGGGCAGCTAAATAAATAAATAAAATCTGTCAATGCAGAGTAATGCTCTTGCACATGGTTAGCAATACCCAGGCAACTGTATATCACAGCACAGAATAATGTCAGGTTTTGGAATCGGATAAATTGCAAATAACAATGCGGGAAGCAACTGAACCTTAAGGAATATCAGCAGCCAGGCTGCATGAGGTGGCTGCAGAAAACCATTGTTTGGAAGAGAGAAATAGAGACCAGAAAGACAGAGGAAAAGAACATGGGGAGGGAACAGCAGGCCATAAAGCTGTGATCGAGTGCGGGAGAGGTGATAGAAGGCCATGGACAACCCTGAAAAAAATATTAAGAAGCAATAAAATGCAGCATCAGTGGAGATAAGATGATAATTTGTTTTTCTCAGCAGAGCCATTTGTGCACCAGGGCTCTTCCTAGACTCAAAAGCTGAGCTCGGTTCTGCCTCGCACCCTGTGCTGTGATTTACACCTGGGCAAAGCGGGAGGAAAACCCTCCCACCAGAGAGTAAGAGTATTTGTGTGAGTGTGTGTGTGTGTATGTTCTGGGAGGAGGCAATCTGCTTCTGGCAGAGGTTAAACTCGCTCTGGAAAGGGCTGGAAGATCATTTCCAAGCTGCTTGAGACGGTGAGGAGTTGTGCATTCATGACTTCAGTGCAAATGAGGATCAGACCTACTTTTCCCTAGGAAAAATGACTTTGGCAAGGGGAGATGTGAGAACCAAATGCCCCATAACAGCTGATAGGAGAGGTAGTGCTGGTCCACACAGATGTGAGGGACACTACGTGCCACACCAGTGGTGGCCTTAAAATCAGGTGTGGGGTTGGGAGGGACCTTTGCGTGGTGTGATGCCGGTTGCTGTGGGCGCACACCGTGTTCTCACTGGGCACACATCTCAAGTTTAAGTTCAACCACAGTGAAACGTGACAGTTCAAGACACCTTTGACTCAGAATAATTTAAAATGTCGCTGGGCTTGGCTGACCTTTAGAGTCGTGATGTTAGTCTGAGCGTTGAGCAGGCAGGTGGGTACCTGTACCCGGGGCAGAGCCACCTCCAGGGCTGTAGAAACCAGCCTGAGAGATGGAGAAATGTGGACTGGAGCATCTGGGAGAGCCTCTGGGGCTGGGAGGGGATGGAGCCACTGGGAGCTATCTCTCAGCTCCATCTCTGCATCTGTGAAACAGCACAGGCATTGTTCAGCAGTTTTCAAAGATGCTGATAACCATGATACAGATCCCTGGTACTTATTAGGCTGATGGCTTTTAAACATTAAATCCCAGCTATAATTAAATTAACTGAAATTGTTTTTAAAACAAAACAAAAAAAAGAAAAGAGAAGAATTCTAAGCACTCCCTGGTAACTTTTAAAAGGTGAGGGAATTGCCTGCAGGCCTAAATCATCATTGCTGCAAATTGGATGCAGGACTAACTCGCTAGCTAATGACTAAAGCTGTAGTCAGGGGATTGCAGAGGATGGGGGGAGAGGGAGGAGGGATGAGCTATTTGTCTGGGGAGGATTTTGTGGTGGCATTGCCATTTTTCCTGGAAAGGGCTTTCAAACTGTCCTCCTGCGAAGCTGAGGAATTAGCTGTGGAATGACATGATCATCCTGTTAATCAAGGAGTGAAACCTTATTAATTTATTTTCTTTTCTAGTTCCATATAGTTTTGTGCAGTCCTCCAGCACAGATCTCCCCAGCCTACCCTCTCTCTCTGAGAGGAGAGAGAGTCTGTCTAGTGGGGGTAGGTATCTACCATGGAATTAAGTCTCTTTGGAGCTTTTAGTACCTCCAAGGCTTTCTCACCCTCCCTATCCCACAGGCAGCCTTCAGGGGGGAAGGGAAGAGCATGGAAATGGTGAGAAGCAGAGAGCTGAGGTTCAGCTCTGCTGAGCCTGAGTCCAGTGGGGTCTGGAAACAAGAGGATTTGGGTTCCTTTCTGTGCCATGGACTGGGGACACCATTGGATGTGGTCCTGATGACCACAACATGGGCAGGGGTTTTTCCATTCATACCAACACGGTGGGATTGCCCACGTGTGGATTTCCATAGGGTCTGGGGAAGGGGAGGCTTTGCTGGAACCTCTGCCAAGCGTCAGGTTCCCGAGCAGGCAGCCTGGGAACTCTCATGAGCACAAAAATCCATTTTTAAAGAGAAGAGCTGGAGGAAATGACAAACTAAGTTACAGAGACTCTAACCCGGCTCGCTGTTCTGTATTTAAATCCATTGTTATAGCCTCGGGCATCCTTGAATAATTACTTTTGATGACTGGCTGTGATGTGCTCCTTGCGGGTCCAGGTGATGTTGCACAAGGTTCATCACAGCTCCCCGGGTCTGATAGCACCGGTGGGGTCTGACATGGTCCTGTGGGTCTGGGTCCTACCTGGAGAGGAGGAACCACCACTGATGGAACCCCTGGTTCCCTGTGCTGGGTCCCTTCTCCCCATGTGTGTGTCTTACACCTTGGGCATGTCCCAGGTTGTCCTTCAGCAGAGGCTGCTCTTCACACAGGCAGCACATCTCAAGGCCTGAGGCAGAGTCAGATGGTTCCTCAGACAGCTCTGGGCCCCTTTGCTGCAAATCATCATCCAGTGCTTTTCATCGCTCCTCTGGTAAAGGACTTGGTGCTGATTAAGCTGATTTCCGCTCCAGCAGCATCATTGACCTGGGAGGGAGGACAGGTCTGCAAGAGGTCAAATAAAGAACAGATTTCTTCTAGGGAAAATTAGGATTTGGATTCAACTGGCTAGAGAAACACCCTCTGGCACCCTTGTGCCACCAACCCAGGGCTGTCCCCTGTCCCCGTTGCTCCCCTGACCCCCAGCCTGGGGGTGCTGGAGTCTGACATACGCTCAAAGGCAGTTCTGCCCGACTTAGAAAACAGTGATTAGGACCTTCAGGGCAGAGCTTGCAGGAAAAGTGCAGATGCAGGGATCTGTGCCTAAATCTGAGCATCCCCAGGGAAGGCACGTGCTCTGGGATGAACTTTTTTAAGTTCTCTGGGATGTGTGTGCTGCGTCAGCCTTGTGCTTGTACCTCCGCAGAGGGGTGGGTTTAATCTTTGCATCTTACTCAAGTAGGTGAGAACAAAAGCGAACGTGACTGTCAGAACCTTCAGTTTGTGGCAGAGACTCTGTGCTGTGGCACGTGCTTTTGGCAGATCACCTTCACCAGGATCACCTCTGCAGAAACCGCTTCTGAAAGACATTTAACGCTTCTGTTCTGGCTTTGAAGATCTGATTAAACTATGTTCTGTTTTTAAGGAACTGACAATGCATTTGTTAATTTAATAGATGCCTTCCTTTGGTTGCAGGATCTGTCCCTGTTAGACGCATCACTCCAAAATTATCTATTGTGGTTGAAAAAATAATTCCAAGGCATCTGGATTTGTGCTAATATCTGTCTTCGATTTCCTTCATACTTCATTACTGGCGTGCCCCAAAAAGCAATCCTTTCTTAATCAGGGCTTGTTTTTCCCGTCAGGTTATTGTTCATCATGATATATGAGGCAACAAGAAGGCATTTTCTTGATTTTCATAAGTTAAACGAACCGTCCGCTACTGACAGCCCTATTAAAACAAAGCAAGTTGAATGTTTAAGTCATAGAGTTTTATATCAAATCTATCACTTTGACAAAGCGGATGTTTTTTCCTTTCCTCCCACCCTCTGAATTCCTTTCCTGGTTGAATGTTGTAAGGATGAGGGGAGGACGGATAGATGGACGGGCACACAGGTGACAGACAGAGGGGGTCAGCAGGGGGCCCAGTGCTTAGGTACAATACAGGCTTGGGGGTTTCTGCTCCCCAAGGAGAGTCAGAACTGTTATGGTCTTGGAAATCACACTCCTCCACGTCCCTTTTCCCTCTCACCCTCTGTAGGACAAGGACCTACCAGTTCATCACAAGGAAAACGCTGCCCAGATGAATCATTTAATATTAGAAGAGCACTTTGATAGCCAAGCACTGCATATCTGCTCATTGAAAATTAACATTTGTTTTATTTCCCGGGGCATGTTAGACACCATGGGCAAGAAAAGGATGGCTGTGTTATGGGAAAAGGGGCAGGGAACGCAAATTCCTCTCTCATGAACTGACTTCAGGTGTCTGAGCCACTCAGGTTTTCCCTTTTCTCTTCCTATCCACCTTCCTCAGATTCACCTCTCGGCTCTGAACAGGTTATTGCTGCTGCTGGAAAGCAAAGAGGGAAAAGCCTCTCTTGAGGCAGGAGGTGAAAATGCACTGGAGTCGATAGAGATGCCCCGTGTAAATCCGCGAGTGTGACTCAATAAATCCAAAGTGAGATTTTTTCTGGTTTTTCCCCTCACTGAACAAGTTGCTTTTGTTCTTCAGGTCTGAGCACCTTTACGCGTCCATGTTGTAAGTCGGCATAATCTGACAAAAGTAACCGATAATGGATCTAAACTAGAGCAATATCTGGCACTTTATTTAGCATGAGAAGTAAATCAGGAGGGTTGCAGCGTACGTCTTTGCTATCGTATCACCGTTCTGAAATGAGTCATTTTGACTTTCTTATCTGTACCCTGGGAACCTGCCTCCTTACAGATGGGTTTTATGCACTGATGCAGTATGTCAGGGAAAAAAATTAGGCAAAAATGAAAAGATTACATCTCTTACCCACCAGTTGGTGGTTTCTTCTGTGTTCCTGACCAGTTAATGCCGTAAAGTTTATTTCCATTAGTTGTTATTATTGCTTTTTATCTGCTTTTCCCCTGGGCGCTCACTGTAACGTCAAGCACCGAATCTATTTTTATGAAATTGCCCCGTAAAAAAGAAAATAAAACAAAAATAAAAGGCCAGCAAGAAAAAAAGGTGATGGATTAGACCTTAAAGCATCAGAACAGCTCCTCAGACTGCTTTCTGCCACTAGCTTCATATCAGAATGTTTTGTTCCTTTGTCCCCTGATTTTCCACGGTCTGCTTTATTATCGCTTTTGGTGTAGCGTGTGTCTAATGCCATAGTAAGTGCGAGGCTCTTGAAGTGTGCTTTGTGGAGGAGCTGGTGAGGAATTGGGGAGGGTTTCTGAGCCAATCCTCCACCCTCTCGCTTAGTTTTTGCTAATTGGGGTTGGCCAGTGACCTCTTGGTGCTGGACCAGAGGTTGGGCACTGCGTGGTAGCGTTCTACCTTGGATGTTCACAGCCAGCAGAGCCACAGCTGGAGGAGAAATCCACACTGTTGAATTTCCCCTGCAGTGCCTGAGGGTTTACTGTACATCCCCAGACAATGAGCTTTGTTAAGTTCCAAAAGGAAAACAAACATCCCTTTAAAACTGCAGTGGTGGAATCGCCGAGTGGGTCTTTTAGAAATGGGAAGAGTGATGCCGAGTTCTGTAGCGCTGCGCAGCGGCGGTGGCTCAGCTGCCCACTTGTCTCTGACATGCGGGATTGCCAGCAGAGAGGCAATGGTTTGGAACAAAAATCTCAGGCTGTGATCGTATGGTGTATTTTCCTCCTGAAACTCCTGGGCTTTTTTAGATATTCTTCCCCCAGCAAAGGTCATGTTATTGTGGCATCCCAAATAATGATCACATCCAAGAAGCACAGCTGCATTTTTTTTTTAAATAAAAAAAGGGAAATCATAAAACATTTTACTTGCAAAGCACAGTAGCGTGTGTGGTTTTCCATTTGTCCACGTTTAGGAGGTGTTAAATGTACTGGAACACAGCAATAACTACAGAGTGCAGCTGTATCCCAGCTCATGAAGGCAGTCGGTGCTAAAACTGGGGACTCCAGCCCTTTCTGTAGGTCGTGGCCGTGGGATGGAGGAGGTTTAATCCAGTACTTTAATCTGAAACTAATTCTCCTTGCTAGAGGTGTCCAAGGTGGAATGACTCCAAACCACAAAGCAACCTCAGCCTTCCCGTGCTCTGCTGCTGCCAAGTCCCCTGTGGCTTGGACCATCTTTCTCTGACCGAGGAGCATCTCCGTGGGGCTCCAAAGGGGCATTCAGAGGCTCCATTGGATCTTTGAAGCAGGTTATTCATTTTAGATGTGTTAAACTTGGCAGTCCAAACCCTGCTGTACATCCCCATTTGACATCCTTCTGCTGCCTTGGCTCCAGAAGAGCATTAGAGTATTTTTTTTCTTCTTTTTTTTTTTTTTTATATAAAATTATATATGCCAAAGACTCAAGTCCTTAACATGTATGGAACTGATTTATAGCATTGCCTGGCAATCTTGAAGCTGCTCAGTGTTACCTACCAGCTCTGTTTATGCATTTTAAAACAGAAAAGGGAGAGAATTTGCTAGTCTGGTGTGCAGCTTGGTAAAAACTTTAAGCTTTGATGGGAAATAGCAGCTTTCTGTTACACTTGCAGCTCCCAAGCTTCCCCAGAAATTATTATGATTTCTTTTGAAGCCTGAAAAGCTTTAAATTCCAAGCATGCCTTATGCTGGGCTTTCCTACCTCCCTGTCTCAGCACGTGTTGGTGGTGGAGGTGACTTTGAGCAGGGCAGTTTGGATGGAGAAGGGCAGCTTTTCCTTGCAGCGGGCTGAAATCACTGCTCTCTCTCTGGAGGAGCCAGCTCCTGTGCCGGGCTCTCCCGCGTGGATGTCAGGATGTCAGGAGTGGGGGAAGCAAAGGAAACAGGCTGCAGCACAGAGTTAGTTAGAGCTGAAAGCTGGTGTTGACATTTGGCCTTGTTTAGGAGCTTCAGAGGAGGGATTCTGCAAAGAGATGGAGAGAGACGCCTTCCATCTATCTTTTTTCAAGTAGGATAAAACCATCTGAAAGACACCATTAAGAAAAGAGCTATTGATGATAAAGGCCAATAAAGATGTAGCTGGATCTTTATTCAGCTGGAGAACCAACAAAGTTGGGTTTGTATTTGAACTTTTGTGTTTCATCTGGAGGGGCTGGATTTGTGTTGGCTTTGGCTGGAGAGCTGGGTCCTGCGTCACCGCTTCGGGAAGGGGATAAAATGGGTCATAATGTGGAGGAACCCAACTGGTGAGAGAGTGCTCTAACTGTATCCCATTTAATCAGATAATCAAATCCTGGCATCTACAACCCTCTTAACAATGGAGACAAAAGTTCAGCCAGGCATATTAACCCCTTAATTAATAATCCTGACACAGAGCTACTCTGCTGTTACCCATTAAGCTTCTGCTGACGTTGATAGAGTACCAGGACACGTTGTATGTGGTATTTTCAGTGGGAGTGGTGGATGGTGCCTGAGCAGTGCTGGTTCATGGCAGATGTGCTTTCTGGGGTCTTCATCTCCTTTGGCAGTTTCCCTGAAGGTCAGATTTGTTCTGTGGTTCTTCTTTGGGGACTGTTGCCTGACTCCTGCAGATATGGACCATCAAACAGGGGTTATACCTGGGCTGGCTTCTCCGTGCCCTCCCAGGTAGCAGCAAAGTCTGCCTCACTCTCCAAATTGGTGTTTTTTTGTGGTGAAGGAATCTCCCTTTTATCAGTGATCTGTGACTCCTGAGGGTGAAATGAGAAGATGCTCTGCCATCCAGATAAAATCTCTGCAAGGGGAGAGGCAGAAGGCCGTATGTTCGGAAGGGGTCACTGTGATAAGTGGAACCTTCTTGTCACTAAGGGGACACCAAAGAATGAAACAGCCCATTCTGAAAAACTACGTCCTATGCACTGTCCAGCAAAAATACCATGTACAAATTCTAGATGAACTGAAGCGTGAGCAATGGGATCACTGGTGAGGCTCATGACCTTTAATTGCTTTTCAAATTTTAGATGCTATGGAGTGTAATGTGGGGAATGAATGTGACAGAAACGTAGTGTTTCATCTCATAAATGATCCAGAATGTGGCCTGCCACATTCTTTTGCATTAGGATGTCATACTGTGTTCTTCTTTGAAATAAGTAAAATTAAGTTGAGCCAAAGTTTATGATCCAGCTGGCAGCTGCTCAGCTGAAATTTCAGGGTGAGAGTCAAAAATAGAATAAGAATATCACAAAGAGTCTGTGCAACACTGAAGTCCAGCTTAGCCCTGGCTGGGTTTCTCATTAGTGTCTCAGAGCTGATGCACCAAGAGCAATAAGGTTACTCATGAGTAAGTTTTTACTTAACAGAGGAGGATGCTGTCAGTTAATATTTGATATCATGCACTTGATCCAAGTGGGTCTTAAGCAGCACTGAGGCTCTGTGAAGTATTTTTTTCAGATATATCTTTTCCACTTCACATTCTCTGATAAGGTTGAGGCTTCTTTTTTTCAAACTGTCATGCCATTTCTCCAGACGAAGTGCTGGAAGGTAAGGATGGTCGTTGCTGGAGGGCAGAGCTGTGTCCCTGCTCATGCACAGTGTCAGCGAGCGGGGAGCATCGCTTTCTAGTCCAAGACCAGGAAAACTCGTTGCAGGCTGGAGTGAGGGTCTCTTCCTCTGCTCTTGGGAGAGACAGCAGATGCAGCTTCCCAGAAGAACGTTGAATTGCAAATGCAAATTCCTACCAAAACTGCATTTTCATGCTCTGTCTTTCATCTTTTGCGTAACTCTCGGTGTCTCTGCCTCGAAGAAACGAGTGCTCTCTACCATCCACTAATAGCAGAAAAAGTCAGGGGAAGAAGAAAGGAAATCCTTTGTTGTCTCTAAAAAGACAGTCGAAAGCCTGAAAGAGTCACCAGTGCTCCTCTTCTCCAGGTCTCAAAAACAGAGACTGCTCACTCGGAAAAATCCATTAAAAGGATGAAAGTGTTGCTGCAGACTGGCTGTGATCCCCCCGTTGGGGTGCTGTAGGTGACCAGAAATACCTTGACCTGATCACCACGCTGGCTTTGGGATTGGCCACGATGTATAATTCAGTAAATACCCTTGAGCATAAAAATGAGATTCTACTCCAGAAAACTCTTTAATCTCCCTTGTTTTTATGGATCAGCGAGGGTGTCAGAAGTTTGACACTCTAGATAATTGAGCTCTTGCATTTAGAGCACAGCCTACGAATAATGGCAACTTCGCTTTGAAACAGTCTTTCTAAACTTTGGTTTGACAATTAGCATTTCAAAAGGTTGCAACTATGTAGCTGCCATCGCCTAATGCACAGTTTGAGTCAAATGTAAGGATTAATGGCACAGCACTAAAAACAGCCATAAAATCTACCTGCCTTGGAAGTGTTCCTGCTCAGACTGATGAAAATTCCGAGTGGTGTGTGGATGATGCAGAGCTGCCATCGCCCATCCTCAGCGTGGGGTGGGAGGAAGGGGATGTTCACCACTCTGAATGGACCAGACTTTGCTGCTGGAGCTCCTTTCTACCAAGTGCTGTGAGACATGGACTTACTCTCCAGAGAAAAACATGGAGAAGTTTCCTGTCACCAGATGACTTTGGGCACTTTTGGGTTCAGATGGTGAAACAGCAGCTCCATCTCCTTCCCGTGCAGATGCTGCAGGCAGGGGCTGAGTTACCCCAGGGGGGTGCTGAGCAAGATCCACTCAGTCCCACTCCCACGCTAGGTGGGGATCCAAGGGTTTGTCTTCAAGGGTGTTCACCAACGAATCAATAAAATACGCATCCAGAAAGGAGGAGTGATGCCCCATCAAGGCCACCTGTGTTTCTGCTGGGAGCATGCAGGGTGACACCAGGCTTTTGGCTTGCCGTACTGGAGCATACTGGGGATGGAGATCTGCCCAGGTCCCTGTGGGAATGTGGAGCTGATGCCAAAGCAGGGCTGCAGAGCTGGGACATCTCCAGGAGAACAATCTGCTCCTTGGGATTGCCCAACACGAGGGAGAAACCTTATTCAGGGCTTTTTTTCCCTCTCCTTTAAATGCAAACAACAGGGGTTTTCTTTACAGCTCATTCTTTAATAACGTGGGTTAGTCATAATGAAATCTGTTCTTAGGGTAGAATTAATATGAGATAGTAATGGTGATTAGGTAATTAGCAACTACCAAGAGTATTTAACCTTCCTGGTGACAGCGTGTCTGACATCACCTGAGCTCGTGCAGACTCTGTGAAAAGAATTAACAATTTTAAATTACCCCATTTAAGTTATTAATTATGAAATACAAATGGGCCCAGAAATAATGGCACTGCTGCCCGGTATCCTGGTGGTTTTTCCACCTCTGCATATCTTAAATCTATGTATTTTCTGTCTTCCATTTCATTATGAAATTGAAATAGGATTGCAAGTATCAAAGGACATCTGCTCTGGTAACCATTGGCTACTCACACTGTTATCCCTGCTCCCATGAACCGCCAGGAAGGACAATTTCTTTTTATATTCCTTTCATCTGAAAATTCAGTTCATACTGAGATGTTACAGTGGCCAAGTATATATATATATATTTTTTTTTTTAGTGTTTTGAGGGTTTTTTTGAGTCCCAATGTTTTCCTTTGGAATAATATTCATTTTAATCTGTAATGTGTGTTTTTTTTTCCTCTTCACACATGTCACTGCAAGAGGTTATTGAGCTGCAGTGATACCTGAATTGATTTCTTGGCCTTGTGATGTTTCAGCTCCCAGAGCATGTGCTCCCCTCACCCGGAACAACGGAGCCTTCTCCTCCCCTGGAGATACACCACAAACCAGAGCTCTCCCAGCTCTGCTGATGGAGACATCAAAAAAAATACAGTGGCTCTCACTGAGGATTTTCACAAGCGACTTGTTGGAGATATTTATATACAGACATGAAATCCTCTTCCAAAGGATGTTTGCAAACATTTGCTCCTGTAACGCGTGTTTACAGCTTTGGCGTTTGCTTTCGTAAATTTTCTATTTAGTCACTTTGTGGATTGTAAACATGCTTGTGTGAGTGTGTAAATCTGCTTGTGCGTGCCCATAGGTCTCTCTGTCTGTCCCATCCGGGCTGGTCCTCTCTCCTTAATGCACATTTTCAGCCCTTCTCCAAGTTCCTCACGCTGCATTACCGTTCCTCTTTATTAGCAGCCAGTAATGTATTAATGCATTCCTCGGTGGGAAGTGTGCTCCTCACTATTACCTTGGACACTCATTTAGTGGAATTTGATAGTGACAACACATTGACATTGGTAAGGTTAATGATCCAATACTTTATTTCATTGAACAAGTTGAACAACATTTAGTACATTGTTCCACAATGTCCTAGAGAGCTGTCTCGCTATTACTTTAATGGTACTATGGCATCTTTGCCCTTTAAGTAATTGGCACCGTGAAAATATTCTCTAGATCCTGTCACAATTGATTAGTATTGCATTGAATTACTGAAAAAAGAAAAAATTACTTTTATTTTCCTTTTTCAATCTCTTTTTGTGGAAGGAAGGCAAAATTTGATCTCCACTCATGCAAAAGGCTGACAAAGCTAAAAGTAGAGTGGAGAGAGAGAGTCCTAACTGCTGCTGTGACTTTTGTGATCTGGAGCCAATGCAAAACTCCCCTCATCCTGGTCTGCTGAGCTCATCCTTCCTGGATTTCACAGGAGCTAGTCCTATTTCTGCTTTTTCTTCAGCAATTCCCAGTGAGTCCTGCCTTTTCCCCATGCCCTGGCACTGCTGTGGGGGTGTTCATAGCTTAACCCCAACCGGCATTGCATCTGCAGGAGAGCAGGGTTACTGGTGGTGCTGGGGAGTTGAGCCCTGGAGCACCCCAGCATCACCACAAGCTCCTCTGCAACGTTGTCTTTCACAGGATGAGACTGATTGCACTTGTACTTTTTTTTAGAAAACAAATAGGGAGGTTAAATTGGGCAGATGATGGGTTGCAGCGAGGTTGGCTCCTGTTTACCTCCACTGCCAGACGAGGTGATGTGCTCCCTTTGCGCTGTGTCAGGAGCCTGCATGGCTCCCAAGCAAGGAAATTTCCATCTTCCAAAGAGGCTGGAAGCTGAAAGGAAAGGTGTGTAAGATGAATTCCCTGTTCAGTGCGAGAAACAATAGCACAGCTCTGAAACGACAACATCTGTAAAGAGAGAGGTGGCATTTGGTGGCAGTGACCCAGAAGACAGGCAGTGTTTGCAGCGTGGGACTTGGAGGTGCAAAGTAGAACACCATTTTTGTATTTGTAGCAACAACAAAACATTTCTTGACTTGGGATTCATTTTGTCCTTCTATCACCTTCCCCCTCTCTTTTAAATTACCCTTGATTGTGCAACATCTGCTCCCTTCCTGCTTGCATATGGCTGTCTCCTTAAATCTGCATTCCTGTCGAGGGGCTGCATACAAATATCCAGCTGAAAGTTTTCTTTCAAAGATCTGGATAACGAACTTCCTCTGGAAAAGAAAAATTAGTATTGGCACAGCTGTAAAAGCTCAGTGTGGGGAAAGGGGTACCTGGGCAGAGGGAGGGTGATGACGAGTGCCAGGCGGGGACACTGACAGGGACCAGAGATGAAGCAATTGAAGGATCAAACTCTACTCTTCAGACAGGAGATTGTATTTCATTCTTGTATTCAGAAAATATAATCCTCACAGATGTGAAACTCTGAAACATGAGAGGAATATCTCTTTTTTATTATTTTTTTTTTTTAGGCATATGAGAAAAATTCCTACAATTGACGTGCTCAGAATGTCTCCTCACCAGACATTTGCTACCCAAAATACCCACCAAAGGTTTTCAACAAAGCTCCGTGTTGCAAGTGTATAGGATGGCAAGATAAAGGCATATCTGCCTGTAAGCTCTATTTTGTAAAAAGTTATCCCTCTTTTGATTTTTGAACCTTAAAAAAATATCTGTATAAAAGTGTGGAATTGCGCTATGATCATCTGTATCTGCTTACAACGTTATGCAGCTTTTCCTGCTGTCTTTATGGGATACATCAGGTGGCTTTGAGTTTCATGGTAGAGGAAGTAGATGCGGATGTGTGTGGCAGAAGGGTGAATTGCCAGGGTTAAAACACAGAAACTTTGGACTCCTGAGTGACTTAGAGTATGCCTGTAGGTCCCTTATTTAACATCTTGGTGCCTTGATCTCTGATGTGACAAATCCTTTTGTCATCTCCTGTTCAGGTCCATATTTTGAGCCCCCCTCAGCATGGCATCTGGCTGAGCTCTGTCACCTCTTGCTCTGCACGAGGAGGGAGTCGGCTGAGGGGACCCCCAAAGTCCATGGGGAGAACAGGGAATGTTCTACTGATGGACCACACCGCTGTGGAGGATGCTCCTGTCCCTGGGGCAGCTCCCGCCCCCCCTGTAGGACAATGACATCCAGAGGTGCAAGGTGATGCAGGAGCATTTCTCTGACGCTGTGAAGGAGAGGCCTCCTTTGATGAATAAGTTTATTCAGGGGTTTTATTTCCAACCTTTCTCCCTTCTGCCTTCCATCCCCGCAGCCCACCCCCTGGCCCTTTTACCTCCGTTCCCCAGCTGAGCCTTTCTGGAATATACTCTATATTTGTCTCCTGCTTCCCTGAACACCCATTATTATGTAGAATAATAATGCAGGAGCTCTGCTCGGCACCTCTGCTCAGTGGCTCCAAGTGGGTTGAATTGTAGCCAGCGGCAGGGGGTGATAAATGTAGCGTAAGATGCCTTTTCCACAGCAAACTGCAAATTGCCTCAGCAGCACGGCCCACAAAAGGTTCCTGCGGAGCAAATTTATCTCCCATTGTCGACCCAAGGAGGGAAGCGGAGAGGACCAGGCATCCTATTTTTAAAAAGTCACATTTGATCTTGTTCAGGCTGAGAGTCCAGAGTATTTTAAAGGACTTTCCATGGAAAAGGCAGGCCCGAGAATGCGGCGCAGATAAAGGGATTTATTTTTAACTGCAGCCCGGGTTCATGACCATGTAAGCATTTCAATTTTAAGCCACTCAGTTTGAATAATATATTTTTCCAAAGTGGATGTTATGTCATCTAATAACTCATGGGTGGGAGGAGGGATGGTGGCTGGGGAAGGGAAGAATAGGACTGTTAGAGGGAAATTGCCCTCTAAAGATTACCCTTTGCTTCCTAAAAAAAAGGAGGAGGGATGGTGAGACACTGGAGGGTTTATCTGCCCACTCAGGAGTTCACGCTGCGCCTCCTCCCATATGGTTCCGTCCTCAGATAGCAGCATGATGGACATTCCTGAGGAAGGAGAGGTGATGGATATATAGTTGGAAACCTCTGGTGATGGATGGCAGGGGAAGGGAGAGGGTGATGGATTGATAGCACCATAACCCCAGCATCCACAATTAATGGTACGAGGCACCTCTGATATATGATAAGGCTAAATACCTTTGTATTTGACGCTGCCTTATCATGTCTCTACTAGACTGTCCTCTAAGCGTCAGTTAATTAATTAAATGGGGATATTTGGTAGTGGTTTGCTGAGGTTGACCACGACTGGGCAGGAGGAGCCACTCCTCCTGTTCCTGAGCATCTGCTGCTGCGGAGCTGGACCTGGGTACCACCGGCACCGCCTTCGCTCGGCTGAGCTGGATGGTGGGATTTATGAGTGTGTTTCCAGGAATAAACGCTCGACTGGCTTTAATTGTATCCTTCGTTAGCATCCTGGGGTTATTATTTGTAATAGAGTAATTGTTAGTATCCACCTCTGAGATCTAAGCTCTGCTTTGCTGAGGAATGGGCAAACTGAGAGCGGAGCAGCTCATGAGCATCTGCAGATGAGAGACGAGGGTGGGAGGTGAAAGCAAGGTACTGTGAAGAGAGAGAATGCCCTGGGAATAGCTGGTGGGTGATGGGAAAAGGCAAGACTTGAATCCTGGTGTCCGCGCACCGCTCTGCGACTCCCTTGTATGCCATATCCCATGAAAATGCATTTTGCTGATGTTCATTTCGCTTCAAAATCAGGTTAATGGTTCCAAACTCTGATGTGTGCTCGCTGTTTACTCTCCCAAAGCACATCAGTAACCGCGAAGGAATTATTGTGGAATTAGGAGTGTGTGAATGAAAGTAGATTAGCTCTCCTTGCCTCAGTGTACCTATTGGTGATATAACGTGAAGTAAATACTTTAATGCCGGTGTGAAGTCAGGCTCAATTTATTGATGTCATGCCTAATTAACACTTGGAGATCCTTCCTCAGAAAGAGGATTATTAGTAACAATAATATTATTATTCCACTGGTGTTGATCGTGGCTGCACTCAGATGACTGGGTGATGAGTACCTATAAGTCAAGGAATGATGAGCAGTGTCCAAGGGTGCCCCAGCTGGGCTCCAGCAGCAGATTCCACCCACCCCAGAGGACTCAGGCTTGCCCCCGTGGTCAGGAGGGCAAAGGGGTTAGTGAGGAGACATCCAAACAAACTTGCACTATATACTCCTTTTCCCTTAGCTGAGTATGAACCAGATCAACTTCTTTGCAATTCCAACTTGAATTTGAGTGATTAGAACCTGTTTTCCTGTGTTAACATTGTGAAAAATAAACATGAAGTTGTGGGGGTCTTTCACCATATTTTGAGCCTTAAGGTTTATTTATACGCTGTTTCCCAAGGACAGAAATAAACCCATATTCACTCCTCTTCTTCATCTAAGATATCTTCATCTCTTCTCCCATGAAAATAATTCATGTCTCTGAGAAAAAAGTCTTCTATGAATCACTGATGAGTCTTTGATGCTTAATGTGCTGTCCAGCATATGCACCGAGCTCTCTTGGAATTTAGTTTAACAAGAGAATCTGATTTTCTTCCCAGCATCATTAAAGTTTCCCCTTCAAATTTCACTTAACAAGCAAATGAATGTTCTCCTGCCATAATTATAGTTTCTTTTTTTGAATTTCATTTAGAAAAAAGCCGGCCTCATCCATCCTGTGTTTTTACACAACAAGGAACCCAGCCAGCTGAGCCAAGCAGGGAATTATCTCCAATACGGCCTGTAGCAGGGTTTAAAAGATAGAATCATAGAATGGTTCGAGTTGGAAGGGACCTCAAAGATCATCAAGTTCCAACCCCCCTGCCCTGGGCATTTCCCTAAGTTTTCCTCCTTTGCTCTCTTCCTGCCTTGCTGCCTCTGCAGCTCCGTGGTGCTCCAGTCCCTGCTTTTTGGTGTTTTTCTGCTGTGGGCTTGCAAATCATTTTCTCGCAGAATAAATGGCCAATATCCCTAACATCTGAACTGGTAGAACGTGAATAATTAGAGTCGAGCGCAAGTAATTTTTTGGAGTCAAGGCCTTGGTGTGTCACGGGTTGTAAAATTTAATCTGCCAGCAGCTCCTGGCCTCATATCAATTACATACAGTAAAATGAGGGAAAGTGTCCCATATTTCTGTGTGGTTATGGGAAGTGCCATCCTTGTGTTTGAACATCGCATATTATCTCTGTTCTGAGTGGCAGTGCTGGGTCACTTCCCCAGGAGGGTTGGGAATTGTTTCTGTCCTGTGTGTGTGGAAGGAGTTCCCTGTCTTTAAAGCCCCTGGAGGGTTTCTCTCCCACTGTGTACTGCTCAGTGGTGGTGCTTCCAGGGCTTGATTGCAAACAGGGAGAGACCTGTCCCTCACATGCAGAGGAATTAGGTCCCAAAGGCAGAGATTCTGTCTTGTTTGCCATTAGGACACCTGTGTTGTTACTGGTGAATAAATTACTGAAAGGGATGCTCGGCAAATGGAGTGGAAATCGTGGACCACAGCGTGGTGGCCTTTGAGCTGATGCCGTCTCCTGCCTTGCTGTGTGATGCCATCAAAATAGATAAAAAACTAGAAGCAGAGCAGACGTGGTGCTGGGGGTCATGGCTTAGAGGGAACTCGGCATGGTCAGGGCGATGACTGGACTCCATAGAATCACAGAATGGTCAGAGTTGGAAGGGACCTTCAGGATCAAGTTCCAACCCCCCTGCCCTGGGCAGGAACACCTCCCACTAGACCAGGTTGCTCCAAGCTCCATCCAGCCTGGCCTTAAACACTTCCAGGGATGGGGCATCTTAAAGGTCTTCTCCAACCAAAGCGATTCTGTGAAGTGGGTGGTGTGACCTGGTGATCGATCCCCTGCAGGAGGGCTGGGGACAGATTTCCCACTCTCCTCCTCCCCACTAGTCATGGGGAAGGGGTATCTCCCTGGGCTCCTGCCCCAGCTGGGATACTTTGGAGGCAAGTTGTGGGCCCTGGGCTACCAGCTCTGCAGGTTGTGCAGCCACAGGAGGGAAGGAAGGCACAGTGGAGACCCAGCCTGTGCCACAGCAACCGCAGAGACACGTTATTTGCCTGTGAAACTTAAGGGACCTTATAATCCTCTCTCCTCTGGGGGTGAACTCCCTCCTGTTAATTTGTCTTTACCAAAAATAATGTCACTCTGGGTCTGATGCTGCCCCGCGATTGCTCTGGCTGTGAACCTGGCTGTTGCTGTGTGTCTGCAGAATGATTAAACAATCGTGTTACAATACAAATAATAATAAGATACACAATGCCCCTCAAAGTACCTGAGAGAGAATGAATAATTAGCCATATCTTAGGATATATAAACAGAAACTGCATTAAAAACCAGACGAAAATACGTGGGGAACAAGCTATTGTTACTGTTCTCTCTCCCCTCTGAGTACGTCTGCGGATGCTTAAACCCTACTCCTGAGGAAAAAAAAGCCCTTCTTGTTTCTACTCGATTTGTATGCTACTGTAGCAGTTTTGAGAAATTAAAAATAATTGATATGTTTGAGAAAGCAGAAGCAGTAACTATTTCATATTTTTAAAAGCTTTGCAAATATCCAGGAAAAAAGTGCTGTGCACGCATAATACCGCTGCTAAAATCTGCTCAGAGTGATGCCATGAAGTCCTATTTTATGGGAATAAGGGTGGCTGCACGTAATGAACCGGCAGATGGAGGGTTTCTGCGGTGACTGTGGGAAGCAGGAGCCATCCCTGGATTTCAGAACTCAATTTTTTTGGGATGGGATGGGGAGAGGGTTCCCCTTCAGTCAGCAGAGACGCCCGAGAGAGAGCTCCTGGCCGTCACCCGTTCTGCTAAACAGGGGCTCGGCGCTGGCCTGAGCCACCCTCATTCTGTAATGACAAGTGCCTTAATTACCAGTAATTTGGAAGAAGTCGTGATGGCTACGCGTGCATTAAATGGAACAGATTAAACCTGAGACGAGGCATTTCCGTGCGATGCTCTGGCAGCGGTTTTGTACCACGTTGTTGATGGATATCTAACACATCAGTGCCCTCAGCTGTGTACAGTGTCTGCGTGAGGAGGGATCGCACGGAGTGGACCTCCGAAGGAGGAGCCTTTATTAGGTGAAAGGGAATGAAGCACAGAGAATAGTATTAAAGATGAACAAACGCTTCCATTATTTCACAAAATTAAATGCACTTTTCCAAGTAAAGAAGGCAAAAGTCAGCCATTATCTGTCTGTAATACATCGCAGCAGATAATAAAGAGGGGTTTATGATCTCTGAAAGCAAATTAGAGGATATTTAAACAACACATCTTCTATGAAGGAGTGATAATTACAAAATCAGGTCAAAACGCAGAACAATCTAACCCTGCCCCAAGCTAATGTTACTTGAATAAGCTGAAATCTCCTACATTCTCTGGCGGAAGAAGGATTCATTTGAGATGCAGCTGTTCTCATTATTGTTTATCATCTGGACTCATAAACCCTTGTTAGTGTGTGTTGATACTTGTCAAATCCAAACTCAGCCCTGCCTCACACCTTGCTGATGCGCCCCACGCTGCCGCCTTCCCAGGGCCACCAAACCTCAGCATCTCCCCACGGCCACAGCCACTCATTTCAGCATTTTTGGGTGGGAAACTGGTCTTCTTCTGGCTTCTGCAGCTGCAGTTCCCAGTACCCCTACACGTACAGCCCTGAAGGCTGGGAGTCAAACACTCACTCAAGTCAGGAGATGAAGTTGGATGACTTCAGCGATCCAGCCCTTTGGTGCAATTTTTCCCTCTGGTGTGTCCGTATTTCTCTCCTTTTTCTTGTTTGGGCATTTCCAATCATACTTTTTCTGGAACACACAGTTTAGGCTGGGCTTTGGAGATAGTATTTTGATAAACCTGCTCTGATAGAACTCGTATGACTCCAGGGCTGCTGGGGATGTCACCCAGCCTGGACCCAAATCTGTTCCCACTGTCATCAGGGGGATTTTTAGCCCAGTACTGGAGAGGATGTCAGCACAGAGCACATCCAGAGGATGGAACCCCTGACAGATATTACATGGTTTTGACAGTCAGAGGGAATTAGGTTCTAAATCCTTTAGTTATCTTCTGCAAAGTTACCCGTAGTCCATCTTGTAGTGATTTTAATGACTTTTCTGGGACAGGGACAGCTGCCAACTTAGTAGGGGGACCATGTGATGACAGTCACATTGAACCTTGCAGGAAACACGGGTAATGATCAGTCCTTCTTACCAGGAGCCATAATATCAGACTAAAACAAGCATTTCAGATTCAGGACACCTCTTTGCTATCTCCCTGGCTGTATGAACTCTGAATTATCAAGCATTCAGCAAAACACTAAAAGTTTCCCACTGGTTTAGCCCAGAACAGAATTTTGCTGATAAAAACAAAAGATGAACCGATTCCCTAGACCTTCATCTTGCCTAATCCTTTGTGACCCACCGTATGAAAATTGAACTGATTAAAGCAGTAGGAAACGTACTCTGGGAATCCTGCCTGCATTTACCCCTGAGGGAAGACCAGAACGGGCTGAAGAGTCTTTTCCCTGCTCTAATTTTGGTGATTTTTACGAATTGCTTTGCTCTGCTGGGGGAATAAAAAGGGAAAGGCAAAGCACCTGGACAAATTGTTTCTGGCCCTGGGTACTAATGGAGAGAAAAATGTCAGAGCAGATGAAAATGAGGGGATTCCTGCCGAAGGAGGGCAGCTGATGGGATCAGAGCACGGCTGCCAGCCCAGCCTGGCCCCTCATTAGCAGTGGGAGAAGTCCCCGGCTGATGGGGGAGGCCAGGGGTGTCATCACTTCCAACAAGCTGAGATCCGTTCAGTGGAGGAGAAAACCTCCCTCTCCTCCTCCTCCTGGAGAGATCCTGGGTTGTTTTTCCTTCTCGCCAAGGAATGGGGAAATAGTAGCTTTCCAACCATCCGTGTTCTGTGGCTCTTCCCAGAGACTCCTCTTGGGTGTCTCACAAAGCACCAAAATTCACTGTCCTGGGGTAGGATTCATAGAATCATAGAATGGTTAGAGTTGGAAGGGACCTTAAAGATCAAGTTCCAGCCCCTCTGCCCTGGGCAGGGACATTCGAGTCCTTGCTGCCCCATAGACAGCTTGAGCTGTGGCTCCCTTGAGAGATAACTTTAGTAGCCAATGCAATTATGTGATTTAATGAATATCACAAAATGTAGTGCATTCCTCCTCGTGATAGAAATCTGGCTGGAGCTGCATCCTCGGGGGGACTAAAGAGCAGTCTCTGAACAAGCACCCTCTCTGCCGCAGCCTTGCTCCCAGGCATCTCAGAATGTGTCTGCAAACATTACGTTTCAGCCCTCTGCTGCCTGACAGTTGGGAACTGGAAGCAGGTCCAGAGCAGGCTCAGAAGCAGATCAGATGGGTAATAACTGTGTAATTTATGGAACTCCTTGCCTGTGTTACAGAAAAAAAAAGAAAAAAAAAATAATTGCAGCAGCTGGCATAAAATAATGAGGGGTGTTTGTGCTGCGTGTTGTCTCCTCTTACTTTTATGGCACCTGACATCCCGTGCCTGTGCTGGGCAGCACAATGTTATTGGAAGAGTCGTTGGTTGTACACTGTGTGTGAGAAATCCCAATTGGAGTTGAGCTCAGCTTGGAATTGGATGGTGTGATGCTTTCAGCTGCGCCCATCCCACCGGCAGCACTTCTGAGAACCAGGGGGTGTAACCAAGGGGCTGCCTGGCCAAGCTGACACAGAAAACAGACAAAAGCCCAGAACTTCAGAGAGTGTGATGAGATCTGGAATTTTTCCTAGGAAATTTTTCCTGGGTGGTTGGAGGCCTGGCAGTGTGCTGGGAGCACGTTACTTGGAGGCTCGGAGTCACTCCGAATCCTCCAAAAACAAACTGGGAAAAGGCACAGGCACTGGGGCTTGGCTTTTTCTACCCCGTGGGGTCCACTGTTGCAAAGCCATGCTGTCAGCAGAGCAGGAAATGATTCTTTCTGTAGGACAAGGGGTTTTTCCTGCACCGATTTTTCTGCTGCCCTTTTGACAACTCTAGCCAGATAGAGAAATCCAGGAAGAAATTATATCTGCTTAGGAAATTCCTCAGTACCTCTCCAGCTTTAATGGAATGGCTTCCTTTCTAAGCAACCACCTTCTCCATTAAATGGTGTTATTTATTGTGATCAGTTTTGTAGGTCTTATCAGGTGCATGCACACTGGTCATTTATTTTTTGAAGCCTATTCCCCTAAACATGTGTTTTAATGGATTTCCAGGGGATGGAGGGAGGGCAAGAGATTGACCACTTGAGATTCCTCGGGTTCCCTTATAACAACTCCACAAATTAGTGTTCTCACTAGAGATGATGCCCCAGAGTCTGCAGCAGTGTGCTGTACTGAGCTATTAAAATAACAGCAGCTTCAATTTTGGAGGTACCAAGAAATCACTGGAATTATTTGGGTGCTTGAATAGGAGTAACTACAACCTCATCTTGGGAAGAACAAATCTTCCTTGTGGTGGGGCTTGTCTGACTCCAGAAAACGCAGTGGGTTTCAAAGCTCTAGAGGGTGAGGACACCATCCCAGTCTGCAGGTTTTGGGGACCCAAGGGACAGGCCAGCAGTTTGCAGGGAAGAGCAGAGGAGAAGGAAGGGCCAGACACTGGCCCCTGGCAGAGCCCGAGCCCCATCCAGCAGATGAAAAGGAGCATCCGAAGTCACGGGGCTTTGCTACAACCTCATATTTCCTTCTGTGTCTCTCCAGTTAATTAGTTATGCTCTTCTTCCAGTTAATTAGCTGAAAGAAAAACAGCCCTTTGTACTTAGCCTTATAAATTACAGTCTTTTACTGTCTTACATGTTATAAGAGATGACACTTTCTGCATTTTCTTAGCAGGGTCACATTTACAATTCTTAAAGGTTTGGAAGGAACCTCACTTAGCCATGCTGGGTAGTGTGGACATGGGGAAAGGCGTTTCAAAGTTACCGTGATTTCTTTTAAAAAATTATCAGAGGAACTGGGAGAGAAATTTGTGAGGATCAAAGGAAATGAACTCTCCTAAGAAAGACTAAGTAATGAAAAAAGTTACTGAAGAAATGCATGAAAGTGGTGAAAAGAGCTTCAGATGTTCCTAAGATACCATCTGAAAAAAAAAAGGCAAGTGTTCAATTAGCAGGTTGGAGGTTGACAGCAGGTTGCTACAGTCAGTTTTAAGGCTGCAAGCACGTTGGAACAAGCTCATCTATTAAAATAAAAGGGGTTGTTGGTCTTCACCCCCATGCTGAGCAGTGCAAGGCACGAAGCTGAATCAGATCCACCAAATCTTGGGGAAACACGGGCTTGGGGGAGCACAGCTTACTCAAAGGAGGGTGTGAACAGCCTCCCCCATCTCTGCATCACACATTGTTTTTATTTAACAACAAATTAAAGGCTGATGGCATCCACAGCAGGAGCCCCAGGGGAGCATCATGCCAGAACCCGGCCAGCAGAATCCCCCCATCCCATGCCAGGGCTCAGGGTGTCCCTGGGTGCTAGAGGAGGAGCCTGGACCCCCAAGAACCCTCTGTCCAGCATCTTCCTGTGGCCTCCAGAGCATCTCCTTGCGAGAGCTTTTAAGAGAGAAAGGTAATTCACAGCGACTGCAGGAGGAAATATTCAGAGAAGGGAATTCAATGATCTTGGCCAGTAAACAGCAATTTGTTCCCAGTGCTAATGCTTGGAAGAGGAGACTTCAGATGTCGATTCTGCTGAGGATTTACACCAGAGCAAATCCAACCCTGTGTGTGCATTTGTTGGGCTTGTCATCCATCAGCCTCTGGTTCCCACTCCTGCAGAGCTGCGGGGAACTGGGATCTGCAGCAGAGGGACTGGGGCTGTGCTGGCACTCTTCCTGCAGAAATCATCCCATTGCAAACACCCCCAGCCCCACCTCCCCCGCCTCAAACCTGCAGGCAGGGCCATGCTGTGTTAACAACCTGTCACGGAGTCAGGGAAAGGATAAACACAAAGGCAGCTTTTTGCAAACTTGGCATGGAAGTTAGTGGGTGAGAGTTTTATATTATTTTTCTTGCCATCACTCCGGCCCGAAGCGCTGCTGAGTGAGAGGGATCCCTGAGCAGTGCTTATTGTTACTGAAAATAATTCATGTGCTTTATCATCTGTTTGGACCTTCTGAGCTCATTTTGGGGACCGGACATGGATGTCCTCCATGGCATTCAGAGCGCAGTTCTTAAGTACACCATGTCCTTCTACCAAGTTATCCTGTAATATCAAAATCTGAAGTTTGGACTTGTGTTTTCAGTGCTGGCACCCTCTCGCTGGCACTGCCTGGCACTGGTGTTAACTAAAACTGGGAAGAATCTGCCCAGGAAGGGGCCAGCAGAGTTCTGATGTCTCTTATTGACTGGTCTGCACAGCAAAAGTAAAAGAATATAAAAAGAGAGTTTAGATAACACGAAGGCAGACGTTTTCAGTACCGACTTAGGGTCATAAGGAACTCTATAATCATAACTTTAACTCATCCACTTCACTTAGGTTTTTGCAGCGCTGGATAATATATGACACATCAGTCAGAAAGCTCGGTGGCAAAAGCAGGACAATATTTTGAAAGCTGTGTCCTTGGAACATTGTCCCCTTCAAACAAGTGGAGAACCAAATCATTGTGAAGTACATTTATCTCTCTCTAGACTCGCTGCTGCGTCCCCAGTTATTAGGAGAAGAAAAAAGCCCTGCCAGAGCGAGGGAAGCTAAAGTTTGCCATGAAAAATTCACAGAACAGCTGATCTCACCTTGATGTCTTCTGCGGGTACGGCTCCATAAATCTAAGTGCCCGTGGTTAGTGCTGAGCTGCAGCACCAACACCCAGCGAGAGATTAGATCAGAGAGAGAGAGAGCGGGAGAGGAGGAAAAAAGATTCAGCAGCCATCCAGATCTCAATCCCAACAGTGAAAAGCTGGAAGAGGTTTCAAAAGAACCACGTCGCTGCAAAGCGTTCGGAGCAGCCGGCCTGTTTCTGGCTGTACTGGCAGTGGGATGAGCTGGAGCTGGGTGTTAATGATGGAAAAAGGGCTCTGGGGTCTGAACAGACCTCCAGACCTTCCCAGCTCACAGCACTCAGCTCAAACCACGGTCATAGTGTTTGGAAAGAAAATATTTCCAAACCCCCTCATTGTCCTGGAAGTGTGACCAAAAGTTGAACCTTTTCCTCGCCCATCCTGGACTGAGAACCAGATTGGGCATTGATCCCTGGCAGGGATTTGATACTTATCTGGCATCAATTCCGTGGGTGATTTTTTGGCTGTAGCCTGTCCCTTAATTATTTTGCAGGTTCACCCACAGACACGTCTTTCACCTCTAGTTCCCCTCCCCGGGACACACCATCTGCCGAGGCTTTTGAGGTGTTTTTCCCAGCGAGGGTGACAGGGTCTGTGCCGTGCTCGGGGCAGGGCAGTGCTCACCTTGGGGAACAGCCTTTGTGCGGGTCCTTTGTCACTTGCCACCAAAATTCTGGAACTAGGTAAAAATTTCCCCCCCTGGGATTTTTTGGATATGAGCCTAAACTCAAAAATCCATGGGGTTCCATTGCGCCTAATTACAGCCTGTCTGAAATGCTAATGGATCCCAGCAATGCAATATTCATAGTAGAGAATTACTACATTGCACGTACTTTACAGTTAATCTCATTGTCTGGGTTATTGGACAGAAAAGATTCTGAAACAGGGGAACAACCTGCTGTTGAATTTTTCTGGATTATTGATTGAGTTTTTGGGCTTAATGCGAGGAGACGGTTGCGTGGTGCAAAGTGTATTTTAAGCATTCATTTATTAGAGCTGAATTGCGCTAGAACTTCTGCTCAAAGGTGCACCTGACAGCTAAATGAATAGCAAATTATTTCACAGCAATGTGTGCTATTTTCTGTTGTTTCTGTGCAGCTTAGCTCCTTCATGTTCCGCGGGTTAAAAGGATTCTCAACCTTCTGTTTAATACAATAAACTTTGTCAGATGTTGTTATTGTTTTTGCTGAATGGCGTCTCCGAGTGTAATGTATGCAGAGAAGTCTCACTGACTCCTTGAGCAGCCTAAGTCAGGTGGAAACGGGCTGCAGTTGGGAGGAGAACTCGAGCAAGGTGGCTTTTATTTAATCTAGTTCAATCAGTACATAATGATAAGCATTAAAAACGCTGGTGAATCCAGTCAAACAACATTATTTGTATTCAGCAAAGACTCTGCCCATTTCCTCTATGGGGCAGGCAGTGGTGGTGGGATGCTCTGGGCAGGGTAGAGGATGATGGTGGGATGCTCTGGGCAGGGTGTGGGTTGATGGTGGGATGTTCTGGGCAGGGTAGGGGTGATGGTGGGATGNGTGAGAAATAATAGTTTCGGGGAAAACAATTATGTTATGAATCATTGTGTGGGCACAGAAGTTCATGGTAAGAGGTAGAAGAGTGCAAGAAATTGTTGCTGTGTGCAGCCTGGAGTTGATTAAATCAGAGATACGGTCTTTTATTTAACCTGGAAAGTTGTGAAGTGACTTCTCTGAGTTAATTGTTCTTTCTGGAGGTAGCTGGGTTGGCAGTAAGTATTCCATGGTGGAAGCTTTGCCTCTTGTGCTGGTGCTGCTTTGCTGTCGTTATTGCCACAACAAACATGTGCTTCTTTATTGCTGAGTTTTGGTGGAATTTGGGTTTTTTTTTTTGCATTGAGTTGCTTAGCTTGAATTACCCTGTTCTCTGTGAAATGCTCCTGTTGCAGTTTGTGTTCATAAAAAATGACTGTAGAGGCTCTGAGTAAAGTCTGTACCACCCTGAGTCTTCCCCCAAGCCCCTGAGCGATGCCCTTCTTTGCATCAAGGTCCCTTCTCCAACTGGTGCTAAACAGTATTTGTTCTTTATTTAAAACTGAAGGTGTTCAGAAGCAGCTGAACAGGGGGAAGGAGGGACCCGGGAGTTTTATGCCAAGTGGGTGGGGAAGCTGGTCGTAAAGTTTGACCTGATTTATTTAATTTTCTGGGAATAATAATAATTCTTCCCTGAACTGACAGTCTGCATGTCAAAGTTCCAGCTCAATTTGAAATGGTTGAAAGATGAATTCCAGGGGGAAGAAAATAATGCTGGGTGTGTAGTGGACGTGCTGACAGTCTCTAACCAAGGTGTTGCTCTCCACCTTAATGCACCGCAGAAGAAATTATAGGCTGGCAAAGAGAGCTGTATTTCAGGTGATTATGGATTGTTTGTGTTGCTGTCCATTAGGAAGTAAAAAGGAGGAAAAGCATTGTGGGTTTTTGTTAGTATTTTTAGTCTCACACTGAAAGCTTTTCAATCTGGAATAGCAGAGATACTGGCAAAAATAGTAGTTTTGATGGTGATGTGACCACTGGGGGTACTGGGGAGAAGGTGTGCGCTGGAAGAATGTATTTCTCTATCTTTATACAGTACTGCTGCTTTGAAAATCATATGTATGATTTAATATTTTTCCCTAAATCTACAGCGTTTAAAAAAAAAATAATTAGTTCTGGCTCTTATTTTCCCTGTCATAGGACCTTTAAAAATCAGATGTCCTGATTCACTTGCTATTCACTCTCCTTCGTGTCCTGGTATAATTTATCACACAGAGAGCAAAATGTCTGGTGTAAATCACAGCTGAATACCTGAAGAATCTTGCCAAAAAATGATCAGGCCCATCAAACTTCTTTTTTTTTTTTTATTATAAGATATCTGAGTGCTCTATCTGATAGCACACTGGCTATCTTTTATCAAAGATCTAATTTCCAGGAGCTTTAGGTGCGATTGGATTTTGAAGGTCTCGGGGGGGTTGGCTTATGAGAACAAGAACAATTGATGAAAATGAGCTGCTGAGAAAACTTCCCACGGCTGCTGGTCTGTCTGTCTGTCCATCCATCCTGGGCTGTGGAGGATGGTGATCCCCATGACCCTGTATGTGCTGTTGGCTGATGTGCCACAGGGCAGTAACATGATCCAGACACTGGGCAAGGACTGCCTGTAACTTTTAATCTCAGATTCTTAAAATGTTGATGTATGTTATTTAACTCTGCCTCAAAAAATGGCCCCATTGACTCCAGTGGGCAGACAGAGCGTGTTAAAGCCGAGTCTATGCTTGGGTTTATCTCTGGTCTGTACTGGGGGCTCCCTGCCCGGCATCCTTGGGGCACTATAGCCCACAGACCCCCTTCACTGGCCTGGCACTGCCTCTGGCAGGAGTTTTCTTGCCTTTTTGATAGTATCCTCAGGTCTGAATTCAATCCAGGGGCTCCTAGTTGGCACCAGGTTTAGTTTATTTGTTGGGATGTGCAGTCTGGCTGTGTTTCTTTGGATTTCTTTGTTTTCTTTAAAAAAAGATTTGCAGAGCCCATATTCCACTCTGTTGATGCAAGTGTAAATCAGGAAACCAGCCTGCCCTACCCCATAAAAGGCTCAGTGCTCTTCTCCACAACTGCCCATTAAGCTTCACAAATGGATAAATAAGGAACTGAGATGTGTCATTTATTCATAGCACTTGGACGGCGGGGAGGAACGCCATAAATCCGTGGGTACCTCAGACCTCCGATCCGTCACTAGGCAACCTGGAGCATCACTGCTGGCAGTGGAGCTGGGCACGCAGCCCCTTGCTCTCCCAGACCAAAGGGCACCCTCTGCTTTGCTGCCCAGCACCCCCTGTGCCCCTGCCCCAGACCCCGGGTACCTCAAGGGACACAGTGCTCTTCTCTCAGCTCCTTTCCACCTCTCATTTTCTGCCATCTCACCTGCCCAGACCCCGAGCCTCCTGATTTCTCTCCGTCTTGCTGTTTTGAACTCTGCAGAGGTGATTCCTTCCTGCGCCAATATGCTTTGCAGGGAAGAAAAAAGCCCAATAAATTTGCCCTATAACGGTATTGGCAAAAGAAGCAGGAAATAATCAAGAAGGGATGGTTATTTAGCTCTCCCTGCATGCGTGTGCGTGTTGTGGATGTGGGAGGGAGGGCTTTTGCAAATGCACCAGGAATAATAATTAAACTCGAAGCTCATCATTATTAAAATGGAGTTAGGGGAATGTCTCTGGCCTGCAGGATTATCTGCCCGTCCTCATCGTGGCATTATGTAAAGCTGGAGGCTTGGAGGGAACAGCATCATCTGCAGCAACACCAACGTCCCTCTCTGGGTAACAGAAAGCTGGAGATTTGGAGGGGCCAATGCAGGAGCCAGGAGCTCCCTTTGCTCCACAGCAGAGCCCAGTAGTGAAGGGACAAAGGCAAAGGTACAATTCTCAAAGAAAATTATGCAAATGAGGAGAGAACCCCTCTGGTTAGTGAAGTTATTCCAGCAAGTGGCTATATAAATGTCTTTATATTGTTATTTCTGATATTAGTTTGTTGTTCCTCCATGAAAGCTGATTTATTTGAAATGTTATTACTCGAAACACCCTAATCTTTTTGTAATAATTCATATACTGGAGATTACAGTTTTGGAAGGCAGCCCAGCTCTGGCTGGAATCCTATTTATGGATTAAAGGATTTGAACAGCATTGCAAGCTAGATCTCCGAATAGCAGGATAATGTAAACCTGGTTCCATATAAAATGCTTTACCTCTGCAATAGTAACCCCATTAAAGGCAGATTGTTGGAGGACGTTGGACAAGAGGACTTTCATTACAGTAAAGCAGGATATCTTGCACCCCTGAAGAGCAAGGATTTTCAGAGCTGAGTCTTCCCCTGGTTGAGATGCCCTGAGCTGCGCTTTGTATCTCTCCTTTCTTCTGGAACCATCCTGCCAACTAATTATAAGGGTCTTTGTGGTGGGTTTCAGCAGACTCTTTGATGAAGGAACCATCGTTTCTGGTGGGAATTGAGCCACCACAAAGAGGCAAAGCAGGTAGCCCAGCCTAGAGCTCCTCTTGCCCCGTAAGGGGAGAGGGTGGCCGGGAGTTGTAATTTCCATGTAAGCAGCAGCCCAAGGGTTCACCCCAGGAATCATTAGTGTTATTGGAGGGACGAGCCCACCCCAGGAAACTATAAGCTTTTGGGAGTGGTGTTATTAATTTCCCATTAAATGTAAGTGTGTGGGGAGAGCAGTTCTGGGCTGGAGCACCGTGGTGTTGGGAAGGGCTGTGCAGCATCCAAGCTGCAGGACGAACAACGGCGTAATTTAATTATAAGTGTGCTTATTATAATCTGTGAGAACATAAGTACAGAACTAGTCTAGAAACAATGGCACTGTGGGAGAACAGTAAAATTAATGGTAAGCTGACTGTTTTCAAGCTTTTTTTTCCACATATTACAGCAAGTGAGGTTTGAGACAAGGCTTGAAGCAGAGCACTGGAGTGGCTTTGTGGGTGTTTGTGGGCAGCTTTTAACATAATCAATGTGTGATAGAGCCTGGTGCCCTGGGCTGGGCTGAACAGAAGGTGGAAAAGGGAGGAGAAGCTGGAAAGAAGGAGGAGAAGCTGCTCTGGAAAGCCCAGGGCAGGCTGTGTTTGATGCAGCGAGGAGGGATGAGCTGGTGGAGAGATGCATGGAAAGGGGCCACGCAAGCAAGACCTGCTGGTGTTCCCAACAAAGATGAAAATGATGGGATTGTTGCAATAATTAGGCAGCAAGATGATGAAAACCTGGAGAAGGTTAGCCGGGTGCCCCGGGGAAGGCTGAATTGTAGAGATACTATGCAAAAAAACCTGCAAGATTTATTGGTGCTGTGGATGTAACGCCCTGGAGAGACTTCTGAGTTTACGCTGATGCTCAGCTTTTTTTTTCTCCTTATGATGTGTTTCCCTCCAGAAGGTGAGGAAGGCATTTGGGAAGAGCACTTAAGAGGAGATTAAGGCCTCTCTCTTTCCATATGGGTGCGATGCTGATACTGAGGAGGAGCTGGGGAGGAAGGCTGCTGTGATCACCTGCAGAGGATTGCAGGGGAAGGTAGAGAAGGGAAATATCACAGGCATCACCTGCTCTGGAAAATACCACTTTGATATGATGCAGATGCTGGTCTGCAAACATCACGTGGTGGGTTGTAATGACCGGTTAGAAATGGGGTGCTCAGTGCGTGGGTGTCTGTAGGTGTTGCTTGTACCCACCCACCCAGGTGTGGGCTGAAGGCAGCAGCCTGGTCTCTGGAGCTGGGGGTGACCACAGTTTTCCCCTACCCTGGGCAAAAATCATCCCACTGCTCTGGATCTGCGCTTCCTCTGCTATGGAATGGGGTAATATCACCTGCATCCCGGAGGATTTGAGCATTGCTTATTATTTCTGTAGGGATTTGAAGGTTAATAGCTTTACACAAGCCTAATTAATTGCTATTATTTAGTTTGATATTCCATTGGAGTGCTTTGTCCATACAAAGCTTGTCTCTGCCATCCTCTGTGTAGAAAGATTTGGGAGCAGCACGGCTTGGCTGTGGCACAGAAGGGTGTCCCCAAAAACGAGGGACACTGTGGCACCGTGTAGAGGTGTTGGGGGTGTTTATAGCCTGACACAGCGGTTGTTACTCAGGGTGTTCTGATGCAGGCAAGGGTAGAGCAGCTCTTCAGTGGAGACAAACTCAGGTGGGACAAAAAAAATAAATTAGGATAAGAAATATTTCCTCCTGTGGTGGAAACTGGGTTGACTCCGTTGGTTGACTCCGTTGGTTGACTCTTACTAAGCGAGGCCAGGATGTGAGAGACTGATAGCTCAAGCACTAAGTGTTTATTTTTTGCCCGGCTAAGATTTCATGCCTCTTCAGTCTGATTTCAGAGAGCTCGAAGACTTTTGTGAGAGAACTGTTCCGTTAACACTTCTGAAATAATTCATGGAGGCTTTTGATGTGGTGGTGTTCTGGCTGACAGCCCCGGTGGTTAATGGAGGCTGAGGCTGAGCTTTGATGGACATTTGTACAACTTTGAATGCTTTTACGTCTAAACAGAAACAGCATGGATCCTGCTGCGAACGGCCTCCTTCAGGCTTGGGGTGGGGAAAACTATTTTTCCTGCTGGTACCAAACCGCACTTTCCCAGCGCTTCTTCCTCTGGGAATTGTGGCGTAGAGCGATGGGGGTGAAACCTGGAATCAGGGCAGGGAGGCCTCTTGTTGTTACTACAGGTGGTTTTCGCTGATGCCACCATGCAGGATGATGGAAGGCCATGGCTCTCATCTGCCGTGGAGCAGTTTGTCACCTCCCTGGGACAACCTGGGAGCGAGGGATGTCCAGGGCTCCGTCAGCCTGGACCCCTGGGGAAAGGTGTCGGGGGCGACCTACCACTCCACTGCGGTGATGCTGAGTAAAGAAAGAGGGTTGAAACACTAAAGAAATAAGGTTGTTCCATTCCATGCGTGGGATTTTGGAGGGTTTGGCTCTTTCCTGCATTGTCCCCTGGAAGCAGACAGCGAGAGGGCTCTGTTCCCACAGGGCAGCGCCGTGGCAGGAGCTCGGTGCTGCAGAGCCAAAGAGGAAACCAAAGCCATTCTCTGCCCAGCCTGAACAGGAACCGTGGGCTGATCCTGATTAAATAAAATGTGCCGTTAATAACAAACAAACCCAAAAGATAAGAGCTTTAATGTTAGCGCTTAAAAAACCCCGTGGTACCAAGTAAAGGCTGCTGTAGTGTAATGCCGTTTGAGAGGGGACACGTGGTGCGTCTGAGAAGAAAGATGGATCGCAGACATTGTGTGCCTGACAGTAAAACTAATAGCTATTGGATGGGGTGTTAAGTATATCATAAAATCAGTGTTGGCCACGTTCAAGAAGATGCATTTGAACTGTTCTGATGGCCTGTACCAAGCCTGTGACAGCAGCCAGGGGACCGCAGCCGTCGGCAGGGCTGGATCCCTGGGGGCTGGTCCCCTGGGCATAGGGACACGCTTGGTGCTTCAAGGAGGAAGGATGTGCTCTGACAGCCCTCAGGAAACCTGCTGGGATCCCCAGTCAGCCCCCCCAGACTGCAGATCCCCTGTGGGGTGTGCATAAGGTGGGGTGTTTTATGGAAAACAGGGGAAACGTGGTCCGTAAGGCAGGAACATTTCCCTCCCTGAAGTTTCCAATGCTGGTAAAGTAAAGTTTCTTTTATTCTGGGAAGAGGTAATTAAGCCAGGAACAATTAACTGAGGGTTATCTGCTGCTGGGCAAGGGGAAAAGAGCAGCCAATTCCTGCAGCCCTTCCTTGTAACTCGGAGGGTTCAGCCCTGGCTTCCTTTATGGTATTTATTTCTCTGCTGCATGTCCTGGCTGTGAGTGCGAAGCAGGGCTGGGAGAGGGGAGGGCAACCCAGCCTGATCCATAAATATAATCCATATAGAACTGAATATCAAACCCCCACAGGGCAAGGAATGCTGGTGTAGGAGGAGGAGAGCTTCCACACAAGGGAATCTTGGATTGCTTGTGCAAAAACTTCCCAGTGGCTCTGCAACCAGCCAAAAGTCCCAAATGTTGTTTTTTCCAGTTTGTGGGAAGCTGATGTAATGTTTAGTTGCAATCCTAGGGGAGGAAACCAGTGGAGCTCCTGGGAGGCCACGTAGCTGGATCTGGGCTCTCTGCATCTGTCTCCCTCCTCCGAGGGCAGAGGTATTTCCAGGTGGCCGAGCTCTGTGCCGGGCAGTGCAACTTGGGATTTATCTCAGGGCTTATTTGGCAAAAAAAAGACCTCAGTTATGTGGTAGTTAGCCCCAGGGATTGAGTCAAAGTCTCTTTCTTGAGCCAATATACTCATCTGGAATCCTGGGGATTTTCTGGGGGTCCATCACTGGCACTGGGATGCTGCATGACATCATTTCTGTAACAGATGAGAGGAGGCTTGGGATGGAAGGAAATGAGGGATGCTGCCTTTGTCCAAAATGTTGTGTGAATATCAACAAAAGACAATAGAAGATGCTGAAAACCTACGGAAAACATGGCTGTGGGTCTCCTAACAATTTACTAGTAGTCCCAGTCCCTGCCTCTCTCAGGGTGGCCAACTGCTGCTCTCTCTGATTCGATCTCTCCCCGAGAAAGCTCAGGGTCTGCCCGGGTGGCTGTGGCCGCCTTTGGCTGCTCAGTGGAGTTTGCTCAGAGACACGGGGAGGTGATTACAAAAGCTACAAAGGTTTCCAGGAGCACAATTTCCTGAAAATAATGGGCTTCAGCATTTCAGTTCTTGACTCCATCTCTTTCTCAGTCAACTCCACGGCTGCCAGGGGGTCAAATGAGTACTGAGCAAGCGGAGTGTGCTCCTTTGTGAGCTGAGGAAAGGTGACTTCTGTTTCCCTTGCTGGAGAAATTCAGGCAGGTTTGTGGCGAGCAGCAAAAGGCTGTATTGAAACCTGGAGCTGCCATGTTGAGCTCAGACATTGTCTCCTCGGATCCCTGGGCACGGAGCTGGGCTCTGACCGACCTTCCTTTTTCCTGCTCCTGCTGGGAGCTGTTGTGGGGGCTGCAAAAAGGGAAGGGTATCCTTGGAAAGCCCAGTGTATGAGTTTGTGGGGAGCGGGATGGGTGCTGTGGGTGCCAGCATGGGGACCACCAGGCAGGGTGGATGTGCCCCACTGAGCCTGGGTGGCAGGAAGGACGTGTCTGTGCCAGCTCACGGTGCAATCAAGCAGACGGAGACAGCTTGGGCTTCTTGTCATCTGCCCAAATCAAGCCATTGCCATCCCAGCAAACGCAATCTGTGGCTGTGACAGTGGAGAGATGCGAGATGCCGTGGATGAGCAGGGAGCAGATTGCTCCAACCTGT
Source organism: Thinocorus orbignyianus (assembly GCA_013400375.1). Taxonomy (NCBI): domain Eukaryota; kingdom Metazoa; phylum Chordata; class Aves; order Ciconiiformes; family Thinocoridae; genus Thinocorus; species Thinocorus orbignyianus. Next base: position 317,324 of record VXBW01000604.1, on the reverse strand, counting down.
CCTGGGAACGGCCGGTGTGGCCCGTACTCTCCTGGCATTCACTCCAGCCCTTTCTCCTCCTCCTCCTGCTACCAACCCTCAGCATCTCCAGCAACGTCTCCTGCTTTCAGCTGCCAGTCCCATGCTGTAGGGAGATGCAAATGCTGATTAATCCAGTGTATCCCTACAATTCACAAACTGCTCTGAAAAAGGCTGGGAACGTGTTTTCATCCGGCGCCAGCCTGCAGCAGAGTCTGTTCCTGCTGTTGCAGCCTCCCTGGCCTTGCTGGAGCTCGTCCTGCTCCATGCTGCCACAAGAAAGAGGTGAATACCTGAAGCTCAGTGCTATAATTTCATAATTATATTTAAAAGTCTACCTGGCTCTATAAATATTTTATGACAAATTAATTAAAAGCCCAGTTATGGAAGCTTTGGAAAAGAGACATAAATATTTCATATTTATTAAAATATTCATATGCTACATGTTTTTTAATCTTGAATAAATATTTTTTGGGTAATCAGTTGCATTTTTTTTTGTTGTGCTAAAAGTTTGCATTGTAAATTCAGCCGTGATTGATTATAGGAAGAAATGTGCAATCTATTAATTATGCAACAGCACATATGCTGCTCGGGATCTGGAAGAAGTACATGTATCTGTGTTCCATAACCAGAAGAGTTATCAAGGTAATCTGCTTATTGAAACTAAATGAAGGCTTTGATTCATGTAATGATGGCAAGATCTATATCTTCATCTCTGTGTAAATACAACTTTGAGGAGGGAAAAAAGGAATCACCTTAGAGTTCTTACTCCCCATGTCTTATTTATTTGAAAGGAAGGAATGATCCTTCATGGAAATGGCTGGGAGATCTGGGGGTAGTATTGAAAAGCTCTATTTTGCTTTTTATACGTTTTATCAACTGAAGTGTTGAACTTTAAAATGAAGTGGAAGGCTGGGATGCTGCAGGTGTTGACCTTGGTCTGGGGAAGGGCTGGCAGCGCCGTGCACAGCATCGCTGCTTGGCACGGTGTCACGGGAAGGAGCAGTAAGGACCAAGTCACTAATTTACCCTATTTCCAGGGTTTTTAAGACTGCCTCTTGGACTCTGGCGTTCTCTGAATGAATCACAGCGGCGCAAAACTGTTTCAAAGCAAATGGTTTCTCTTAATGAGCAGAGAAGCGAGCGGCAGCCGCTGACCCCGCCGTCTGTGGCCTGATTTATTCGCTGCCTCATACTCTGTCACTGAAGCTTAAGGATCCCTTAAGTCTCTTTTTTTTTTTTTTTTTTCCACTGCAAGAGAAATAAAAGGCTGTTACTGCAAATTAGAATGAAAGTCAGAGCTGCTAAAGACACTACCACCAAAACAAACAAAGGGAAAATAAAAGGGGTTGTTTGAGGGGGTTTTGTTGCTGTTCTCAGAAGAAGGATTGTTGTTGATTTTTATGAAAAGTTCATCCTGGAGGCAGTCGGCGGCTGCATTACTTTAGCAAGATTGAGCTGTTTAAAATTTCAGGGTTGTCCGCCAAAAAAATAATAATAGGAAGTTGTATAGAGAGGAATGTGCTGACAGCAGTAATGTTTGGGCAATAATTCATGTGCTGTAGATGATGCTCTGGAAAGCTGCCCGGGTGGCTAATGCAGATTGGGGATGCTCTCGTGCTGATGGCTGTACAACTGATTGGCGGCCCCGCTCCGTCACGGAGTCAGCTTGTAAGTGAGATGGAGATGGTCTCCGAGGGCAGGGCTGGGCAGAGGGATCTGGCCAGGGGTGGTGTCTGCAGGTCAGGGTCCAGTTTCTGTTAAGGGAAACCTCCTGGTTGTCAGCTTTGTTTGGTGGGAGCACCTCTCCCATTTGTGGTCAGGTGAGGGCATCTGGCCATTCTTCAGGCTGAAGGAGAAGGTGACGTTCTCCAGCAGAAGGGTTGATGGTGTCTCCCAGGAGCACGAACTCAGGCAGTGGTTGGTGAACAGCAAAATGATGCTCTTGGACCTGGTGGTCCCTTTTCTTCTGTCTGTTGCAGGATTAAAAATGATCTCATTGACTTCATCAGGTTTGAGGTGAGGTCCCTCCTTCTCTCTCTAGGTGTGAATATCCCAGTTTGGTGCAGAACCTCAGCATGTACACATTCATCAGGGGATTAATATTTTTCCTTGCAACTACTTGGAAACACGACTGGGATCAGTTGCAGCTGTGAATGTCTAATTACCCCTGCAAAGGGCTCCTCCAGAGCCCAAATAACTTTATTCTGGCATTTCTTGGTTTCCAGATATTACAGGCACAAGAAAGTGTAAAGGCCTTTAAAGCCTGACTGAAAACTTGACTTAAGCCCCCGGAAATAATAAAAAAAGAAAGTAAAGAACACAGTAAAGCTGCAGAAAGGATTAAGAGAGAGGGGGAAAGCCAGTGGGGACAGGTAATTCTGGCTGGATGTGATGGGGTGATATAATGCTTGTGCTGTCACTGGAGCCAGCGGCTGCTTCCAGGTCTGTACACAACCACTTTTTTTTCTTTTTTAATCTGCAGCCCTTCTCTTATATTTTTGGGCTATACTGGCATCATTTAAGAGCAAATATATATATATTGTTTTTTTTAATCTATTTCCCAGAAGTATTTTGTGTCTAATAAAGAGCCTGAAAAATGTTCTATTGCCTCTGAAGTCTCCACCGAGGAAACAGGCGAACTCTCAAAAACAGCAACAAAAATCTGGGTTTGGTTTGTTGGCTTTGGTATTGTGTTGGATTGTTGGGTTTTGGGTTTTTTTACAAACATCTTACTCTGTGTCTTTGCTGGTGCCCCCTGGAAGACAACCATGGGTATATCCATCCCTGTTCCTCACGAGCATCCCTGGTTCCCGTTCTCTCTCCCGTTGGAAGAGGGTTGTGTGTCGCGGGGGTGGCTACCCAGGGCACTGCGCCTGGTTCCCCTCACCAGTCTGAGAGCCTTCCAGTGTCAGATGGTATCAAAAGGGTTATAAATTCCTCTGGCAGGAGCCTGCATTTTAGGATTGATGAGTGTGATCAGCAAACTATTCAAATAAGTATGCTTATTATTAAAACCCTGCTAGGAACAGGATGACATGCAGAGAAACTAATGCAGAGCAATTCCTCCTTCATTTCTGAGCCTCACCCGGTTTTAATGCAGGCTAACAACATTAGGTTTTAATTGTTTCTTTGGGTAGATTGACTGCTTTTGTGTTTGTGTGTTGGGATTTGTGTGGGAAGTGGCCGTACATGCACAGACGTACACATGGCACTAGCCAAAGGCGTTTGAAAACCATCCAGGACCGGGGCTGGGAGGCTGAAATGGGGGAAAAAAACCCAGAAAAATCTAACAGCTTTCCCATTACTAATATCTGCATTTTTATGAGCTTGGGTTGTAACATAATTCCCACCTACTGGGACAATTCCTGAGCTGTTTGTTCAACGTTTATCTGGTTCTGAGTCAGACAAAACTCCCAGATCTCCAAGCGCCGTAAATTACTGTGCATCCTGCCACAGCTGGTGGTGACTGGTCTCGGCTCGGACCGGGATAATCGCTGGGATTTTTGCTTTATCTGTGCAGCAGTTTACGTGACACCAGTTGTACTACACGTGTGTCCCAGGGTTAGGCCAGGATTTAGCTCCTGCTTTTCTAAAGCCAACAAATACACATGAGTGGCTTGAAGGAAAGCTTCAAACTGATCAGCTAAAGGGAGTTCTTGTGTCTGGTGTTTGTGTGCAACCACAGCAAACGCTCCCCCACCAGTGGGATCTGGGCTGGGGGCTGTGGTGGAGGAAAAACCCCAGTGGACACATCAGTTTTCAGAAGAAAAAATGGGAAAAAAATCCATTTTAAGTGTTTCTGGTGCATGCTGAGTGTCCTTCAGGTCAGTTTCAACCTTTTAAATTTATAGGCTCCCATTTCCTGAATGGCTTAAGGTGTTTTTTGTATAATTTCAGTAACAGAAAACCCCCTGACCGGCAGCAATTAGCCGGGTACCAAACCAGGGGTCCCAGGTGCCTCCTCCCAAACCCAGGCTTTCACTGCACGCTGGAGAATTTCTGCCTGGTTTTCAGCACAGGAATCGTGAGAAGTGTACAAGAAAGGTAATTTTTGATGTGGTAATAATCTGTTTCCTGAAAAAAAAAAAAAAAGAAAAAAGTTAGAGAATAGAGAACTGGGGAATAAAATGTCCTACAAAGTGTGAGCAGAACTCCTGGGAGCATCCCGGGAAGCTCTGGGCCTCACCCCGTGCAGCTGTGTGGGGCTCTGGCCAGCGCACAAACCCAGGTGCTCTGATTGATGCTTTACTTCCAGGAGGGGTTTAAATCTGACATTGGAAGGGATGGAGCCCCGTGGCAGGGGTTAAAAGCTGTCGTTGCCAGGAGGGTGATGTGGCAGGCACGTTGGGAAGGCGACTTCTTAAAGATGATGGGCGCTTTTCTGAAACTCTCCCCATTTATCTGCAAAAACTCCTGCAGATCAAGACCTGTGAATTATTAGTGTAATGAGATTAGGCACACATTTATGCTACATGGTCTTAAGTTGTTTTAAATTCCGAAGATGAGATGGGGTCAAGCAGGAAAGGGCAGTGCGGCAGAGCGCCGGTGGCAGGCTGCGTGAGTGACTTGTCTTCCTATTAACATTGTCACATCTCTGTTGGGTGCGTTTCCCATTTCCCTCTCTCCCTGGGAGCTGGCTGGGAAACTTAATCTCCAAAATTGGCAAGGAGAAAAAAAAATTTGTGTGTTTGTGAGGACTCAGACTGTAGGAGGCAGGAGAAAGGATAGAGGGGAATGTCAGGTGGAAAAAGAATGGGGGAAAAAAGGCAAAAAAGGAGGGGTGGGGTGAAGGAGGTGTTGCTGCTACGTGGAGTGAGCAGGAGTGCTTTGGGTATTTCCTCTTGTAAAGATTTTTGTAACCTCTGAATATTGGCAGGAGCACGTGTATCCCCCCCCTTCCCACTCTCCTGATTTTCTTCCTGGAGAAGCGGAGATGAAACCCCCCTGAGGAGAGCTCTCGACTGAAGAGACATGAGAGCATCAATTTTTCTCTCATTAAACAGAATGCTCGGAGGCTTGTGCCGTGCAGCTTCCCGAAGGTCGTCCTCGGCGTGGTGGGATGGAGCAGGGCCATGTGTGAGATGTTCCACGGCCCGCAGCTGTCCCCACAACTGCTCTGCCAAAGAGAAACAGACACTCAAAGATAATAAAAAAACAACCTCAAATGAACAAAACATCCCAAGGCTGCTGGGTTTTGCTGAGCTCTCCTGTGAGGTCAGCTCCTGGCAAAGCCCCTGTGCTCTGGGTCCTGCTGGTGTCCTTCACGCCGCTGCAGACCCTGCTCTGACCAGGGATGGACCAGGGACCCAACAGAGTGGGAGCCCTTGGGGAACCCCTGGTTCCATGCATTGGGATGCTCTGTGAAGGGGTTTGCACTGGAATTTTACCCTTCCAAATGATGGAAGCCCAAGACAGGACCCTTTTCCCTCTTTTCCAGATCCCCTGGCTTCTCCCCAGTCTTGCTCACAGAATTCTTTGCTCTTGGAGTTTTGAAAACGAGCCCCCGGTGCTGGCGTGAGCAACACCTTGAAGGGGGCAGTGGGGTTTTTTGGCAGAAATTTGCCACTTCCATCAAATAGTTTATCTAGGGACTAGAGGGGGTTTGTCACTTTAAAACAAAGAAAAAGAAAATATGCTGGATCTCAGCATCACCTGGAGAAGAGGCATTTCCCATCAGCTGGGGGCAGAGGGTGAATGTTGGAGGGAGTTGGGTTGTTTTCTGCAAAAAGATGTGTCAATTTGCAGTCGGCAAACCATCCTTTTTTAGTACACCAGCATGCAGGAGCAGCTTCTCCAGGTACTAAGCTTTCTATGAAATGTTTTGATTTATTTTCCTAAACCCTGCTTATTAAATCAAAACAGAAGATAATACTGAGAAGCGGAGAGAATAGTGGCAGTGTCGGCTCTGAGGCAGCGCTGTAACCTTCTGTAGAAGGGAAAAAGCCAGAATAAGCTTTTACCCCCACTATTCTTTTCCTGTCAAACATTGGCAGCTTTTGTGGTGGCTTTGCTTGTTTGCAGAAGTGTGAGGATCTCCCATCCTGTGGCTTTGGTTCCGGTCTGGGCAATAAGTGGGAGAACTTCACGTGCTTTAGTTTTGTTGTCCTCCCTTCCTTAAAGTTATTCACCTTGAACCCGAGCACTTCTCCAGTTCCCCGATTAAATATACATACTGGAGTGTTCTTGGAGGGAGGCGTAGGGGGAGTGACAAGGAGGGAAGGCATTTTAAGATGAATTATAAATCAGGATTTTGATAAAAACAACAATTGTTGTGTGCTGCCTGGTTGCACAGGGCTGTGTCTTGCTGTGGCCTTTGTTGGGTTAAAGATGATGACCTCTTGCCTGACAGCGGGTCCTTCACTGCCTGCAAATGTGTCTTTCCCAAGAGTCCCCATCCTAAATCAGAGCAACCACAAAGAAAAACAGAGAAGGCTTAAAATATAACAGCCCGTAGGGTATTTTGGTAAATGATCATGATGTAAAATTGCGTGGAGATGGATTGGTGAAGGGAAAGACAGTTATAAAGCTAAAGCAATGATGTCTCTGAAACTAATTCTAAATTAATGACACCTTGTAGATCTTTACTGCCTTCCATCTGAGGAACTCAAGCTGACATTCTGACATTTATTAATTAAAATTCATTTTACAAGAGAACAAGGCGAGGATGAGAATGGAGAAGTCACTCTCGGCCCGTCAAAAGTCAGGTGTCAGGGATGGAGGCAGCAATAAAACATAGGAATGTGGGTTCCCAGCCCTTTGCTTGAAGCCTGTGGTGATGCTGGTCAGAAAGGCAGGAGAAATAAATTCCACACAAAGGTGGGAACAACACTCTGGTCAAGTAAGACTTATTTTGCTCAGAGTTGAGGTCAGTGTGAGGGAGGAAGGAGGGAACAAATTAGTGCCATGAAGAAAAGCCCAATGTATAAACCCACCTGGGATGTGACCCTGTTGCTGAATTAATTAGTCTGATGAGCTCTGTAGATACGCTGTGCTCTGGCCATTTATCTGAAATCTCTCATCTGGACTATGCTTTGTAGATAACAGAGCCTAATCTTATCTTTCTTCATGTTTATTTGTACCTGCTTGTGGGTTTCATTAAAACCAATGGACAGAAATGAGGAGTGCTGTGGGAGGAAGGCAGAGCCTGGGGCTGGGGGGGGATGCTCTGCACAACCCCTGGCTGCTTTCTCTTCACTTTGAGGAACCATCAAGTAAAATTAATTTTTAACTGTACAGACTAATTTCTGTGCCAGGACCAGCCTGGATTCTTTCTTGATCAAGTTTAACAGGAAAGGCTTTAAATTGCGGTTCCTGAACTGGAGAGATAGGATATTAATCTCAACTATTACACAAGCCAGAAACAAAGTCAATTTTTTTTTTTTTTTTTTAATGATGAAGTAGATTATCTGCTAGAAGATATCCTCCAGATTGACACACTCCCCACAACTGAAAGTCTGCATGAAATTAATAAAATTATATTAAGGGGAAAAAAATTGCAGATTGACCAAAATTCTAATTAGCTCCTGTGTCCTCCTGGGACTGAGCTCTTATGGTGAGGCTTCATTTTGATTAAACACTGTCTTGATGGAGCCACCCAGCTTCCTAGGATGGAAAGTAGGAAACCTGTAGCAGAGCTGCAAGGCTCATGGAGGCACGCTGTAAACTTTTTTATCCCTTACATCAAATCCACCCTTTTCCTGCCAGCCCCAGCCGGCACGGGGTGGCTGTGGTTTGCCAGGCTGGGTTGCCACTCTCCACTGCTCTAATCCTCTGTTTGGGTTGTGTCCTCGCCACGTCTGTCTCTTGATATGGTATGATGCCACCGAGGCAAGATTTGCTCAGAGTCAACAATAATTTATACAGAACCAGAGCCAAAAAGGATAAAACCTACCACCAGTGTTATCCTTGCTTTACCGGAGAGGAATCCTCTCCTGGTGGAGACTAGTCATTTGCCAGCCCTGCTGAAGTCCCAAGGAAATGAAGCTAAATTATGTAAATGTTAGGGATCACCATTCTAAACATTTCAGTGCTCAGTTCATTCCTTCTTCCCTGAAGAGTATTCTTTGGTAAAGAAAAATAGCTCTTAATTAACATCCTGCTTTATTTGAATGGGATAACTTCTTGATGGTATGGGAAGGATCAAACAGCAAGCTTGATCTTAAAATAAGAAGGAAAAAAACAATTAATATCCTTATTGTTAAACAGATTTTTTCCTTTTCTGCACGAATGACTTGGATCTCAGTTACCCACTGACTCCTGATGTCTTCCCTGGCAAACTGGGGAGGGATTCAGCCAGGTGCCAAACCACGGTATTAAAATGCAACAGAATGAAAGCAAAATATTAGTTTCCCTTCTCCCATCCAGCCCCGGTCTGCCTTTGAAGAAAGTGAGCCATATGAAAAATAGATGAAAAGGTTCCTTGGGAAATTGCAGCATTTGCCTACAGCAGATTCTGGTATTTGGGGACAGATCCACAAAAGTATTCTTGCACTTGGAGAGCTTTAATAACGCCCTGTGCAAAGCTAATGAAGCTTTAGGTGCCCACCTAATGAAGGGAAAAATGATCAGTCTCTGTTATTCCAGCCCTTTGTCTTTTGCCTCAGAATGAGCCCAAAGATCAGATCGGAGCCTGAAAGCCCTTTTTCACCTGGAACCAAATTGTCACCTTGCTCTGGATGCAAAATCCGTGGGCTCTGGAGCCTGGGATCCAGGGATGTGGGTGCCGTGGGGCTGGGAGAGCCCCTGCTTGGTGGTGCTGGGGGTGGGTGTTTGAGGAGGGGATCTGAGCATCACACTGAGCCAGCAGGATTTGTGTTCACAGATACACTTTTGGCTTAAAAATCCCTGTTGTCAGATGCTCTCACCCAGGCAGGCATTAACATGTGTTTGTCTTGGTGGCTGCGTTGTGTGATGATCTGGGAGCCCAGGCTGGAGAGCATTTGGGGGCTTTTTTTCCCCCCCTAACACTCTGTAAATCACTAAGATCTGTGGCTCGGTGTCGCTTTAGCATAGAGGAATGGGACAAAAGGGTGAGAGCAGGGGGAGAGGGAACTAGGCTGTTTTTCCTGGGATGCAGGGATGCTGCAGGAGCTCCCACACTGGCTTCTACAAGCGGTTGTGAGGAGGCAGAGCTGCCGGCATCTGTCGCTGCAGTCGGTGGCGGAGGATTGTTCGGTTCTTTCAGCCAAGGTTGCCTCCTGTGCTGCTTGTGTTAAACAGCACTTCTTTTTCTTTCCCCCCCCAAAAAAAAAAGTGAGCTGGAGCCTTTATTTCAGGCTGTAGCCAGAGCATCTGGGCTGGGGGACAGGGGTGCTGCGAGCATCACCGTGCTTCACAGCCAGCGCGGCTGTGGTGGGCTCGCAGCCAGGTCTGGGGGAGATCCCCCACCCCTTTTTTTGGAACCCCGAGCAGAGCCAGGCTCTGTAGCTTGATTTTTTTTTAATTTCATTTTATTTTTTCAAAGGGATGAAGCCTTGCTTCTGCTGTGAGCTTCTATCAGGGCTCATAGAAAAATGGTCCCTCCCCTTCAGAGAGGGACTACATGGGGGTCACTCACCTTACGAGGTTTAAAAGGGGATTCAGTTATCTGTCCTCCTCTGACCTTAACATCTGAAGCAGCAGAGGATGCCTCCGTTGGGGCATCTGGGAATAACACCGCATCAGTCTTCCTCCTGCAGGGTCCTCTGCCTTGCCCTTTTTATTGTCTGAGATCTTGTTCAAATCCTGGCTCTTTCAAATATGATCAGCTTCTGCTTTGCTGGAGTCGGGCAGGAGTAAAAACAAACAGACCTGGATTCCCCGGTACAGCCGCGGGGCTGGTTCCTACACGCTCCTCTGGCCTTTTTCTCTGTGGAAGCTTCAAGCCCTTCCCTTCCCAGTGCCCACCCTGTTGGTGGGGGGATCCCCAGGCTGTTTGGGGATGCTCCTCCATCACCTCCCTCCTCTTGCCAAGGGCTGGACCCACACAGCATGGGTGATGCTGGGTAGGGAGGGGAATGATGTGGCTGGTCCCAGTCAGTGGCAGTGTCACGTCTGTGCAGGGCTGGGAAGGAGCTGCTTCTTCCCTGTCTGCAGGGAATGTGCCCCAGGACCACAGTCCCAGCAGATGGATATTTATTTTTGGGAGCAGGAATGTTCCCCTGTACTTGCAGTGGAGGTATCCCAGTGCTAAGGTGACAAACCAGTGTGTGGTGGGACACCTTCCTGCTCCCCCAGCAGCTGGGGCAGAGGAAAGCCTTCTCCATCACAGCATCCCCCAAACTGGCTCAAGTGGCCTCTGCCACCAACCCCTGTGTGTAGCTGAAAAGTATGCTAAGGCCACTCGTGTGCCCAAGAGCTTCATCAAGGCTTTTCACAGCTCTGGGAACATCACTCAAATTGATTAAATACTGTAGTTAATCTATGGCTACCTGGATGCTTTGTGGTTGTCACCATACGGCAAGGCTCTCGCTGCAGGAGGGGGACTGTGACATGGACCTGCTGGTCCTGGGCAGAGGAGGGGGACCCTGCCTGGCACAGGGGACAGGAGGACCATGGATGTGCTGTTTGGATGTGCAGTTTGCAGGAAAGAACCAACTTATATTTCGATAGAATTCTTTGTCCTGCAAGATCCCAACACGTTTTTCACCCTATTCTGGCAATAGTCATCTCTAGAGTGAAATGTTGTGAAAAAGCAGCGCTTTATGAATTTTCAGGAAAGAAAAATAATCACATTTTCCTCTGTTTACAGTTGGTACTTCATGGAGTAAAATCTCTACGTGATCAAAAAATTTAGCAGGAGTCCAGCTAGGAGGTCACGAGCAGGTCAGGGTTTGATTTAAAGCATTAATATTTCATTTTAATGAGGAGTCTCTTGTATCCGTGCTCCGCTCATACACCTCCCAGGCTGTCAGTAGTGAGTCTTTAGCTTAATTTTAGGTAACTGGAGAGACATCAGTAAAGTAAAGCTGTTGTGGTATGCGGGAGGGTTTGCTTACACGCTCTTAGAAATGATTGATCGTGTTTAAGTATTGGCACCCGGCTCACCCTCCTGCCTGCTGGTGAAAGCATACAATATTTTCTAGGCTGCTTTCCATTTTCCATATTAGCATACAGAAGGAGAGAGCTCGTGCTTAAACGAGTTTGTTTGGCTTTTAGTAACGTTTCTGAATGTCTCTTAAAAAAAGAAAAAAATCACGCCGCCACGATTGGCTCAGTGACGGATTTCAGGCTTTGATTTAAATGTCTCTCCATTTGTTTGGGGTCGGATTAGAGCACCAGCAGTGTGTGCACACAGCTTACCGCTCCCGTCTTCGGGAAAACTCTCACGCTGAGAACCACGGGAGCCAGATATGCCAACAGAAACCAGCCTGTGGGTCCTGTGGACACTGAGTCGTTTGCTAAAACGCACCTTCAGTTCTGCCCCATGCCCTGTTTGGGGGTGGTCTGAGATCCCTGATGAGGTTCAGGCATCTTTCTGGTAGGAAAAGGCAGGGTTCTCCTCTGCTACCTCAGAGCCAAGGCTCCAGCAATTCCAGCCTTTTAATGGGTAAAAGGTGGAAGCTGGCAAACACCAGAAGTTTGGTGTGTGGCTCTGATGTGATGATTTAGCCCCTGTAGCCCCCTGTGAAGCTGTTACCAGCCCCTGCCTGGCCCTGGTGGGATCTCATCCAGTGTGTTCCCCCTGCAGCTCCGTGTTTCTGGCTGCGCAGTCCTGCCGCAGACATTCATATCTGAGAGATATAATCAATGACTTGATTTCCATGCTATAGGCATTCCCTGGAGAAACCCCCTGCTCAGTCTAATTAGCGGGACTGAATTTTGTGTTACTTAACATCTAGACTCCTGGAAGGCAGGAGATTCCAGAGTCTCCATCTATATTTGCTGGGATTATTGCTTAAAGGTGGCTTAGCTACTAAGCCACTGCTGCAAAAACTCCATTAACTTCTTTACTTGTTGTACACGTGAGCTGGAAGGATTTCAGTACCGTGGGTCGAATAAAGAAACCTGAGAACCCTTCCTCGAGCAATTAAACTTTGTAAACTATGTGTATTTCATTAAGGAAATGGATCCATCAGCACTGGGAATACCATTTATGAATATTTCCTTGTAATGGAAAAGTGAGCGTGTTGACAGGATGAATTATTAGACATATTTACAAACAGCTGTTAAAAAAAGCCTATGTGTATATCCCAGCTGTATTTTTTTTTCCCTTTTTATGCGAGGTTTGTAGCAGTTACACTTTGAAAAGCCAGCTTGATTGGCTTTCTTGCAGAGAGAGGTAAGCTTGATTAATTTATTCATACTCCTCAAGACTGCAGTTGTGACTGGGGGAGCAGTCTGTCCGTCTGCACTTTATTCATGGAATAAACCCAAGGGCAGAGAACCAGTGTGCAGCCTGCCTGGTGTTTAACTACAGCATCTGATACTGGAATCGATCCGTTTGGGTCTTTCCCCAATCATGGGGATTTCTCCTGAAATTCTTCTCCTTCGCTGAGGTCTGTATGAGACAAGAACCAGGGTCATTAGTGGGAGTTTGGCGCCGGGGAAGAGGGCTTGGGTCTGGGTGATGCTGTGCGGGGTCTGGCAAGGTTCACTGCCTGATGCTGCAGGTTGAAAGGGACAGATAGAAAAGGAGGATTAAGCCCAAGATATTGCCACTTGAGGTATTGTGGCTGCTGCTGTTAAACATGTCAACTTAGAAGTTGTAGGAAATGTGAAGCCCTGGCATTAGACAGATTACAAGCACAGAATATGCAATGAGATTATTGCCAAGATCTTCAGATTTTTCTCCTGCCTGCATCCCCTCGTGCTGTCAATTCCCTGCCTCAGTCTTTTGCTTTTCTGCTAACTAAAATAGGGACAGCAGCTCTGGGCTGGAGAAGTCTGACAGGACCCCGTGCTGCTCCCTGAGCACTTTGGGACCACGCTGTACGTGGGACTGCAGCAGGGAAAGCTTGACCTGATCAGGAATCATCTCGTCTCCTTCTCAGGGTGAGATTCCCCTCCATGCCCAGCCTCCAGCAGATCCTCTCTTTTTTCTCTTTGACTAGACACCATGTGGAAAGTTCCTTGTGTCGTTTCCATCTGACTGCGGCAGCATCTGCTGCTGCTGCTGCTGCTAAAGAATTGGGGAAGGACCAGCCTCAGCCCTTGTGCTGCCCTTGGCAGCATCAGCCCCATCAGAGCCATCGTCACCTTCCTCCATCTGCCCCCTGGTCACCCCAATTGCAGCACCCTCGGCCCTGTGCTCAGCTCCATCTCTACTTACCAAGGTCTCAGAATGTACTTAAGCAAAAGCGCAGCTTTAGTGTGTTTTCTCTTTGGGGTCCCTTTTGGGATGTCCCTGCCACCCATTTTTGAGAGATGGAGAGGGAAGTGGAGTGACAGGACAAGGGGTAATGGTTTTAAGCTGGAAGAGAGGAGATTTAGATTAGGTACCAGGAAGAAATTCTTTGCTGTGAGGGTGGTGAGGCACTGGAACAGGTTGCCCAGAGAAGCTGTGGCTGCCCCATCCCTGGAGGGGTTCAAGGCCAGGCTGGATGGGGCTTGGAGCACCCTGGTGTGGTGGGAGGTGTCCCTGCCCAGGGCAGGGGGGGTGGAACTTGATGATCTTTAAGGTCCCTTCCAACCCAAACCATTCTATGATTTAAATCTCTCCCAGTGATTTCCATCTTCCCTACTCCGCAGCCAGTTTCTCCAAGGGAGAGACTGTGGAGCTGGAGGTTGGTGGAGAAGTGGAGCAGCTGAGAGTGGGCTCGAGAACTGCTTGGAACGAGCCTCCCATCGTGATGATGTATTTGCCGAGGTCAGTTCTCATATTGCAGGAGGAACATTGTTCCTGTAGCACAAGGGATGGTAACGTAACTCAACCTGTATTTATAACCATAGTTTTTACAAATTTATTTAAACAAGGAGGCCTAGTCTGAAGCCAACTCTGTTCTCGTGTGTCTTGATTCCCCCAGTATTTCAAGTCTCTTCAAGCTAAATCCATGAAACGAATACAGTGTTTTTAAAAGGTTTTAAAGCTAATTAAAGAAATGGAAGTATGTGTTTCTAAAGAACTCAGATTTGTTGTAGCATCTGTATATAATACACCTGGCTTCAAAGGAGGTCTGGTGGAAGGACACATTCTGTCTCTGTGGTGCTCAGGTTGATGAGAAACCTATTTGTAAGGAAAAATGACTTTGGAGATGGTTGAGAGCAAGCTGCTACCTTTTTTCTTTTTTTTTCTTTTAAAGTCTCCACCAAAGGATTGATTTGGTCCATAGGTTCATCCGATCATTCCTTCCAATGGTATCGTTTTGTGTATTTATTTTATATGTGATCAATATGATAAATACAACAGAAGGGTGGAAGTGCCAACCAGATTATTGGTGGCTGTGGCAGGGTGGCGAGGGGCATGCTCCAGCCTTGGTGTGCCTTGTGAAGCAGAAAAGCAATTCAGTCAGACTAAAGGCTACGGATGAGGCTGTATGTTCCCTGCAATAAATGCAAATGATTTGAATTCATTTCACTGGTAAGAAGAGGAGAGGAGAAGAAAAAAAAATATTAAAGCTAAAGATGTTGCAGATCAAGGAATTCAACTTTAAACAGACACAAAATTAACATAAAAGAAAACATGGCAATAAAGAGAGAGGAAAAATAGATTTCACTAAAATAATCTGTTTTAATGAATAGCCCATGATCTATTTCTGAAGTACCTCTCTCTGGAAGTGTTTTTCCCCTTCTTCTTCTTCTTTTTTCTTTTTTTTAGAGCATGTACAATGGCATTCTGGCCTAGCTGCAGTCAGTCTGCTGCGAACAGCTTGTATATATTTGGATGTTCACTGGCCCATGAGAGCAAATCGTCCTCCCTTACCGTCAAAGACTTTCTTTTCCAGTTCCTTTATTAGGTAACAAATGGTTCCCTTTCCTTTTGTTCTTCAGCGTTGAGCACATTCAGTTTCTCTGGCTCTGTTTTATTATTCTTGTTTAGGTTTGTTAATGACTTATGTCTCTATTGCTTGCAAGGGGTGGGGGTGTAGTCTCTTCTGCTTTTCATTAAGAAATACCTGGTAACGAAATACAGCCTGGAGCTTATGGATGTGGATATAGACCCAGCTGGGATCCTTCCATGACACATTCACTGCAGCACGTTGGGGTAATTCCTCTGAAGCCTCTTTAACAGAAAGTAAATTCTTACTTGTTGATGGCAAGTGCTGTAACTGCTAAAAAGGAGCACAGTATCTCTCCCATTTGGTGTCCAACACCACAGAAGAAATGAATGATAAAATAATCTTGAATAGGCTGCTGGAATCTCTTCTTACTTAAATTTCACTTGAATTTCTTCTAGGCTAAGGAGTTCTGTGCAGTAGCTCTGTTCTTCTCTGCATCCTGAGAGCGGGAGAGGGAAGGCTCATACTCTCATGGGAAATCCCCTGGTTCCACCTGCGAGGGCTCCTGGGCAGCCAAAGACAAGGTGAGGGCTCTGCTCACGTGAGAATTCCCCATCAGACAGGGAAATGGGCTCCAAGGCTTGTTTTTGGAGTAACTTTAAATGATCTAAGCTCTGAAAATGCCATGGGAGCCTGAGGATGCTGCAGTGCCAGAGGTTCTGAGAAATGCAGAGGTGTCAATCAGATATTGGCAAATCTGCATAGTTGGTTTCCCTCTGCCCCTTTTTACCTCTCCCTGAGTAAAGCCTCTGGGCCAGGCCACATCAGAAAACATCCAGCAGAAAAATACAAGCATTTGTAATTAGAAACAGGCTTTTCCTTTTGTCTGGGCTGGGTAGATTTAACTGGTCTGATTCCGCTGCCAATACATACTTGCCAAGGAAAACTTTCTTTTTTAAACCTTTCATTTATCCAAATAAATAGAGAGGGGCTGGAAGGAGGGCTTGGCACAGCCATGAAGATGGGAAAAAACCTACATTTGGTCTCCTCTTGCTTTGATCTACTCCATTCTTATCATTTGGAAGCCGCGACTTGCTGTGCTTAAGGAGATGCCCAGTAGGTGCAACAGCTTGGCACCCACGTGGTGGTGTTTCTGTGTCAGACACTGAGTAAGAGTCACGCAGGGGGTTGGACAGGCCTTTGAGTCTTTTTTTATTCCACAGGACTTCATCACAGATCCCAGTCAACAAGGAGATGCTGCCCACCAGGCTGGTGCAGGGGTGGTGCCATCGCCACCACCTTGGGGGGCCTCTTGGGAGAAATAAATGGTCTTTCTCAAGGGAGAAATAAATAAGACCAAATAAATTTTTGGTCTTCCTCAAGTGAGAAGGAAACCTCTTAGAACCTCATGAGCTTTCTGAGAGAGCACCAGCTCAGCAGGGACCACCTGGGAGAGCTTTCCTGATGGTTTCTCTTGGTCCCAGTGAGCTGAAGTGGGCTTTGTTGGTTTGTGGTGGTAGGTTGGATCCCAGCATGAGCTCAGACTGTCCCCACTGGAGCAGAGCGTGGGCTCCTCCGCTTCTCCCAGACCTCAGCGCCTTGCCCAGCATCTGTCAGGCTCCATCCAGAGCCCACCAAGGGCAGGAGGTGTCCGTCTGCGGAGCCGCCGGCGCTGCCAGCTCCCCTAATTAAGGCGATGCAAATGGGCTGCGCGGGAGAAGGTGCCAGTGAGAGTAAAAGAAGCTCATGAAAAGGAGCACAGACAAGGAAGGGAGAAATTATTCACATAGCCCTAAAGTTTACTTCTAAGAGGTCTTTTTCTTTTTTTTTTTTTTTCAATTTCATATATTTTCCTTGATCATTTGAGAGAAAAGATCCGGCCATAGATCTCCAAAGAGATTATTATTTTTTTTGAGCGTTGCCAGTGCTTTAATCCGTGGTCTCTTCAGACAGGGAATGTTTAATTGGTGCACTGGTGAAATAAAATGTTTAAATAGATTGAATGGCAGACTTTTTCCCTCTGTTGTGACATTAATCCCCCAATATTCCCGGGCCCCTTGCTGGGTATTGAGGCGAAGAAAGGAACCAGAGGAGGTCCCTCTCTATACATCTGCCTGTGAAGTGAAAACTCCCTGGATACACTTATCAGACATGATCCAATACATCAATTAAACCCAAGACCTTTCTGCAATAATCACTCACACACATGAAATAAACCACTCCCTCTGACAGATCTTTTCTGGCTGAGGGCAGACTGCTCCTCAGAGGAGGTGGGATGGGGAGAGGGGACCCCGGCTCCCATGGGGTGCCTGCCCAGCCCCATCTCCAGCAGAACATCTCCCCACAGCTCTGAAACCCCAGGTTCCTGGAACAGCCCTGCCCAACAACACGTGGATGCTCACAGAGAGGTGGAAGGAGACTCCAGAGAAGCGGCTTAGATGGAAAGGTGTCCTGCTAAATTAAGAGGTAAATGAAAAGTTTGGTGCTTTTGAGATCTTTTGTTGTTCTTTTCCTTTTTTTTCTTTCCCTTCCTTTCCTTTGGAAGTCTGTATTCTTTCTGATTGTATCCAAACTGGTAATAAGAATGTTTAGAAGGAACCTGTGCCTCTTCTGCCTTTCTCTGACTTCTGCTGAACTGCCTGAAGAGAAAAGAGTTTCTATAAACTTCTGAGTTTGTGTTTGACTACAAACACCTCCCTCCTTTCCCCTCCCTTCCCTTCCCTTCCCTGAAAAAACTCCTAAGCAATACTGAAAAGAGTCTGAAACGATAAGCAGACTTCAGGCTCCTCGTTCCTCAGTCACTTACAAAATGCTTTGCAGAATTTGCAGCAGCAGATTAACACTCACAGACCCACAAATCAAAGGATTCCCAGCTCCACCTCCCTCCCACCCATTATGCAGGGAAAAATCTCAAGTCTCCTCAGATAAGAGGGGGGGAAAAAGAGATGAAATTAAGGTTTAAAATAATTTAGGTTTGCATTTAATTGGGGTTTGCATTGTCAGTAAAACACGTGGCCTACAGAAAAAAAATTAAAAAGATTATTGTAGAATGAAAGGCAGAGCCCCAGCATGTTTGACAATACACTCCGTATTTTATGTTCATTAGGACAGGGAGTCTGGAATACTCATTTCTTTATGATGAAGGAACTAAAGATTTCCAATGAACATGCTGCAGGGAGCGTGCTGGGGAGATTTATTGCTAAAACTGCTTGCTAATCACAGCCACCACCTTTCAGGCTTCACAACGCCAGTGACTGAGTTGTAGGGAAGCTTCTCCCCCAGGAGAACCCCCCTGTTTTGTGCTGGGGAAACGTGAACCCCACAAACAAACTTCAGCAGGGCCTAAGGCACCTCAGATACAGGGATTCAGGGCAGAGGGTTTGGAAAACAGCAGTTTTCAACCTCCCTCCTTGGTTACCCACCTCTCAATCACTGCACATCTCTGTCATGGTGGGCCCTGCTGTTGTTTTTGAGGATTTTTGCAAATCTCCTAGCCCTGGGTGCTAAGAACATGGAAAGCTGCCCAGAGGGCTCATCAACAACAGCCTGGGGTGGAAACGGCGGGAAATGAGACCGTGTTGGTCACCAGCATCCTGGAATAAGGGTGGATCATGCTTCTTGACCTATGCGTGTCTGGGGCTTGGAGCAATAAAGGCTTTTTCCCCTGTTCCTGGAGCAAAGGCAGGGTGTGGGTATCTTTGGAGGCCGCCTCAAGTGCTGTGGGCTTGTTAGTAACTGCGTAATTAGTGAATAATTAATGGTGTAGACAAACCAATGATGGGAAAACCCACAACCTCTCTTGCTGCATCTGCTTCAGTGGGTACTGGTGACCAGGCACCGTGGATGCTGGTGTGCAGAGCAGAGGGACCCTACGAGCAGGGAAATGTCCCTTCCTGAATGGAGAAGCCACCTCTGATGGATGGTAAAGCAGGTGTGGTCCTATCAGAGCAGGATTTGGCCTTTAGGAAATCATTAAGCTGTAAATTCTTGACATGACAGGCCGGAGTAGTGCTGGTCTTCTGTTTCATGTCAAAGGCGGTGCAGGGACTCCTTCGTTAGCGGGTCGATAATTGACTCAATGGGCTGTGGTCGCTCAGCCACGCTCTGGGGATGGATGTGCAGCAGCTCCAAGCAGCCAGCATCACTTCAGCAGCTGGAAGGGTTGCTCTGGGGGCCAAGGTGGCACATCTGGATCATGGGTCTGCAACTGGGATGGGTGATGCTTCCAAAAGGGATGGATGGATGGATGGATGCCCAGCTCCATGGCCCATCCCTGAGGAAGGACTCTGCTCCCTGTTCCTGGGCACCCACCAGTCCTGGTGTCTCTCCTGATTCCTCGTTCTGCCCTGTGTGGTGGCCGTGGGCTCACAAATCACTTTGGTGATGCTTTTGAGAAGAGACCAGAGTGCCCCAAGGAGCTGATAACCTCTTGAGATGACCTTTTTTTGGACTGTTTTGCATGATATATAAACCTTGAGTGGTCACACTGTGGAGCCAAAGGAAGAGCCAGGCAGAGGTGATGCAGTTACCTTCTGGGTATGGCCAACAGGACCAAAATTTTCATGTTTTTTGGGGTTTTTTTAGGTTGTTTTTTTTTTAATTGCTAAATATTTCCAGGCTTACTTTTGTGCTCTTGTCTGCATGATCCCTGTTTTTTCAGCTGAGGCAATTCTTAGCTGTAGGAAGACTGTTAAAAATGGCATATTGTCTGCACCTTGAATTTCTGACACAACCTCAGCACAGGAGTTGTCGGCAATTGTGTTTTTGACAGTGACAAGACACTCTGTAACTCAGGATTCCGAGACTTTCTGTTCTGCCCTTGCACCTAATGAAAACTGGGTTTGTTTTATAAAGAAAAAAAAAACCCTTTCTGAGTTAATTTCAGCTCAGTTCAAACCAGGGGATACAGAGGTAGGATCCGATGCTCACATTTATGAGAAAACCTGAGGAGGGGAAAGGATAAGGTGTGTTAGGAGAAGAAAAATCCTTTTCATTTTTTCATTTTCCAGGAAGGTATTATGAACAGGAGAGAGAGAGAGAGAAAAAAAAGATAATAAGTTACTTGACAAGGTTCTCCTAAAGAGGAAGAATAGCATAAAGTGCTGGTTAAATTCCCATTGATCTTTCACTCAGCTTCCCATCTACATGTGGGTTTGACTATTTGATATTTCCTTTGGCTGTCAGAGGTAATAACCGAGTGGAAACAGTCGCTTCTAAATAACTGCCTATGATTCTTCTATTGTAGTGATTAGTGCTGAATAATTATTAGCTCTGCTGAGTGATATTGCATGGATAGATATGATGCGAGGAACTCGGAGCTGTCAAGCCGCTGGCATCTGCGCCATCGGCTGATGCTCCGCCGCAGCCGCCCGGCGCCCTGTGCCTATAGACGGCGCCTATAGAAGGTGCCTATAGATGGTGCTCTTCCCCTCGCACAGCATCAGCGGCTCCCTCTCAGCCCTGGATAGGGATCACAGCTCTGGGATGTGCTTTCCTGAGCTGGGCTGCTTGTCCTGAAAGGGTACTGGGAAGGAAAAAAAGGGGAAAATAAAAAGAAGGGAATGATTTTTTTCCTGCTTTAGAAATTAGGAAGAGCAGAATGTGCTTTATTACCCTGGGAATGGGAAATACAGAGCAAGTGCTGACCTCGGGTCCTGCTGAACCTGCGAGGATGGAAAGAAGTGCCGGAGGCAATGCATAAAGCCACGATATCCAGGACTTTTAGGAATGATGAAGAGCCGGGTGCTGGGAGGATTGGGAGGTTCGTCGCTCCGCACGGCTCAGGCAGATTCGTGACCCCTGCGCTCTGAAGCCGGGGAGTTTATCAAGGTGGGAACAGAGAGAACTTGTGAATACACAGGCTAGAAACAGAGGTGGGTCTTTCCCCGATGCCTCACCTCGCCAGCTGCATGGTGCCTGCTCTGTCCTCTGTGGGTCCAATCCTGCCCTGCAGGAGGGGAGCGGTGGGTGCAGCTCCCTGGGTTAGAGGAACTGGGGACAAGGAGTTGTGTGCCAGGAGTTTAAAGATGGCTTTGGAGCCGCTCTTCTCTGCTTGCCCACACATTGTTGGGCTCCTGGTTTGCTCCACGGCACAGCTCAGAGCCCTCTGGGAGATGAGCTGAGGGGCTCTGCACCCAAATCGGTGCTGCCCATGATTTTTTCAGGCCGTCTTGGTCACCCTGCTGCCAAGGACACAGCCTCCAGCACCCAGGGGGTCCCACAGTGATCCCCAGTGTGGGCTGAGGGTCCTTTCTGTCCCCCAGCACCAGGCACCCAGATGTGTCCAGTGATGGGAGCATCAGGCGTGGGCTTGTATTTGCCCTCCTGGCTCTTTAATTTGTATCTCTGCTGTGAGTGTGCCTAATTAGGGGTGTGCAGAGGCCACGTGGAGTTTTCTGGACACAGGATTGTACACAGCTGTGTATGTGTATCCCTATCCATTTGTCACCAAATGTATTTGATTGAACTCGAGGTGGGTCCTTCCTTCTGTTACGGTCCCAGATTTTGACTCCAAGCCTTACACCTATCACCCCTTTCCAGGAATTTCAGTGAATTTCCCCAGCAGTCATTTCAGCACAGAGCTTGCTAATAGTTAAAGCAGACAGGCAGCTCATTAGCCCAACAGCACATCCATCACCTGAGCAAGCCCAGGTGAACCTCCACCTGTTTTATTTCGCTCCCCACCTGCTGGAACAGCCCTTTTGCTCACATGCCCTGGGTAGGAGCTGCTCGGTGAGTCTTGGGGCTTCTCTCCAGCTGAGCAATCCCGTAATTAGCTAGAGACAGGCTCTCCATACAGGAACATAATTGACCATCGATAAATAATAAACAGAAGGCAGGATGCAGACAGCCCTGCAAAAAAAAAGAGGGAAATGGTTGTTGAGATGCTCTGACCTGCCTTGTACAGCTGTCTGCAAAAGGAGAAGTTGCATTAGAGGGGTGTGTGTTTAACCAGGGCTGGGATTTGTAATGGGATTTCGTGGCGTTTGCTGTGAACACACGACACAGTGAATGTACTGGGGACAGAACAGCAAAAGAGAAAAGCTTGCTAAGGAACCGGTGCTGCCATCCACTGAGTGCCTTCTCTTTCCTCTCCTGAGCTATGCGGTGGCAACCTGTGTGCCTTCCCAGCCTGTGGAAATGCCCTGCTCCAGAGCTTCCAGGGGAAGCTTTTCGTGGAAGCGGCTGGGTTCCTGACTGGGAGGTGTGCCCGTGCCCCACTGATGGTTGTACAGGCGCTACTGGAAAGGAAATCCCTTTCTGAAGGGTGGTAAATGTGGGGAGGATGAGGAGGACCAAGGTGAGATAACTGGGAGAGGGACCAGTGCAGGCTCCGGTTTACAGCCCTTCCAGAAAGAGGGAAAGCCCAGGATGAGGAGCTGCACAGCGGGATGCAAAGGCATTCCCTGCTGGACCCTGCACCAGAGGTGGGATTGGGCTGGGTTAGTGGCTGAGGTTTATTGAGGAAGAGGCCCAGGATGATGGCTTTGATTTTGTCTCGTGAATATTCCAATATGTGATAAACAAATTGCTAAAAAAATCTCAGTGACAAGAAACGGGAAGCAGCAATGTTATCCATCATGTTATTGATTCCCTCCACCAGTTGCATTCCTCAAAATTGTTCCCGTGCTGCCTCGCTGGGACAGGTTTGGCTGGATCCTGGTGCTTTTGGGTTTTTGGAGCAGCGTGGCTGTACTGTCCTGTCCTGCATGGCTGGGGCTGGCTTTGCCTCCCTATTAGCGGGTGTTCCCAAGGGCAGATAAACCCCTGGGGCTCGGGGGTGGCTGAAGATGCTCCTTGCTTTGGGTATCCTACAGCTTCCAGGTGTTTTCCAAACACTTTTGCTGGACCAGCAGAAAAGGCCAAGTGGTGGCTCTGGAGCGATCCAAGGAGGGATCCCCTGATTCCCAGGACTCTTGGTCCCAGCTGGGCCACTGGTCCTGTGGTTTTGGCTGGCCAGGAGGCATGAAGGTTGGGTGGCTTCAGGGGCTCTAGAGCACCCACAGAGCTTGTGCTCTGCTAGAGGTGAGGTGGCCTTGGTGGGGAAACTGAGGCACAAAGACCCCAAGTGTCACTGTCCCCACTGTGAGGATGTCCTGGAGGGGGGGAAGGGAGGGAGTGTCGGAGCGGGGAGTGGGAGCCAGCAGCCTCCATCCATCCCCCTCCCTCCCACAGCTGGTGGGAGTCTGCAACCCACGACATGTGGACCAGCTGAGGGCACAGGTGAAGGCAATCTTCCTCTTCATCACCCCTTGACCCCAGCTCAGAAGGGGACCCGGTGCCTTTCGCGGTGAGACATCCCCGGTGCGGGGCTTTGTTTCTCCGCGGTGCGGTTTTC
>VXBW01000604.1:262080-293743 GCA_013400375.1 Thinocorus orbignyianus | reverse complement strand
CTCTCCGCGCTGTTTTACGCGCGTACGCGGTGTTCAGCTGTGTATTTTCTGGTTAATTCTGTTGTTTGTCACCGCTCCGTCACAGTCTGGAGCAGTCAATGCACCAGAATAAACTCATTTCCATGTAAAGTTACTATTGGCAAGGAAGGACTTTTTATTAAAAACACCCCTGAATCTCAGGAAAAAGAATATAATCTCTGTTAACGCTTCCCTAAATCCTTGCAAACCCCTTTTGGAAAGGTGATGAGGGGAGGGAAGGCAAATGCAGTTGTGGTCCCTTCGGGGAAATGCGAACTTCTGGGTGATAGTCCGAGTCCTCTGCAGCCCCGCAGCCCTTGGGGTGGTGGGTTGGTGGGAGCACTGGGAGATGCCACCCTGTCCTCTCCCCGCGACCTCCGTTTAACCTGGCACGGGCAAGGCATTCCAGGCTTTGTCTCCATTCACGCCGTGGCCAATACTTCCACGTTCCTGGAGGTGAAGTGAATGATGTTCAATTAATCTGTGTTCTAAGGGGGTATCAGAAAGTCAATAGGTTAATATTAAGTGAGGTGAATAGTAAGTGGTGGAGAAAAAAAGCCCTGTCCGGCTGTGACCTGCGGTTCAAGATACTGGCTTGGAGGTGAGGGAATGTGGAGTTAGCGGAGGACCATGTTGTAAAACCCACTGCTGACAGGGGTTCCCTGTTATTTGCTGAGCACTTGATGCTTCACTGGTGGCTTGAATGTGTTTAATAGATCTCAGCTGACTTGGGGAGATGGTCTTGTCTCTCCTTCCCCGGATGGCTTCATTGATACGGTGTCTAAAAGTTAAATCAAATGACCTACTTTACAGCTGAAAGACAGATGCCTCAGAAGAAATCTGTGCTATCTTCAGAACAGCTGTTTAGCTTTTTTCCTTTAGCACAGAGGTGTTAGATCCTTTAAAATGCAATATTTTTTTTTTCCTTTATTGCTGTCCTTTTGCCATTTGTTGTCGCTTTGAGGAACGTCAAAGCTCCAACGTGGCATTTTTTGGTGGTGCAAGGAACCAGATGAAATAGCTTTGATTTAAGAAACTTGGTGCAAGCCGTGAGTAGCGTGAATGTAAAACTGCTGTTGGGAAATGACTTATCTAGCAAACCAGTCTTTTTTTTCTTTCCCCAACTCTTCTAAACCACAGCGCTTGTTGCAAGAAGATAAAGTAACCCAATTTACTCCTCATTGTCTTTTATAGTGTTGTTTGATGTAATTAATCGCAGAGTTTCCCCCCGGCTTATAACAAGTTTGTGTGGTGGAAGCAGGTACCAGATGCTGCATAAGATCTGCACACAAATCCACCAGCGTGATAGAAACAGCTTTTCCTGGTGCTCTTCCCACGCTGGGTCTTGCTCTCCGTGATAACCCTGAGCTCCCCTTGCCTCTGGGCAGAGGGGAAACCTCGCCTGGGTGCAAGAGGGAAAACGCAGACCCCGGCTGGCCCTGGGCACCTGGAGAGGAGGTGACTGCTGCTGCCCCGTGCTCTTTAACTCTCTCCAGCAAATTGCATTGGGATGTGACAAATTGGCTGGCAAAGCAGCTGAATGGAAATGACATTTGGAGCCGTTTGCTGAGCAGACCCTGTGGTGTCTCGGGGAAACGTGATTTTTTTGCAGCATCTTCCCCGGATCTCTAATTTAACTTCCACTACCGAGGCTTTCCAGAACTTACTTCGGGAACTCCTGTTGCAGCTAAATGTGGGAGTCTGGAGCCTGTCTTGGAATCATTGCCCAAAAAGCTCGGGTGGATGTAGGCACAGGCTGCCTCACGCCGTAGGGAGCTCCTGCGTGGAGCTGAACTAGGGAAGAAAGGAAAAGCTTTTGCAGAGGAATCGGATGGGCCATGTGGCAGGAAGGCTTAAGGTGGAGAGCTGTGCTTGCCGATGGGTGCCAACGGGGTGTTTTCCCTCAGGAGCTGGGATGTGTCTTGGAAAAATCTTTGTTGAGTGGTCTGGGTGGCTTTGGGAGGAGCGGACACTGTAGGGATGCAGGGATGCAGGCACCTGCCTCCCATCCCGCTTCCCCGAGTGCACACATACACGTGGCCGTTTGAACCTGGCAGTGATCAAGCTGTTTTAATTGGCCCCTCTGCAGCTTGAATGATAAATATGCAATGGGGGGGGTGTGGAGGGGTGGGGGGAGAGTGCCCCCCTCTTCCCCCTGGCGTTGAGGCTGTCATTTCTGATGGAGAAGCGGGTTGCTCTCGCCTCGCCTCGTCCCTGCTCGCTCCCGCCCGTCTCTTGCAGCGTGTGAAAGGATTGTGCTCCCCCAACTGTGTTTGGCATCCTTAAAGAGAATGAAATAAGAAAAAAAAAAAAGATGAACCTGAGCATGCAGTGCTCCTGAGACAGGCCCCTTCACATTTCTAAACACTCCTGATTATTCAGCTAATCTTTATTTCATGGGCCTGTTACAAGAAACACAAACGGGGGAGAAAGTAGAAGGCGGTGACACATTTAAAATACACAAGAAAAGTGCTGGCAGGAATATAATCGTTCTGATTCCAGCCGTATGAAATATTTATGGGCCTAAGTTGTGGCAAGATTCTCTGCCCCCGCCCCTCCCACCTAACTCCTGAGATGTTTTTCCCAGTCAAATACTAACTGGGCACAGCCCCCAGAGCTGTCTGCTGGCAAGGGGACACCCGCCTGCCCGGGCACAGTGTCCATCTGTCTGTCCATCGCCCTGGCCGAGCTGCCCGGCTCGGATGGGGAGCAGAACCTTGTGTTACAGTCTGTTAACTCGAAATAATTCAGCAGCGTCCCCTCTGTGGGTCTGTGAAAAGCCCCTTTGAGGTGTTTTGTAGGAACCCGCTGCTCCCCCAGGGCATTCTGCTATTAATTCATTAGATCTGAGAGGTTTTTTCTCTCTTTCCCCCTCTTTTCTCTCTTTCCACCCCCCCACCCTCCGCCTCTCTTTCCCTGGCAATTCAAACAGTGATGAATGGACAAAAATCCCTCAAGGGAAACATTTTTTCACTTAGTTACAAAGATTTCATGGCTAATTAGAGTAAATGTGGTTTTTAGAGTGTTAATCTCTTAACCAGCTTGGCTAGGAGGCCACCGCCACAACAGCAAAGGGGAGGGCAAGGGGGAACCCAGGGGGGGAAAAGGTGCCACCAAGTTCTTCTGGGGCTGAGCCACAGACACCGATGGCCAGATCTGATGTGTCTTTGTCCCCAGGAGCATCCTGTGCACCTTCTCTTCAGCTCAGGTAATTGGGTGCCCAACTTCCCTCCCAGGGCACATTTGGGGCGAGGGCACGGCTCGCTTGTGTGAGACTTGAAGGTCTTGAAGGTGTTTTTTTTTTGGTCTGAGGAGGCCACGAGCTCTTTGTCTGCAAAAGTGGTGCAGAGGGAGCCTCCGGGATGAAAAGCAAAGCGGGAACAAAAGCAGAATTGAGGGCAGCGTGCTGTCCTTGGGCGGCAGAGGTGGCTGCCTGGGGCTTGTGTTCAGATTCTTTTCTCTGCAGTAAAAATACACATATTTGTTGTCTGGGTTAGTGCCAGCGAGGAGGGAGATGGGCTGGGAGCGAGTGCCTCTGGCCGGGTCCCCACCAACCTGGTTGCAGGGTGGCCACGACGCCTCCAGGACATGTTCCAGCCAGAGTCTCTGCTGAAGCTCGTGGTCCAGGTGGCACATTATTGTCAAAAGCAGATGTTTCACTGATGGAAGTCATCATCCTCCCCTTCGCTGCCATGAATGATGTCTGCTATCTTCTTCCTCTGGTCTTTCTCATCAGCACCCCCTCCCTGGCATCTGCCTTCCCAGCCTGGTTTTGCCCCAAAAAGCTCTGGGAAAGCGGGGTGAATTTCTGAGTTGGTTTCCCCCCTGGGCAGCGGGACCAGCCGGTGGCTGGTGCAGAGAGAGCTGGGGAGGAGATGGGAATGGGATGTGGGCTTGAAATTCCTTCTCATCCCACTAGAGGGGATCCTCCGGATCAGGCTGGCGGAGCCCAACTGAAAAATGAACGTAAAACCAGCGACTGGCAAAGCTGTGCTGAGATGCAGCCTCTGGCTGGTGGGTGAACCCCAGCCCCCCGGAGGATGAGGATGGGTTCTGGGGGCTGCTGGTCTGCCCCGGTGCTTTGTTTAATGTGGCGCTTGGGGTTGGGGAGCAGGAGCATTTTATTATTCAGATATTCCCAGCCGAGACAGGCTGGCTGCTGCCTTTCCCTGCTCCTTGCCCAGGAAAACGTGGCTCCCTGGTGTGGCTTGTGGCTTCTCTGCCCACTGTGGTCCAAGCCCAAGCACTGGGAGCTGCTGGGTGAGGAGGCTTTGCAGGACTTCACCAAAAAACCCCAAATTTAGCAAACACAGGAGTGCAACATATGTCAGTGATGTACCTCATCTGCTGCCTGTTCTCTGCGCTAAGGTCCATCTGTGTTTTGGGGACCTGAGTGATGCTGTCAGCCTGGGGATGGGTTCTGGGGTGCTGGCTGGCAGGGGGTTGCCAGGGACAGGGTGCTGGGAAAGAGGTGCCCTCCTCTCCCTTATCAGGTAGAGCCCATCTCGTGTTTCTCACTGTAATCGCTGCCTGTGTTTGGGTGTAATCGAACTGGGAGGTGGGGATGGGGGGGGGACAAGGGGGCAAATGAAAAGCAGGATAAATGTATTGTATTATGAAAATTTAATCCTGCTTTGCCTGGGCTAAAATTACATTCAGAGCAGGAGATAAAAGGCATCAGAAACATGTTATATATATAAAAAAAAAAAGTCCAGATCATCTTAAAAGGCAGGGAGATAGTGAGCCTGGGAGAGCACTGCCAGCCAGGATGGCAGGGGGGGCAGCCCTGCCCCGGGGACAAAGTCCTGTGCAGGAGGGCACACTTGGTGCCACCTCTCCACTTGGCAGAGGAGATGGTTCCTGCAAGGACCAGCTCCACTGGGGCCATTCTGTTACCCAGCTGATGCTTTTCTATCTTAGTGCCCCTGCAGCGTGTGCCTGATCTCCTGCGGGTTCCTTAAAATCATGGTGTGGGGTGTTTGTTGCATGGCTGGGGGGTCTCCTGAAGCACAGGGGACTTGGAGAGGGTCTCTGCTGATGGAGGTCCTGCCTACCTCAACCATTCCATCTGATGGAGTAGATGGCAGTGATGGTGGGAAGAGCCCGGAGCCTGTCCTCAACCCTGTGTGGTTTTGGGGTAAAAAGATCTGATGGAGATCGGAGCCCCTCTGGAGCCGGCTGCGTGTTGTGCTCGGTGTGACAGTAGCTTCCCGGGCAGGACCGTTCCTCGCAGCCCTTTTCCTGCTCCGGCACCACCACTTCCCTGCTTCATAAAAGTGAAAGGTGATGTCTGAGTAAATATTACACTGACCTCTCACCTCACCTCCTCCCGCTGCCACCACTCCTTTCTCAGGGCTGGTTAAGGGAGCTGCTGGCCAGCCCGGGGCTGCGTGGCCGAGGAGGGGGCTTGGATCCCAGTGGTGGCTCGGATCCCGGTGGGGGATCGGTGCTGGAGCCCCGAGCCCTGTGTCTTGCAGCCAGGAACTAGACGGGAAGGGCAGGCTCCATCCTGGCCAAACCTCCTCCCCAGTCTGGTAAGTGGGAGTTGAGCCAGCCTTTGCTGGGACATGGGATATCCCAGTGGATGCTGGAGCTGTGTAATGCTGGAGCTGGGCTCACTGGTGGTGGGAGCAGGGGGGATGCTGGTTTATGGTGATTCTGCTCTAGCAGAAGCCTCTGCAGGAGCAGTTACAGCAATAAAACTGCATGTGAGTGGGAGGCTGGTGGGGGGAGCTGGGGGGGTTGAGCATGGATCTGACCTCTGCCTGTCCATGATGAGTTGGAGGGGTCCAGAAGGTTCCCCCAAGGCTGGACCAGTGGCTGCCGTGGCCTCCAGTGGGTCATGGGGCTCAGTAATGGGAACACTGGGATGTGTGTGAAAATCCTCGTGATGCACAGGCAAATCTCACCATTTTCCCAGCGAAGGGATGGCTGGAATGGGGAGCAGTAATCCATGGAGAGGCCATTCCCTGGGTATAACAGGGAAGGTTAAAGGAAAAAAAGCTTATTTTGCTTTCATCTCCTGGCTGGCTCTTGACAATCTTTGAAAAACAGTGGGTTTAACTCCCACAGCAGCTCAGTGTCAGGCTCCGGAGCCCTGTTTTATCCCGTAGGGTGTCTCGGGAAGCGGCGTTGGGGAAAACAGGAAACCTGTGGGGCAGTGAGGGCTGTTCCTCGCCGGCTCTGCCGCCCGTGACGCGCGCCGGGAAGGAAGAACATCCACCACGGCGGGGCCAGGAGCCGCCGACAGACCCTGACTCAGCGTGGAAAGAGTTCCTCGTGTCATTTCCAGGCTCGGTAAGCCTGGGAACAAATGCCTCCTGGAGAGATTTATCTGTAGGTTTGATGTCTGAGAGCTCGGAGCCGTCCCTCGTGTGTGGCGTGGGTGCTGGAGGGAACTGGGAATCCGGGGAGAGAGAAGGGCAGGTGTCTGGAGGTGTTCAGGACTTCTTGCTCTTCGTTCTTAACACCCCTTGGGTTTGTCACCCTGGGAAAGAGCTTCCAAAAAATAAAGTGAGTTTGAGCTCTGAGGTTTTGAGATTAATTATCTCGGTTACAGCAGCAAGACATCCATCAGAGGCTTTGAGTTCTTTTTAACTGCTTCCCAGTTGCTGGACTTTCAGAGTTTTTACCTTGTCAGAGTATTTTTTTATAGCCTAAAGTGGCTGGTTTTCCCCCAGGAGTGGGAAGCTGAGGTTCTGGGGAATGACTGTTGGAAAAGCAGGTGCTGGAATGAATATGAGTGTGTTGGTAGCTCAGAATAAAACTTCCCAGGTTGCCAAAACAGGTGATTTTCCACGTTTTTGAGAATATTACGAAAGCAGCAGCGAGCACCAGGGACCACGCTGGGCTGGTTGCTTGCCCAGGTAGCCAAACGCGAGGGAATTCACGTGTAGCCAGTTCATGTGAAGAGCTTTGTTCCCCGTGGCTGGGGAGATTTATGGATGTCAGAGCAGAGAAATGGTGAGTTGGCTGCTTAACAGGGATGTTACAGTTCAACTCCATAAAACACGCGGGCTGTCTCCTTTACTCATTCGTTTGCCAAGTCCCCCAAAAAAGCCGCAGCGACAGGAGCAGAGGATGGAGCGCTGCCCTCATGATCATATTTCCTGCCTTTGCTGGTTTATGTCACAGCCTGGAATGTTATTTCAACAACAACAAAAAAGCTTGTGAATTTCCTTTGCGTTTTTAATGGAAGTGCGAAGAGCTGGGGTGGGGAGGAAGAGGGAGCAAGCCTCTGGGTTTCCGAACTGGCTGAATTCATCTTGACGCTGAAGATTTGCCATCTCGCAGGTTTTAAATTTGCACTGAAGGTGCAACACGGGAGCTCCTGCCCTCCCAGGTGTCAGGGTTGGGGGGCTGCAGCTCTGGCTGGGGGGTGGGAGCGCAGTGGGGTCCCAGCAGCAAAAATCCCAGCAAAACCCCAGAGTTTCTCTGCCTCTGGTGTGGATGTGCATGGATGCAGAACTCACCAGTGCTGCTGCCAGCCCTGAAACGGTTCTTCTGCTGTTTCCATTTCATTTCGTGCTGGTGCTGAGAGCACAAGTAAGAAAGAAGGTGCCTAAATCCCTTCCTTGGTTCATCTATTGACTCTGGGAGAGGCAGAGAGGTTGGAGTGCTTGTCATGGTCAGACTGCTGGGTGAGGGCTGCTCCTTCTTCGGGGAATTTTTAAGTCAATTTGTTGGGTATTGAGTGCTTTCCAAAGGTGCTGCTTATGTTCTTACAGAGTGGAAAAACTCTTCTCGAAATCATGCATAAGAGCCTCTCAAAGTCTACCTTGGAATGAGAAACGCTTCTGTGTTTGTCCTAAACTTTCTAAAAATTCTGACCTTTGATGCCTGCCCCTCTGATTTTTCCAAATAGTTGAGTGTTATGGGGGCATCACCCGTTCTGTTACAGAGCCTGGAGGAGCCAGAGGAGAAACATCCACAGAAAGTAATCTGTTTGGCTGGCAGCAGCAAAAAGTTCACTTCTCTAGTTGTTATAAAGTTTTCTTGGCAGTTCACAAGGAGTTAATTACAGCAGCAGAGACGAGCCCTTCTCTGATCAGTGGCCTGTGGTGTGTTTGGCTCCACCGGCAGACGAGGAGCCTTATGGAGCTGGGATTATATTAAAGGCCCATTTGGTGGCAACAGGTTTAGACTCTCTTTAAAAATCTCATAGCAACCAAGGAGCGTGGGCAAGCACTCCGGAGTTCACTGGGAGAAAGAGGCAGGAGCCCCTTTGCTTGTCCACAGGGATATAATAAGGTGCTGGAACAAGCTCTTGCGTAACTCGGCTTTTCAAGGCATGAATTGTGTGACAGGGGCAAGTCTGTTCCGTCGGTTCCACCAAATAAATTTTCTGACTGGGAGGTGCTCACAGCGTGTCTCGGGCCGAGCTGAGAAGTGCTAGAACAAATTCTCAGAAAGAAACAAAAGCTGAGGCTCTTCTCTTAAGGACTTCCAAGGCTGTTGTGTAACTTGTTTTACAGAAAAATAACCAAACAACCCAAACCCTGCCCGGGTTCCCGTGTCACTGGGAGACTTAAACTGGGATGGGACTGACTTTGCAGAAGGAGTTCATCACTTCTGCTTGTGTGAATTCAGCAGTATGTGGGTTTTTGGTTTTTTTTTAACCATATGCTTCATTTTGGACTTGTATGAAATGAGCTGTACGCCCCAAGGTGAGCTCTTGTTCACTTTGAAGAGGATGAGGGAATTTTGGTAGCCTGATTGATGGGTCGGTTGCTTGTAAAATTCTTTGGGCCAAGTAGTTAAAAATTTGGTACCTCAAAGAGTCAGTACAGCAGGGGGGCAGGCAGGGTGCCCCCGGGCACGAGTCCTGCGGGCACAGGGCTTTGGGCAGCTCATCCCTGCCAGCATCTGCTCATGTGCTGCAAAGACCTATTGAGAACCAAACAACTTTGGCTTCATTTCCTTCTCCTTCCAAGATTTAAAAACAAAAAACAACGAAAAAAAAAAGCCACCACCAAACCACCCAAAACACTGTTTTTCCTACAAACTGTGCAAATTTTAACTTGAGAAAAGGCAAAATATTAACTCATTTGTTCGTCCCTGACATTTCCTGTTACATTCTCTGCGAATTTCCATTATAAACATGACACTTTGCCAGATTATCTGCTTTAGCCATCTTGTTACTGAAGAGGATACAATATTAATTTCCTTGTCATTTAGGTTCTGTGATGTGTGCGGGTTCATTTGTTTCACACTGTTCTGAACATTAGCGTAAATCAGTCGGGCTTTGCTTCGGACCTCTAAAAAGGGGATGGAAGCAGCACTGATGGGATCCTGGAAAATGCACCAGTTTTTCTCAGAGCTGCATGGAAACTCAAATCTGGGTGCGGAGAGAGTTTCTTTTTGACCGAGCACCTCGACCTGGTTGTTTCAGTGGAAGTTCTGCGGCGCTCGGGTCATGTGTAGGAGCTCAGGTCATTGAGTTCTGCCTTGGTCTTATCCCCAACAATCCTGATGAATTTGATAGAAGTGTATTGAGGGTGTGGAAAACCAATTTGAGGTTGTAAAAGGGATGCTTATAAAATTCAACCAGCTGAAAGTATTCCTGCAACCTGCCCTGGTTCTCAGGTGTTGCTTTGCTCTGTGGTGTTTTGTGGAGCAAGTTCCTTTGCTGCCACAGCCTTCCTTGGGTCTGCTCAAGTGTTGGTGAATTCTTGCAACCAATTCATCTGTGGGTTCTCTCCTTCCTAGATTGTCCGTATGTTTTATGGAGTCAAGGAAATTTCATTTTTGGTTCACAATTGGTGATGCATCTGGTTGGGTTGATGAGGAGGGGTCACCACATGTGGACACCATGGGGACTGGTCCATGCTTGGGCACCTGCAGTGTCCTGGTGCTGCCCTGGGAGGTGGGATGGGGCTGGGACCAGGACCAGAGCCAGACAGCTTCCACAGAGAAGGGTTGAATTAAAGGGTGCACAAGTAGTTCTGCAAGCAGGCGAGCTTGCTGCATTCCTGTGAAATATGGCCTTACACGTCCTTGAAGGATTTATTGTTTTCCGGGCACTGCTGGATCCAGTCCGATGGGCTGGATGGAGGAAGGAAATGACTCAGTTGCTCTACAGACAAGTGCAGCTTTGAAATTCAAAGAGGCAGGAGGCAGCTGAGAGGCTCCAACTCATTCCCATCGGGAGTTGGGACCTGGGGTGTCTGTTGCTCTTTGTGTGCCGCGCCGGGGGGTGGCAGCGGGTGGGGGCTGCGCCGGGCAGCAGCCGTGCTGCCAACCAGTGCCTTTGAAACCCCCCTGGTGTGAGGACACCACGGGGAGCAGGTGGTGGCCAGAGGAGCTGGGGGTTGGCGGGGGGACAGGGCTGTGGTGGTGGGAGCAGCTGCTGGGCTCGGTGCCGCCTGGCCACTGCCAACCCATGTCTGCAGCAGGCAGAGCTTGGAGAAGCATTCCCAGATATTTTATGTTTTTTTGAGGCACATTTTCCACCCACAAGAGGGTGGAGAAGCTCAGTGAACCCTCCCTGTGGGTGAGCTCCCATGTCTCTCCTTCCCTCTTGCCCACCTTGTCTGGAGCTGGCCCTGTGGTGTCCACATTTGCGCCCTGGACTGGGCTCTACAGGGATTTGCCACAGCAAGTGGAGGGATGCCAATGGTGTTTCAAGACAAGGTCGGGATTTTGGGCCCTCTTACCCATCAAAGCCTCCAGTCCTCCTTTTGCATCCTGCAGTAACTTCTGGCTGATGTCAGACGTGGCCGTAAGCAGATGCTTTCTCCGTCATGCTGTCAGTGTGGCTGCAGAGAGAAGTTTTTTTCAAATGACAGAAAGATCCTTAGCAAAGAAACAAGAGTTAGTGTTAAAAATAAAGAAAACAAGACAGCTTGTTTCATCTAAACAGAAGGGTTATTAAATAGGCTTGAATTAATCAGTGATCTGCCAGAGCTCTGAAATTGAAAAGCAGGGCAGAGGAGCATGGAGCAGATGAGTGCGAAGAAGCCACTTTCTCGGGTAGACAGAGACATTCAGCTGATGGTGGGATGGAGCTGAGATGGCTCCAGGCTGTGGGGTCCTTGGCTGGAGCTCGGAGCATGAGGTTGGGGCACCCAGGGATTAATGCACACAACCCATGGGGACCCTGCCAGCGACCAGCTGCTGTCCCCGTGGCCGTGAGCTCTGAGATGGTCACTGCTTGTCTTGCTTTGTGAAGCAAATTGGGCAGGGAATGAAGATGCTTTACATGTCCCAGGATTCAGGCATCTCAAAACACTTTCAAAACCTCCATCAGGCAGCCCTGGGGAAAGAGGCTTTGAGAGGGAAAGTCACTTTCTTCATGTGGCTGGTAAAGCTGGTGTTGCCTGCAGTTCATAGCACATACTTCCACTAAGACAGCCCTGACGAGGGCTGGTTAATGGTCCCTGAAGGGTTCTTCAGGGCCGTGTTGCTCTCTCCTGCATCAACCTGTCTGCTTTGGGTTTGTTGTTAATTTAAGGGCTTTTGCAGTTGTGTTCTGCCTTCCTGAATCCTCCTGATCCCACAGCGGGACCTGGATGGTAATTCTTTCCACTTCTGCAGTGGGAATGCTGGTGTTGTGACTGGTGAGTGAAACTGGGAGCAAAGCAGTGAGCCCACGGTGCTGATCACTCACTGGGTATGACCCTCGCCGTTGTGTGTTCCTCCAGCTCTCATCTCACCACTCCTGCCCTGGTTTGATGCCAGACCACCCTTTCCTCCCGGTGCGATGGCACAGTGATGGGCTACAGTTGTGTAGGCTTCACTTGGCAGTTATTGCTCATAATCTGAAAAGATAATCCCATTCTGGAATGGTGTGGAGCATCCAAACCAGTAAACACCTCTCGATGGGGAGTTGCGCCTGGATGTGCACACAGGCAGAGGCGTGCTCTTAAGAATTTCAGCGCTGCTGGCTGAGTGAAATCTATAGCTGCACAGTTGGGGATTCAGCATCTCAGAACCTAATTTTAACAAATGTACAATTTCCTGGTTTACTTAGGTAACAGCACTGTGGCTACTGTGTAAATACATCTGGCTGCCGTAGGGAGTGTTGGGGATAACGAACACCGCTCGCTGTACAGGGCTGGCACAGCCAAAGGATTTCTGTTGCAGGATTTCTGTTTAATGGAGTGGCTGGGGACCCATTTAAATTGAAGCTGGGGTTCTTCACTTGCCTGTGGTGCACTTGGAGTGAGAAGCTGCTGCTTATTTTTCTCCTCCGGTTCGATGGCCGCTCTGTGATCTTCCCTCGTGCCGCACTGTAATATTCTCTTGTAATAAACTGTAGCTGGATGTCACCTGGGGAGGGAGTGCTGGGCTGAGGCTCGGGAGATAAAACTCCCAGCTTTGCCACTGGGACCTTTTGCCTAGCCTTGGGCAAATCATTTAATCGTTTAATCTGCTTCCACCGAAGGTCACCATCCATTAAACTCTATTTTGTTGGAAATAAAGCCCATGAATAATCAGGCAATGTTCAGGTGCACCAGGGAAGAGGGGTGGATAAACCTCCATCCATCAGAACTCGGGTAAGAAACTAGAAAAAGCACTTTGTAAGGGACAGAGTGACCTCGATTGCCTGGAGGGGTTGGGGACTCCATTTCTGGAGGTCCTTAAGGACGGTTTAGAGAGACATCTCTTGAATTATGATTATAGCTGGGCCTTGCAGCGGGAGGCTGGATTAGAGAATCACAACTTTCTGGCACGAATTTATATGATTTAATGTTATCCAAAGCCATTGACCTGTTTATATGGGTTTGGATGAAACCGAGACTTCCTGAAACTCGAATAAACCAGCTATGAAACTTGAGAAAGTGTTAAATTTTCCCTTTGTGTCGTGCTTTGAGGCAACCAGGAAAATAAGGGTCTGTTCTGCTCCGTGCTCCAGTGCACGGCGCTGTCGCCAGCCTTGGGTCTGTCCTCAGGGACTGCACGGTGGATAAAGTCCTCTTTTCCCAGCACCTCTCTTGATGCAAGGTAATTTATAAGCTATTTCGCAGCGGTGTACTTGAAGCTCAATAGCTGCCAGCTGTGGTTTCTCAGATAGCAAGTGTCAAGTATCGGCGCAGGGAAAGAAAAAGGTGTCTAATTTCTGCCACCTAGGTGTCCTGACTTGATGATGAATTTTTCTGGATGCTTTTTTGGGGGTTGGTGGGTGAAATGTCCCCAGCTGCAGAGCACAGCTGGTGGTAAGCCATGACAGAACCACAGCTGCTGTCCTGCTTTGGATTTGCCAGAGGAGCCAGTGATGATTTTGTCAGTGTTAAAGAGATGCCTCCTCACAACGTCGCAGGGATGTTTCAGCCTCCTTGGGGGTCAGGTGTAGCTGTGCCTGTGTTTGCTTCTCACTGTCAGGGGAGAGTCACCCTGCTCTGCCCAACAATCTGATCAGAGAGTTTATGAGCAGAGGTGGGTGCAGAGGGCTAAACTGGTCCCTTCCACATACTTTACTACAGCAGTTTATGCCTGGAAACTCTTTTTGGGGTTTTCTGTCGACTGAACGTCAAACTCCCT
Organism: Thinocorus orbignyianus; assembly: GCA_013400375.1. Lineage (NCBI taxonomy): Eukaryota > Metazoa > Chordata > Aves > Ciconiiformes > Thinocoridae > Thinocorus > Thinocorus orbignyianus. The sequence goes on along the minus strand of VXBW01000604.1, from coordinate 280,243 downwards.
CATGGATGAGAGCATTATCCCCATTTCACAGGTGGAAAAACCAAGGCTGAGTACCATGACTTGCCCAAAATCTGGGACACAGGCAGGAGGGATGCCAGCCCAGGGAGCTGCTCCGCTCTCTCCGAAATGTGCTTCCAAAGATGGGGCTCATGGCAGGTCTCCCCTGGGATTTTCTGTTTCCCTTTACCCCAGACGTGTTGGGACATGTGTGCTCAGGAGGGAGATGCAGGGGGAGAGGTGACTTATCCGGTATGCTTTGTATAAACAATATCTGAAGTCTGGACGATATGAACGAATTATGTGCCTAATTCATGCAATCGTGTTTGTTATCAGGGAAATGCCTTTTGGTGGCTGGGTTTCGTTCTTCCCCTCCTCTTCCTTGTCCCAGGGCTGGAGGAAGCAATAATCACAATACTGTATTTTGGCCTCTTAACTCTTTCTCAGAAAGCTGGCTGAGCCTGTCAAATACCATCCTTCTGAATAAGCAGCTCCAGGGAAGTGGAACCAACACGGTTCCTGCCTGCAGCTGCCAGCAGAGCCCCACAGAGCAGGGATGGGCATTGCCAAGGGGCAGCAGAGCCAAAGGACAAGGGATAAAGGTGTTTTCCAAGGGTTTCCAAGCCCAGAACAGTTCAGTATTTGTGGGTTATGCTTTAGGAAACGCTGGGTATTCATCCAACCTGTGGTTCTGTAACCTCTGCAGAAACCTTAGACCTGACACCAGGAACCTCCTGGGTGATTTACAGCACTTACTGTTGTTAAAGTCAAAATATACTGAAAAAGAAACAACAAACAAAGCCAGCCCCAAAGAGAAGGTGCTAAGAGCCCTCCTCATTGCTTTGTGTTACAAAGCTGTAATTACTTCACATCAAGCTGTGGGTAACTTGAGTGGGTGTCAAACTCTGAAGCAAACTGTTGAGCTGGGTTTCCACAACTCTGCTCCAGGGCAGGGCCAGGAAAATCCTCTGCTGGGGTCTGGGGTGTGCCAAGGCTTCTCTTGCTGGAGAAAGATGCCAGGACACCAGGAGCAGGGAACTGATTGAGAGAGTATGTGGGTTTCTGCTGGGAAAGGGGGGATTCCAGAGTGTGGGGCTCATCTTGGCTGTGATGGCTTGGCTGAGGGACCTGGACCTCTGATCCCCTCTGGAGACATCCCAGAACTCCGAGGTGCTTAGATCAGACAGTTTTGGCTCATAGCTTTTGTCTAATTAAAACAAAACCAAACCCTATTAATTATGGTAAGGTCTTCCTCCATAGCTGATGAATGTGTCCTGAATATCACTTCTTCAAAGGGGATAAATCACTGCGGCAGCTTTAATGGTTGGAAAGGTTTCACAGGAAAATTCCCGATGGGCTCTAGGAGGGATGGAGACCTGGCACGTGTGTTCTCACTTGCTGTGAAGAAATAACCAAACTCTGGGCTTTTTTTCCCTCATCCCTGTTGGCAGATACGATGCGGAGCCAAGGCAAAGAGAAAGGGTCAGGCTGGTGCAAGGGTGAGGTGGTTCCAAATGGTTCCTTCTTCTATTTGAGTTTATATAGTGTTGCCTGCCCTTTCCATGACCCTTTCGATAATTCTGGGGGATTTCTGACAGCCCGGTGACCTGCAGGAGAGGTCAGTGGTGTGAGCCAGCACATCTCCCTGCTCCCGGCCTCCCAGCAATGAATCTTATTTGACTATAAAAAGCAAAGAGAGCAGAATCCACCTCCAGCTAGGAAAGCAATCCTGGTGTCCCCCTCCCTGTGAGCTCGGTTATTTCTCAGGAGGCTTCATTCTGTGCAACAACTCCCCAAACCCATGTGGCTTGAGGAGAAAAGCTGTAGTGGGTTTTATCACCCACTCCATTCCTCCTTTGTGGGGTGTGTGGGGGACCCTGGTGGCCTCTGAGCTGGGAACGATGCAGGGACAGTGTGGGAAAAGCTGGTGGCATTGGGATGCTGAGAGCTGGGGCTGGGGGGATGGATGCTGGGGACAAGGGGGATGGATGCTGGAGCTGGTGCTGATGTTTGCTGGGTCTTGGAGGTGCTGGGGCTGAGGCAGCAGCTCCGGAGAGGATGGAGAGTCTACAGGACCCCCTAGAGCAGACTGGGGAGGGCCCAGGAATGCTGGAGTGGGGGGTGGTGGATAAATCACTGCTCAGAGACCAACCCAACCCCAAAAGAAATGATACCGGCATCACAGAGCACATGCAGCTGCTGCTCTGGTGACATCAAAATTGTTCCTTTGATCCGTCATTTTCCACAGGAGATTCTCATTTTGGTTTTGCTTTAANTTTTTTTTTCCTTCTCCTTTTTTATTTTTTTCTCTCGTGTGCATAAAATGCCACTAATGACAAACCGTGGTGCCCGTGAGTGAGTGACAGCTGAAATAAGAGAAATGACTAATCGGGCCTCCCGAAGCCCTGTCGCGTGGAGATTAAATGAGCCCTTTTTTTCTTCCCCCCTCAATGAGAATCATGGGCATTTGAATAATAATATTATAGTCTCCATTAGGATGACAGTGGGGGAAAAAAAATCGGCTCAGACCTGTGATTATTCCTTCTATCTAATAATTATTTAAATACCAGATAACTCCTTTCAGCCTAATTGAGGCCTTTCAGCTGCTCGGGTTTATATTGTGTCCCTGAATTTACTCTCTCTTTCACCTTGCGTTACTAATAGCCTCAGATTGCTTTGGAGGCCATATTTTAAACTCTCTTCCAAAATAAAAAAGATTAAAAAAGAGGAATAATCAATGGTCAAATAATATTAAGGATCAGTTAAAATTGCCCACTCTCCCGTTCCCCTTGTGTTTAACCCCCAGCTGCACCGAGATACCCCCAGACTCCTCCGCAGGGCACACCGTGGGTCTCTGATGTTTGGGGTGGTGTAACCCATGTCCTGCATCCACTCCTTGCCTCCAGGAGCAGCTCCTGTGGTGGACACGGAGCTGGGGATGGATCATCATCCCCTGGCATGTTCGGGTGGGCCGTCAGCTCATTGTCATCTTCAAATCATCATTCAAGAAGCAGAGATTTCTTCTTCCTGGGTGATCTCTCTCGCCTTTGGCAGTGCCTGTTTGCAAATACTCTGCAAAACCTTCCCTTTGTTGCAGAGGGGTTGGGATGCAGCTGCCAGCTCTGCTTGGTTGGGGTGTTTTGGACTGTCTCTGAATGAAAAAGTTGACCAAAAAACCCCTAAAACTGCTGTGTTGTACGTTAAGAACCTTCTGTTGTCCCATGTGTCTAGAAGCACGTAAAATTTAGTTATTTAAATGTATTAATTTCTAGCTTGTGCTTCTCGAGGGATGAGAAACTGAGGTAGGCTTTATTTTTTGGGCACTTCTGTGGTGCCCTGTGTGTTCACAAGAAGGCAGCGACCACACTGCCAGCTGGTTATCCCCCTACCAGTGTCACAGGTGGATTTCTCGGTGCTGGGCTGTGCCGACGGGTTATCCAAAAGGTCCCAATACTTCTGATCTGGCTGTCAGTGCCCACTCTGGACCACCAGCAACCCCTATGTGGGTGGGCAGCACAAGCAGATCCTCAGAAACTGTTTAGGTTTAGGATCATAGAGTTGTCCAGGTTGGAAGGGACCTTTGAGATCATCAAGTCCAACCATCAACCCACCTCTGATAAAAACCATCACTAAACCATGTCACCAAGCTCTGTATCAACCCAGTTCTCGAATCCCTCCAGGGATGGTGCCTCAATCCCTGCCCTGGGCAGCCCATTCCAAGGCTTCATAACCTTTTCCATATAAAATTTTTTCCTGATGTCCAATCTGACCCTCCCCTGGTACAACTTGAGGCTGTGTCTTCTTGTCCCATTGCCTGTGATTTGGAAGAAGAGACTGATCCCCCCTGGCTACACCCTCCTTCCAGGGAGTTGCAGAGAGTGAGAAGGTCTCCCCTCAGCCTCCTCCAGGCTGAACACCCTCAGCTCTTTCAGCCTCTCCTCATAAGACTTGATCTCCAGACCCCTCACCAGCTCCATTGCTCTTCTCTGGACTAGCCCCTCAAGGTCTTTTTTGTGGTGAGGGCCCCAAAACTGGACACAGCCCTTGGAGTTGTGTCCTTTTGAAAGATTCTGGATTCAGAGAACGTTTTGGGGTTGTTCACTCAGAGATTTAATGGGAAGAACCGGGGAGGTGGCTCCCGTGCTGTGGTGGCATGTTGTGGTCGGCAGCGTGGGCAGAGGCTTTCTGCCACCATCATCCAAACAATAATAAGAATGCAGCAGCAGCTGAGAGAAAGAGAGAGAGAGAGACTGAGACTGCTTCAGCCAGAGGTGGAAATTAAGAGACTGGAAATAAGAAGCAAGCAGCCGGGGAAATGTATCCCTGAGCAGAATGAGAAACCCATTACCGCTCTCTTTCTCCTGTCTTGTCAGTGACACCGAGACGTGCAGCCCAGGGACAGAGCTCCTTTGTCACCTCTCAGAAACACCCGTCTCCGGCTCCCGGCGTTAACAAGCCTAAAGAGCGGCCATTCGGTGACACTCGCTTATGAGCTCGGTGTAGGTTTTCAGCAGCGTGAATTATTTTAAATACCAAAGCTGAGATCGGCATCAATCAAAGCAGCAGCTGCCCGCAGGGATGGCAGAGCATGGGCTGGGCGAGGGAACAGCCTCCTGCGTTTGCACCCAGGGCTGGGGAGGAGACACAGACCTGCTGAAAGTGTGGATTTCTCCCGGTGTGTGTGCCTGGCTGTGGTGGGAGATGATGGGAGTTGGGTGCAGAGAGGGCAGGTGGGATGGTGGCTCCTCCTCAGTCTCTTTCCAGGGCTGGTGTGACCCTGTGGTGCCACAAGGTGGTGGAGATAAGATGGAGATGTGATGGGACTTGGGTTCAGAGAGGGCAGGTGGGATGGTGGCTCCTCAGCCTCTTCCCAAGGTTGGTGTGACCCTGCGGTGCCACGAGGTGGTGGAGAACATCTCCCCCTCAAGGCAGGCTGAAACACTTCCTTTGGTTGCCCAGCCTGGAGCATGTAAGGAATGCATAATTTGAGATAAAGGAGAACTTTGTGGTGGTTTTCTGAGTCCAGGCAGTCAGACGCATCTGGTGATGAGCAAGGCTGAGGAGGTCAAGCCAGGAGGCCAAGTCACAGTCAGGTCTGGAGGTGATAACAGGGATGAGACGCAATCCAGTAACCTCTAGGGATGTCTGTGGTGACGAGGGAGGTGCAGAGCCCTGGTGGAGAGATGCTCTTGGGGCCTTGACATGGTGTTCACCTCAGAGTGGTGTCCTGCTGGCCCCACGACTCTGCTGAGCTGGGTCCTTGCTGCCTTGCAGGGTGCTCGGCTCTGGGGTTGAGCTGGGAAACCGAGCTGATACCTCCTGTGTGGGATGGTCCAAGCCAGACCCCCCCTTTAGGTGAGATGGGTGGAAATGCATGAATTTAAATTGCCTTTAATGTTCATATTTTTGCTCGGGGAGTCTCCCCTCTTCGCAGAAGTGGCAGATGATGAGGTGGAACAGGCAGAGGGTCATGAGGGTCCTCTTCACCAGCTACTGAGTGCAGTGTCCGGAAGGGTGGGTGGAAAGCTCTGGTGTAAACACGCCTGGAGAAGCCAGAGTCTCTGCAGGGCGAGCGCTGCTTCCTAAGGAAATTCCAGCCTGGTGATTCCTAACGCAGCCTGACAGCGTGAGCAGGGGGGGTGGGGATGAGGATTGGGAGCGGTGGGTCTTCAGCCATCCCTGAGTGAGGGCCAGGTGTTTTGGGAACACCCACAAAAGCAAAACAAACAATGACTCAACCTGCCTGTCTTTCATGTCTCATTTCCATGTAGATTTTGGCCAGAGTTTACCTCGCCTCGTCCTTAGAGTGGAAACATGTCAGTCAAAGGAGACTCTGCTGCTGACTGTTATCCGTAGAGCTATGGGGAAGGACCTGTGTGCAATTTGGTTGGCATGGGGTCTTCTGGACCCAATGTCCAAGCTGTCACTTTGTGTAGGCTTTAATCATCACCTGCAACCTGTGTCAGAGCAGGAAATTTTTCCAAGGCTCTCAGATTGGTGGTTTCTCCCTTGGATGGGGTGCTGCTGGGGGCACATCTTACCGTGTGCCCCCACCCTGGTGGCAGCTGCTTTTCAGCAGTGAGGTACCTTGTGGGTGCAGTGAGAAGGTTCTGCCTGAAAAGCACCTGCAGAGGTTCCTCTGGCTCTGGGGAGGGTAGAGGGGAGGTGCTGGTGGCTTCGGTGTGTAAATGCTCAATGAACTCGCCTGCAATGAACTCCTTCCGTGGGTTTCCAAATTAAATCATAGGGGATTTAAAGGTAGAAAACACCTCATTTCCTCTGTTGCTTTCAACAACATGCCCTGCAGGAGACATCCTTTTAGCCAAGGCTGTAGATTGATGGTTGGGTGTGTGAGCTGCGGGCTTTGTCTTGGGCTGAAGCTGATTATCCCCTCCTGTGGCTGAGCAGAGTGCATTATGAACAGCTAAACCACATCACAAATTAACACGCAGGGGCTGAACCAAGTGGCAAAACATCAGGCCTGAACTGTTTACCAATAAGTTAGGAGCCCTCCTTAATTCCTGTTGGGCTTAGAGACGTCCTCACTTTATCTCAAGGACTGTGTAATTAGAAAGCCTCCTTTGAATTTTATCTGCAGGGCACACTGGATCTAATCCTTTGCTCTGTGTGCTTCTTTTCTTTCCCCAGAACCATGTGAGGGACGTTGCTGGGGCACAGGACACGCACGGGGGACACGAAGTTTGCCTTTCCCAGGATGGATCAGAGGAAGAACTGGCCTCGGGTACCAGACTCCGATGGCTGGTCGGTGGCTTTGCTCTGTCTCTTCCTGGCATCGCTCTCCCGAAATGTGTCCAGCAACGCCTTGTTCAGCACTTTCCACTCTGAGAACCGGGACTGGACTTTCAACCACCTGACTGTCCACCAAGGCACTGGAGCGGTCTACGTTGGAGCTATCAACAGGGTTTACAAGCTTTCGGGTAACCTGACCATTTTGGTGGCTCATAAAACTGGTCCCGAGGAGGACAATAAATCCTGCTACCCACCCCTCATCGTCCAGCCGTGCAGCGAGATCCTCACCCTCACCAACAACGTCAACAAGCTGCTGATCATCGACTACTCCGAGAACCGGCTGCTGGCTTGTGGCAGCCTCTACCAGGGGGTCTGCAAGCTGCTGCGCCTGGACGACCTCTTCATCTTGGTAGAGCCCTCGCACAAGAAGGAGCACTACCTCTCCAGCGTCAACAAGACGGGCACCATGTACGGAGTGATTGTGCGCTCGGAAGGTGAAGATGGGAAGCTCTTCATTGGCACGGCGGTGGATGGGAAGCAGGATTATTTCCCCACCCTCTCCAGCCGCAAACTTCCCCGGGACCCGGAGTCATCGGCGATGTTGGATTATGAGCTCCACAGTGACTTTGTCTCATCCCTCATCAAAATCCCCTCGGACACCTTGGCCCTTGTTTCGCACTTTGACATCTTCTACATCTACGGCTTTGCCAGCGGCAACTTCGTCTATTTTTTGACTGTCCAGCCGGAGACCCCAGAGGGTGTCTCCATCAACTCTGCCAGCGACCTCTTCTACACGTCTCGCATTGTCCGCCTCTGCAAAGATGACCCCAAATTCCACTCCTACGTCTCCCTGCCCTTTGGCTGCGTCAAGGGGGACACGGAGTACCGCCTCCTGCAAGCAGCCTACCTCTCCAAGCCGGGAGATGTGCTGGCCAGGTCCCTCAATATCACGGCCCAGGAGGATGTCCTCTTTGCCATTTTCTCGAAGGGGCAGAAGCAGTACCACCAGCCACCCGACGACTCCGCGCTCTGTGTCTTCCCCATCCGCACCATCAACGCTCAGATCAAGGACCGCCTGCAGTCCTGCTACCAGGGGGAGGGCAACCTGGAGCTCAACTGGCTGCTGGGGAAGGACGTCCAGTGCACTAAAGCGGTAAGGATGCTCCAACCATGGTAGCCCTCAAGCACCGGGAGGAATGCCTGACCCTGTGGCACATGAACTTGTGGAATAGAGCCAATCTTCCTGTGCCTCGGCTTCCCTGAGCACAGAACAGATATGCTAGTCCTTTTCCTTCGTAATCCCTGTTGTTATCAAGGAGTTGGTGATGGCAATGGAAGGAAGGGGTAGCATCAAGACAGATGAGTAAAGGGGTGCAGCTTCCTGGAGGTGTTTGCTGGGGCTCTGGAAGCCAGAGAAAGGCTCGTGCCCTTCCCTGAGCAGGAGGGTGGTATCAACAACCCAATGAGATAAATACAAACGGCAGTTGTATTTTTTTGTATTTTTATTCCGCTGATTTCTCTAATCTTGATTCGCATGTAGATTCATCCTGGGCTGACTTGAGAATCCCCAGGGCCGCCTTTTGCCAGGCATATTAAGTTGGGCTGGTGGGAAGTGATATAAACGTGGGTGAAATGAAATGAAAGGGGAAAGGCGAAGAGAAGCTTGAGCTCTGGCTTGCACAGGGGAGAGGTGAGATGGGTGGAGGAGAGAGCTCCTGCCTGGCTGTGGTGTTTTGGGTGGTGAAGGGAACAAGCCATTGCAGAGGGTGGCAGGGTTCTTGGGCTGCTGGTGGCTCCCACCTTGCTTCCAACATCATTGATTCCCCTCCATGTGAACCCAGGTGTGTGGGACTGCCCAATGCTCTGTTTCACTCACGGCTGCCCCAAACCTTTGTCTTTCCAGCCAGTCCCCATTGATGACAATTTCTGCGGGCTCGACATCAACCAGCCCCTGGGGGGCTCGACGCCGGTGGATGGGGTGACGCTCTTCACCTCCAGCCGGGACAGGATGACTTCTGTTGCTTCCTACGTCTACAACGGCTATAGTGTGGTGTTCGTGGGAACCAAGACTGGCAAGCTGAAGAAGGTAAGCTTATTTCCATGGTTTCAGAGAGCCAGGACCCATTTTTCATCTCGGGAGTCTCTGATGCGCGTTGCTGCTTCTGTTCTTACAGGTTATTTCTCAGTGGGAAGCTGGGAGCCAGTCAGGGGCAAAAATCACAGGGTTTGGGTCACAGAGCCTTGCGTCAGCACTTGTAGTACAGAGTGGTGGTGCTGCACTTTCTCTGGAAGCAGAGGAGTGCCAAACCTTGGGAAAGGTGCAGTGGAAACTGCTGCAGCCTGGTCCTGGGAAGGGGATCAGGCGAGGCCACACCATTCCCATAGCTCTGCAGTGCTACAGCTCCGGAGCATCCCCTTGCACGGGCTGAGGGCACTTTCCCAGCCTTCCAGCCAGTGAAGCCTTCAGCAGCAGGGTAATACCAGTCTCAGCACCATCCTGGCTCTTGCCTACACTGCCTGTTGCAGTGTTATCCTGGGGTTTTTTTGCATTTTATAATTCAGTAAAACATTGTCTGTGTATCTGTGGGGCTGATGCAGAAATTGTCAGAGCAACAATGGGCCAATGTGGTTAGAGACAAGTTTGCAATTTCTGAGTTTGAGTGAACTTCACCAGCCTGTGTCCAAGGTCTTGGATCTTTCCTCCTTTTTGACACACTGATGGAAATCTGGCAGTAGGTTTGAGTTGTTTTGCAGCAATCCTTCTGCAACTTGAGTGGAAGACCATGAGTTAGAAAGCTTTGAGGTGACGGCAGAATTGCTGATGGTGGCAGGATGTTTGGTCAGGGAGAGGCAGGAATGGGTTAACGTGGCTGCTTTTGGAAACCAAGCCTCAGGGCAGAGTCCTACTGCTTCTCTCTGCCTCTTCCCTCCTGCTCTTCCCTCTGACAGCTGGATGATTGATCAATCCTGGAAGATAACATTCCTCCCCCTCTGCATCACAAAGCTGGGGCTAGTTGCCCAGGGCAAAGAGATGCTCCTGCTGGTTGCCTCCCCCAGCACAGGGAGTGGGGGGGGGCTCCAGTGGGCTTTGGGATTCTGAAGTCAAACTGTGATTGTTTTTATACTTTTTTTAATCTCCCCACTACATCTTCTGAACTGCTCCCTAGTAAGCAACGTGCCCAGGCTGGTCAGACTCGATGTTACATCTCTTCAGAGTGGTCTTGGTTAGTCCACTCGTGAGCTCCATATTAAAATGAGTGTGGAAATGGGCTTGGGGGGATGTAAGGGGAGGGGACACCACCACCACCCTCCCCTCCCCGGTGTTCGTCTTAAGAGGTGCAGCTGGAAGGCAGCTCATCAGCATCTGCAGGAGTCTGATCCAGCTCCAGCAAAAGCAGCCTCAGAGCTGCTGCCCTGGGAAGCTGAGACCCTTCAAATTAACCTAAAATATAAATGATGGCATGAGGTGAACCTGCTAAATGTAGGTCCTGCTTCTTCCTACCGGGGAAAGAGTTAACACGTGTAATCAACAGCAGGCTGTTAATTTTTTTGTGTCCTTAAGCAGCAGGGAATTTTTTCCTCATCTTTCCAGGAAGATGCAAGGACAGGCAGATCCTACACTTGAATGTCGGCATCATTTTAATTACATCAGTTCATTAATATTCATCCAGCACTTTACAAGTGCTGAGTAGTAGTAAATGAGGTTCCTCCCTGGTGCCTATGGCTTGTCAGGGGGGTAATTTTGGACTCTGGGGGGAGTGGGGTGTGAGCAGAGCCCTCTCCTCCCTGCCCACCCCCTCCGTGGCACATGGGAGCTCCGGGATTTTTCCAGCTAAATGGATGGAAGAGGGAAATTGCAGTGCAAATGCGTAATGCTGTGGAGGTTTGAGCCAGCCAGGTACTTTTGAGCCAGGTACTTGCTGTTCACAGTGTTTTGGGGGGGCCAGGGGAGGTTCCTCATTTAGAGGCAGTTGAAGGAAGCAGCTTGTGCTGGTGCCTCCCGTGAATTATGTAGGATTACAGAAGAGGCAGCTTCTCCAGCAGGATTTAATTCCTCGTGCTGTTCCACACTGCACACCCACCTTTTCTGAAGCAGAGTTGGTCTATTCGTGCCCATCCACTTCACTCTCTGCAGACAGCGGGTGCTGGGCAGGACTGGGGTGATGGGGAAGGAGGGATGGGGGAAATCCTTCGTGTTTTACTGGTGGTTGATCCAGTGGTAGCCAGGCACTGGGGAAATTGGTTTGTCTCTCAAGGAAATTCATTCCAGGCGTATGCTCCAAGGGCAGATGTGTCTTGGAGTCGGTGAGTGTTCAGGATGCTCAGGGCTGTTTCCATATCTCTTCTTCCCCATATGTGAAGTGAGGGGGGTAAAAATGTATGCACCTCTAGCAGTGCCAGAGATTTCCGGATAGACACCTTGTCTTCTGCTCACCACCTTGCACGTCTGCCCACACAATTAATGTCTGAAAGCTCCATCACACCCATCCCCTCTCCCCCAGCCGTTGATTTACTTTGGAAACAAGCTGGTGGCTCAGTCTGGGGCTTCAAAGGAGGCACTTTTGTGTAGCTGGAGGAAAGAAGTCAGAGAGCCAGCTCTGAAAATCTTTCAAATTTGTCTGTGCTTCCCCAGTGAGAATTCATTACCGAAAATGCTGCGTTATCTCACTGATGTCCTTCTTCCCATTAGCTCTTCACCTCACTGCCTCCCGCGGGTTCCCTGGGAGAGTGGGAGCTGCTGCTGCTTCAGCCTCTCTCCTCCGAAGGAGCTGAATGCTGATGGTCCCCACGTCCCTTCCTGCCCACACATCCCCCGGTGCGCCCTTGGGTACAGCCCCATATTTGCTAGTTTTTCCCCTTCTCTCTCTCCTGGGTACATTTGCAGTCCCTTTTTTGCTCCTTTCAGCAGCCAGTGCTGGCTGATGGGTCAAGAGAGAGGTTTTCTACCCACTCAGGAACCCCATGGCTTGGCTGGCAGCTTTCTCCAGCCGAGTTCACCACTCACTTTACTGATTTGGGAGCCCCGTGGGGTCTGGCCGATGCCCACAGCCACCCGGGCAGGTCACCCGGGGAGCCCCCGTGGCCCCGCAGTGATTTGGGCAGAGATGTGCTGTGCCAGAGGGGTGTTTGGTGCTGGAGCTGCTGACAAATAAGCCAATAGCGTCAGATAAATCAGCTGATGATGAACTTGGCATCTTTCCTGTGGGAGAACCAGAGCCTTTGCTGGGATCAGGGGTTTGGGTTTGGGGCTGGGGGTGTGTTGGTACCTGGTATGGCTACTCCTCATGGAGCTGGTGACACACAGAGGAGCATCATCTGTCCCTGCTTACTCTTGAAGAGGGAAGATGCTGGTTCAATGGATCTATTCTCCATTAAAACTTGAGGAGGAATTTTCTGGCATAGCCCTGGCTCTCGTGTCCATCTTCCTGCACGTAGGGCATGTCTCAGGCTGGGGATGTGCCGTGTGTGTCCTGTATGGAATGCCTTTGCCCCCGGCAGCCTGCTCTTCTTGAGAACAACCATTCCTCAGCAGTTTCCTCCGAGCGGGTGAGAAGCAAACACCCTGATGATGCCCTGACCTTTCAGATAGAGTCCTGGTCCATGGGCTGCAGCTCGGTGGTCCAGCTCTCCTTCCAGAGCATCTCAGCTTCGTGGCTGGGGCGGGCGAAGGGGAAGGGGGTCATATTAGAGACATAATCATTCAGAATTGTGGATTCCTGCAATAAAACAGTTTTCATGGAGGAAAATTAGAAGAGACATTAATACAACAGTTAAGAGCAACTCACTGCTGGGGGGAGATGTGTCGGCTTGCTTGTTCTGTTTATGGGCTTCGTACAATTCCATCAATATTGATGTGTGATGCCTTTGATTTTGACACTAATCATTGCTAGGAATTAAATTTGCAGCCATATAATTAGGACTGCTATTAATAGGGCCTCAAGCTAAGCACTGCTGTGCTAGTTGCCTTTTTCCTGATGGAAAGCGGCATCCACGGAACTCAGCTAATGCAGTTTGCCTGTGAGATGCTGAGACTGATGTGAAAATTACACTTGCTATATTTAGAGGGATTCCTCTGAAAGGCAGATACATGGGGAAGGTCCGACATGGGAGATTTCCCGAGAACTGCACTGGAGCTGCCCTTAAACTTCCTAGTAGTTTGCTGCTCTTCTCTTGAGACGCATGGACTTGGTGGGAGGGAAGGGCTGCAGGAAGGAAAGAGCAACCCGCCGTGTGAAGGGCTGCTATCACAAGCCTTGTTTCCACTTCAGCTCCTCTTCCTCGTGCCGATCTTTCCCTTTATTTCTCCCACCCGGAGCTGTTTCGACTCTCTCTGTCCCTGATTCATCTCATCAGGCTGAGCGCGGTGGCTGGGAGAGCAGCGTGGCTCACCACTACAAATCAATCTTGTATTTCATCCCGAGAGGTGTGTTTCTTATTAGATCTAATAAATCAGTGAAGTGCCCTTCATTCAGCTTGTCAATGGAGGGCATTGTTTGTGATCAAGAATAAATAAATGTCTCTTCTGTGCCTGACAATGCACCGTCTACGGGTTATTTCACCATCGTGCTGTGTCTGCTGGCTGCGGGAGGGACGGGGTTCCTGCAGCCTCACCATCCCGTGAGCTGGGTACACTCCAGGATAGCACACAGGGAAAAGCACTAAGGGTGATGTTATACCTGGTTTTCACTTGCTCCAGTGATGATAAGGCTTTGATCCATGTGCTGGAAGGTGCTGGGAGGTCACTCTTCTTCTGCTGGGCTGCTAGAGCTTGCTGGGCTAGGTTTGATGGCTGGGCTCTGAGTCCAGGGGTTGCTTCTGTGAAGGAAATTGAAAATGCATTGGCTGTCTCCAGTGTAAACTTTGGTGCTATGGCAAAAAAATCCAGGTTTGGTGATTTCGGATGCCCCATGGTGAAGCACATTGTGTGCATCTCAGTTTATACCTCATCCTCTTGTGTAAACGGACATCAGACATTGTTCTGAGCTCCTGTAACACCCTGTCTCATTGCAGCTTGGATTGATTCTGGCACACAAGGTCACCTGTGAATCATAGAATCATGGAATGGTTTGGGTGGGAAGTGACCTTCAAGTCCATCCAGTCCCACCCCCTGCCTTGGACAGGGACACCTCCCACCAGACCTGGTTGCTCCAAGCCCCATCCAGCCTGGCCTTGAAATGCTGCTTGGGGTCAGTCTGGAGGAGAAGTGCTGCAGAAAAGTAGGTGGTGCTGGGAGTAGTTTCCATGGTTGGAAACAGATTCCTGTTTACCTGCTGAATGGATGCCTGATGTGTAATGTCTGGCCTTGCTCTCAACGGGTGAACCCCCGCTTTTGGAAGGGACAGTGATAACTGATTGGGTTGCACAGTCGGGGGAAAGGTGAGCTTTAAGTGCGGTGGTGTATCTCCGTGTGCAATAGTTTTATTCAGCTTGGCTGATTTCATTTGTTCCATTAGCGGGAATAAAACAGATCTTTCACAATGAAATATATATGTCCGAACCTGTCCTTATCTGACTTCATTCTACGGGTGATTATCTCATCCTTTTAATTTATCCTTAATTATCACCCCCACGCACATTCCGCAGCACTTTAGGAAAAAGGCGGTTGCGTCAGTGCGTGGAGAAGCCAAGAGGACATCAGGCTGTTGGTGAGCAGATGAAAACCACCCCTTTGCAGACACCTTCCAGAGGAGATGCCTGGCTTTGGCTGGAGGTTGTAGGGTCAGGTGCTTTGTTGACTTGGAGATCGATCCATCGCCCTCCCGGCGCAGCCCCCCGGGTCCCAGCAGAGGTGTAAGGCAGAGGATGAGTCTTGCTTGACAGGAGAACTTGTTTAATTGAAAGGTCTGAGAAACAAGTCTCTGTTTCTTGCCCTAGGACGTGAAATAAGGGAGTGTTTGTCTGGTACCGTGTTGCTGGTGTTTTGCTCTGGTGCGGTCGGAGAAGCTGAGATTCTTTTTCTCCCTAAATAAGGATTTTCCAGCCTCAGACAGCAATTCCCATTTGCTTCCATCTGTGTACAGAGGCTGCTGTCAAACCGTGACCCCAGAAATACCTCCTCGAGATGCCCAATCCTCCCTTGTTGTTGTTAGTAGCCAGAGGTTGGAATCTTACTCATTAATTGGAATTTGTGCAAGGGAATATGAGAAGTGATCGAAGCCAAAGGAGAGCACTAACGTGCATGTTTCAGGGCTGGAGAAGGGGCAGAGCTGCCAAGTCCCTCTAGACCCTGGTTTTGAGCAGTTCAGGGATGTCCCCACCACCTCTTAATGGCATTAAATTGGCCTCCTCTTCTCCTGACATCACTTCTCCAGTTCTGTTATTTGTTGCCTGGCAGAGTAAGTGGAATAAGAGGAGAAAAAAGAGAATTTGGGATGTATTTTTCTAGCTGCTGGAGAGCTGAGGGGCAGGTGTTCAGGAAATGCTCTGTGTGTGAAACCCAGCCAGGTGGGCTCGGAGTCTGCTTTAATCTGTTTCTTGGCTCGTGAGGCGGCGCTGAGTCTGGTTCTCACTCGGGTTCAGGCACCTTGAAAAATCAGCTTGAAATTGTGGAGTGCAACAATGACGTTTTATTTATTTCCAACCAAAAGTGGAGCGAGTAAAGGCTGGGAGTGCCTGGAGAGCCTTCTGCCTGAGAAACAGCCTGTCTCGGAGATCCCACCAGCAGCAGCCAGCACCCCAAAAGGGGCTTCGTGTGTCAAAAAGGGGTCTCTCTTGGGGATGTTCACCTCTGGGGTTTGGATCTGGTGTTCCCCAGTGCTCTTATTGATGGTCTTATCCATCTCAAATGAGGTCCAGGGTCTGCTGGTGATGCCCATGGGAGGATTCCTGCTCCTGGGAAGGGGACGGGAGGAGGATGCTGTGGCTTGGGAGCTGCTGAGCTTCTCCTGCAGCATCTGCATCCTGCTCCTGCATCACCCCTGGTACCCCCAGGGCCTGAGGGGGTTGAAACCTCCTCTCCCTCGGTGCTTCCCTCAGGTGCACGCAGCCTGAAACCAGAAAAATGTCTCGTGTCTCACCTTTCCCACTGCTCCTGGGTCTTTCTACGGGTGGGATTGAAGCTGAGAGGGCACATGTGAGGGTGAAGGTGCTTTGGGACTAGTTACCAAAGTAACTGTTGGAAAATAGTTACCAAAAAGGCTGTTTTCCTTCCTTGTGCACATAAGGCTTTTTCCCTTCAACATATTTAGAAGATAATTAATCCCCACACATTTTATAAGAAGAGGTTTTATCTCCTTTATGAGCATGAAGCGAGGCAGAAGTTATTCCTCCTCCGTTCCATGCTAGAAGCAGATCTAGTTCAATAACATGTTTCTTCTTGAGGTGATCTTGGTGAAAAATACCAGAAAATGCCAAACCATTTTGTGAGTTCATGTTAGTTTTTCTGTCTGTCCCTTGCTTTTCCTCTGAGTGTGAACCTGAAGAAGTTGCTGTGTTGGGGATGCTGGTGGGGCTTGGGGGGAGGGCAGTGTTAGACTCCAGCCTTTCTATTTATGAGTCAAGAAGTTCATGCTTTCTTTACTATATATATATTTATTTATTTTCTGCAGGCTTTTAAAATCCTCAGAGGTCAAAATAACACCAGTTTTGGTCCATTTGTAAGGTCTTAAATCCCTGGGGGGCAGGAAATATGGCGAGAAGACCACGCTATGTTGCTTTTCTAAATGCCTTTTTGAGGCAAAAGCACGAATGTGGCGAATGTGAAGGTGCTGGGGGAGAGAGGGGAATCACAGGAGGAATCCCAGGTGCTGGCACGGCCTCTGCGATGCTGTTGCTGCAAAAAAGGATGGGATTTTGGGAAAATGGGGGAGGGAAATGCCATGGCAAAGCCGTTTGGCCATGGCTTGTGATGGGACTCGCCGTTAGGCTTCCCCTCGCGCGTCTGACTGATGCCGCCTTTAATATTTCCTCCGTCCCACGATCAGGTTTACTGCCCATTGTTGTTACGGTTGCTTTTTGCTGCCGGCCAGCAGGACTGTAAAATACTGCACGGTTTTGTGGAGGCAAATCCATCACTTGAACGTCTGCCCGATATTTATGGCCGTGGCGGGCAGGCGTGGATTGGGCACGGGCAGTCTCTGTATTGGCATTAGTCCATTGCGCCTGTTATGATGCATGGTCTCCCCACCTCCTCCTTGCCTTTTTATTACTCTCTTTTCATTTCTGCTGAGATGCATGGACAGACAGATGCTTACATTTCTCAGGCCTTCAGGGAGCTCATTGTTGGAGGATGGATGAGGGAGAGAGTCCCCTGCCCCTGGCCGGGAGCACCCAAGGGATGGGGAGCAGGGTACCCAGTGGAATTCTGTGCCAGAGATGTTCTCCAGGGTCTGTGGTGGGACCACAGGTTCTCCTGGCTGTGAGATGGACAAGAATAACAACAAAACACTAGTTCTAAATGTGGCTGGTCATTCCCAGCAGTGGTGGCAGCTCCTGAGTCTTCTCCTTCACACACCCTCCGAGGTCCATCCAACTTTTCTGTACATTTAGGTTTTGGTTGTGGAGTTGATTTTTTTTTTCCTTAACTGAAGCTTGGAAAATGCTGGTTGTTCATTAAATGTGTCTCAAAGCAAGCTGGGATGATGCTACTTGAGCAGGGAGGGACCTGCTTCTCCTGGCTGGGGGAGAGAGCCAAGGGGGTTCCAGGAGGTGCAGGAGGTTGGGTTTTTCTTCTCGTGTTGGCCACTGATTTTTGTGGTGCTGACATTGAATACGTCACTCCAGCTTACATTTTCTGCTTTGTAATTTGAATTTGGCTGTTGTGATTTCACACCCCTGTGCACGGCCATGTGCCACCTGGGATGGTGAGCCCTGAGGACACTGGTGGGATTGGTGGTCTGGGACCAAGGAGAGGTGACAGTGACCCCATCTGCTGGGCAATTCCCCCTCTTGGGCACTTCTCCCCATAAATCCACTCCCTGTCTGTAAAATTATAAGTTTTTTCCCAGCCCTGTGCTCCAGGGCTTGCTGTCAGCCAGGCAATCCATACAGAGGGGACGATGGCCAGTGGGGACAAAGATGTCCTGTGGTGACCAAAAGCCATCACAGGGTTTGCATCACATTCCCTGTCAGGGCTGAGCTGTGGGCAGCTCCCACCAGTGCTTCCAGTCCATACTGGGACCAGAGCAGGAGAGTGGGGGGACTAATTGAGGATTCCTCCAAGATGCATGTGAGCAGGCAAGCACCAGCCTCGGCCTGGGCAGGAGTAATTAGTGTTTTTGGCAGCTTCTGTCCCGTCGTCCCCTGCCTGCTCCTCAGCCGGGGACCCTGCCACCTCTCCTGGTTGTTCCTTCTCTCCTGGTTCCATGTCTCTGCATCAAACAGGTACGTGTAGATGAAAGTGATGTGCATGTAAAACGAATGTACACATCATACAGCCCAGCTATTATACACTGCCACATTGCTTTTTTCCTTTTTT
>VXBW01000604.1:205681-257156 GCA_013400375.1 Thinocorus orbignyianus | reverse complement strand
AGGGAGAGGGGCTGCAGGATGATGTGGTAGGAGAGGGATGCGATGGGGCAGCGGGGCTGCAGGAGTATTGCTCCACAGCTGGAGAGGATACAAGGACAGCCCAGCAGAGAGACTGTGTCCCCAGGTGGGCTCTCAGTGCTGGAAGGGACTAAGGCTTTGTGCCCACCTACAGTGACGTGGACCCGCCACCCCTGCCCTCTGCACTCACAACTTGTTTGTGGTCAGGAGCCAGCCCTTCGGCCACCCCAGACCAGCTCAAGGACCTGCACTTACTGGTTTTGTCACAGCAGGGATGGGTGCCAAGGCTCTTCCTCACCTTCCCCTTTCCCCGAGGCTGGGCCATCCCGGTGTGTAATATTTTTAGGCAGTTGCAGTGAAGTAAACGCTCTAAAACCCTACAGTCATCGAACCAAATGGCTCAGGGAAGAACAGAGAAACTAAAATTAGCAGGAGTGCCCCAGGCAGAGGGCCACCTGGGGCTCTGTTTAGTTTCACTCTCAACTTTCATCTCTTTTATTTATAATTTGAGGCTGATTGCTTTTTTTTTTTTTAACATCTCTTTTTTTTTTTCTTCTTCCCTTTCTTTCTCTCTTTCCTTTTCTTCCTCTGGAAGCAAGGAACTTGTGATGTGGCCAAGTCTCGTGCCTGCAGGGACACGTTGCCTCCCCTTTACCTTTCCTGCCCCAATTCTGCCTGGTTCTTCTTCTTGAGCACCAACATCTTCTGCCACCAAGAAGGAGATGCCTTGGGTCCATCCCCAGGACACATGCTCAAGGTGTCTCCTACTCTCTGTCCTGCTTTGATGCTTCTCCATCCCCATCTATAACAGGTCCATCCCTCAGGATTTGGACCTCCACGCTCTGGAGGACCCTCGTGTGGTGATTTAAGAGGGTGTCATCCCCCGTTGTCTGCTCTGCTTCAAACCTCCACCGGTGATTTAAATTGATGTTAACGGGCTTTCTCCCAGGGCTGCTGAAACAGATCTATGTCCCTTCCCTTAATGTCTCTGGGCTCGGAGCCGGGGATTGTAACTTCTTGGAACACGTCAGCAGAATTTGTTCATTTGTTAAAAGTCCTCATCCACGGACCCACCAGGCTTGTGAAGTCTAAATACTAATTCCCTTGCAGAATATCATATTTGGGTGTGCGTTTTGGAAGCTGCTTTTCATCTGGGGCACTGAAATAGTCAGGTAGCCAGCAGGTATCGGGCAACCAGCAGGAATCTGGTGGTTTTTTTGAAGATCTCCTGAAATTTAGGGGGAGCTGTGGGCGGGCGAAGCTCTGAAGTGTGAAGGGCTTCAAGTACAAAGGCACCTATTTATCTGTGTCCAGAGAACATTGTCAGCCTGTGTGTACTGATGAAGGGACGTGATACAGCTGTTTTCTCTGGGGGTGATCTCTTCTGCCACCTCTCTCCTTTCCCTGCCCTTCCTGGGCTGGGATCAGGTTTTGCTCGGCATTTCTGCCCAGGGAAATCACTGCACCCCCATCCTGGGGGATGGCTGGGCTGTAGGGCAGCAGAAGACTTGAGTCTCTGGCTCATTTTGTTCCTGGCTTTGCTCACACCCCGGGTCTGTGCCAGCTCTGCTGCTGATGGAAGCAATGTGCCCGCAGTTGTCTAGAAAATAAACAAAATCTCATTCAGTGCTGGTCAGCAAGGCGAATTTTTGGGTGAATTCCAGTGAAGTGGAAGCTGAAAAGGATTTGAATCGATGGTGTAAGGTCTAAGAGTGCCTCCCCAGACCCAAGCAAAGCACAACCCCCCTACCCCAACCCAACCCACCCCCCTTCATTGTATAGTTTATTCTTCTAATGAGTTTTCCTTCCCCTGAACTGACCCACCCTGATTTTCTTTGGTGTGAGGTGGCCTGACCTCTGTCACCCTGAATCACTGTTATTGCTTCGCTGCCTTCCCCGGGGCTTTCTTCTGCTCCAGGCTTTCAATGCCTTTGGCTGGGGATAAATTCACAAACAGGACCTGGATAAAACCCGTCCCTGAGCTCTTCTCGGCTGCTTCATTGAGTGGGATGGTCCAAGGCTCAGCCTGAAACACGCTTGAAGGTGCGTTTTGGAGTGTGGAGGGTGGCAGCTGGGCTCTGGGACTCTGTGTCTATCCTGGCATGGGGTGGTGGAGGACGTTTGGTGGTTTGTTTGTCACCAAAACCTTTCACAGTGTGCCTTGAAATGGGAAATTTGGGTGAGAGGAGGAGCGAGTAGCAGAAACCCTGGGCCCTGCCAAGGAAGCAACCAGAGCTGGAACTGGAGGAGGGACAGTGTCACTGTCAGTTGGTCTCATCCATGAGTCTCGTTGTACCCCAGATTTCAGTCCACGTCTTTGGTCAGTCTGGATCAGGAATTCCTTTTACTGCTGGGAACGGCTCAGTAAATGGAAGATTCGTCTTGAACAGGGGTGTGTTTTAAAAGCCTGGAAAATCCAGTACCTTCCACCAAACCATTGTTCTTTCCCTGCCGTGTCTCTGGCTAAATTAAGACTTTCTTAGAAATGCACAGGTTAAAAGTTTAAAAGCTTAAGGTTTCATTCATAATTCACGTATCAATGAGGCTTTGATTCCTCCCGGGGAAAAAGCCGCCTCTATCTGCAGTGCATGTTGATGGGGTTACCCTGTGCCAGAGCCGAGGACCTCTCTGGCTTTCCTTTTCTAAGCTCCTTTTTTTCGGAGGCAGTGCCGAGGAGGATGGCTCCCAGGGGCTGCTGGTGGGGAAAAGCAAAACCTCTCCCTTTTGGGTCATTGGTTTGAATCTGACCCAGGTCAGGAGTTGCCAAAAGTCGTTAACGTCTAATGGCTGCTCAGTGCCCTGTGAAAAATGAGTCACCGGGTCCTGGTCCCATTCCCAACTAGGGCAGGCATCCGTATCCCAAAACCTGCTGTCACCACTATCTCTGATGGCCTTGAGTCGGTGAGTGAAAGACCAGCTGGACCCTGTCATCAAACGCTACCGGTTAACTGCTCTCCAGGCTTGGGCAGTTTTTCCTGTCAGCACATCCCAAATTGTTTCAGAAGAGGTAAAAACTTGCTCTACCTCTGTGAGGGGTGAGGGGGCTGACCTTGCGGGGGACCAGGTGAGCTGCTGGAAGTGGTGGTGGATCAGCGGAGAAGGGGTGCTCTCTGAGCTGTGTCTCCAGGGTGAAAGAGCAAGGAAAGAGTAAAACCATATAGAACAACACCACTTTTCTTATCTTACCCTCCGTTACATCCTGAAAAGTACCCTCAGAGCAGGCTGGGAGGCAGGTGAAGTGGCAGTTTTATGGGCTGTCCCAAGGAGCTGAGGTCTCAGCTCTCCAGCAGCAGGACCCAGCCCTGACCCTGGTGATGCCTTGATGGATAGAGCAAGGAGCAAGCTGTGGGTCTGCTCCCAAGACATGTTGGCCGCTGAGTGGGACTTTCCACAATGCTGGGCTTGGATCTTCCTGGGTTCAACAAAACCTGTCAAAGGAAGCAACCTGCAGAGACCTCTCATGAGTGGAAGCTGGGGAGCCAGATGGGTCCTCCAAACCAAACCAACGTTCCTGTCTCTCTGTCTGAGCTTCAACCTGTGGCTTCATCTCTTTTAGGAGAGGAGGAGGAGGGTGGTAGCGGGTCCCACGCAGGCAGCTGGGAAGACCTGCCTTCCCCTGGCTGGGCTGATCCTTCCCGTGGCTCCCCCTGGCATCCTGTCCTTCCTCCCCTTACCCAGATGGTCTCTGCTTCTCCTTGACAGCCATCCAAAATATTTCCCATGTGCTCTTCCCCTCTTTTCCAGCAGACTCCTTGCCTGGCTCAACGCTGTAGCCTTTCAGCCTTAATCTCCTCTTTGTGCCTCCGAGACACCTCTGCAGCTCTTGGCTGAGGTGCTGCCTTTCACCAGCTTCTGCTCTTTTGCTTTTTGGGCGAAGATCCCCCCCTTCCCTCCCCACGTCTAATGCTGACAGTTTTAGAATCGCGGAATCATAGATTTTTGAGAGGGATTAAAGGAGAAGTGGAGGAGCCTAGCAATTTGGCTTGAAACTTGTCCCTTGGAGAATCTTTTGCCTTTATTATCCGGCAGATAAATCTGCTTTCAGCTGCCTTTCTGTGCCGGGGATGGGGATGGTGTGTGGGGCCCGCTGTGTTAATCCCCCCCCCACCAAGGTGTGATGCTGTTTCTGTACTGACCATGCAGAGGGGAGTGGCCGAGATGAGCTGGGGGCTCTTTAGCCCTTCAGTTGTTATTCTTCATGATAAAATTAATTTGGGATGTTAATCTCAAGAATCATAGGATGGTTAGAGTTGGAAGGGACCTTAAAGATCATCCAGTTCCATCCCCTCTTCCCTGGGCAGGGACACCTCCTACCAGCCCAGGTTGCTCAGAGAAGGAGAGGGGTTGTTTTTTTCCTCTTTTTTCTTTCTTTTCAGTTCCCATACCCAAACTTCACCGAGGTATCTGTTGGCAGGAGCCGTGCTGCAGCAGTGGGGCTGGCAGGGTGGTTGGCAGGCAGTGCAGCAGGGAGGATTGGGTTGCAGGAGCAGAAATCCCTCCACACTGTGTGCCTGGTTTGATTCTGCCGTGTGGCATCTGGTCTGGGAGCGCTGCCCGTTCCCTGCCCCGGCCAGAGACGGTGCCTCTCGCTGCCTCCAGCCTCCTCTCTCCCTGCCAGAAAGGACCAACGACCTTGTGTTTGTGGGCTCTGGCTGTTCGGGTTCCTTTGGGGTGCTTTATGGTTGTTTTTTCTTTTAACTCCTTCAGATCTTTATTAAAAAAAAAATCCACTGAAGGATGAGCTAAGGCAGCTGCTTTTCTCACTGAGCCGTTTTTAGCTTATAAAGCCCCAGCTGAGGCAGCAGAGCTGGGTCAGATCTGGGACTCAGTGGGCTGGGGGTGAAGGTTTGGGCAGGTTTGGAGCATGGGTGCAGGTTGGATCTTCCCCTGCCTCAGTCTGCGGTGCTGTGGTGATGGGGAGTTGGCATCTGGGGGTGTTTGTGGAGCTGTCTGTGGCTGTGAGACCAGGGATATTGTGACACAAGAAGGTTTTAGGGTTTCCACTGGAGTTATACGTGATGGCTGATCTTTCCTCCCTAAAACCGCTAAGTGGCTCATCCCTGCCTCCTCTCCCCTTCCTGATGGGCCACATCTGCCTCCCATCTCTGCTGATCCAAACCTCATTTGATATTTCAGTCTGTACTCAGGCTTAGAGCATTGACTTACTTCTTTGTAAAGCATAATACACTGATATATACCAAGCCAGTTCTTTGTTAGTAAAGCAGGTACCAGGAGCAGTGAATAAAAAACACCTAGAGGGGTAAGAAATGGGCAAACAGAAGCCTCCCCTGGACCAGGGGGAAAGGAGGCCGTCCTGCAGCCCTGGGGGCTTTGGGCTGGGTTGTACCTTGGGGGTAACAAAACTCATTTCCAAAGTCCTCCAGTGGAAAACACTGCTGCAGGGCTGCGTTGCTGGCTTTGCCTTTTGATGTGCTTTTCCTCTGCAGCCTGTTCCTCCTCTGGTTGTCCCCTCCGGCAGCCGCCAGCATGGCACGGACACGGGCATGGGCTCTTGCCGGTGGCAGCACCTGGCTCCCGGCAGCCTTGAGCACCCACGGTCCCAGCTGGAGGGATGGAGATTAGAGCAGAGCCCGTCTGGGCTGGCAGATGCTGTGTTAGCTGATCTTCTGGCTTTAGTGCTCCACTGTGAACCTTCACAGCCATTCCTTCAGATTTTTCCAGGGGTCAGGTTGATAATGAAGGGATTAATTTAATTCCCTCCGCCTTCACCCCAAGCTTCTCACGCAGCTGGTGTGTGCCTGTTCATCTGTTAGTGTTTTTATTGGCATAATTCAGTCTCTGGCTGGTGTTGGAGCTCGGGAAGTCGTTGGGTTGTGCTTCTCCCAGTGGACCGGCTGCCGCGGGGTGCAGCCACACTGGGGTCCCCAGCACCTCCCGCTGCGCATCCCTGGCAGCCGGGATGGGAAGGGTAAATATTTGCAGATCCTAGTGATAATTGAAAACATTCTGGAAGCCATGGACTGGACCAGTTCAAAAGTTGTCTTCCTCCCTCCTGCACTACGTGGCTATATATATATATATTTTTGTTTTTCCAGCAGTGGGGACTTTGTGTAAGGCTGATCTCCTCTGGTATCGCTACAAGTCCCATTCAAAGGGACTTGCCCACCATGGGCTACCATGACCCCTTTGAGAAGGTCCCACAGAGCTGCTGGGCTGGGATCCCATCACTGTTGGCCTCACCCAGGACCCTTCTGCACCTGCCTAAAACCAGAGAAGCCTGAATGTGAAGCCAGGGTGGAGTTGGGATGGAGCTGGATGGGGCTGGACTATGAATTCCTCCTGACTGGTGTGATGATGGTGGAAGATCTGGGCTATCCACAGTCCCCAGCTTGGGTGAGGCTGTGAGGAACAACCACAGCCTCAGTACAGGGTGGTTTGGGTGTTTTTTGTGCCTAGTGCCAGGGACTGGTGTGGTACATCACGCCTCAGTGGTGGATTTTAGACAGAATTGCAGAATTAGAGCTTTTTGGGCTCTCCAGACCCCACATCCCTTCCCTGCAGTGCTCCCCACCACCCCTCATGGGATGGGGCTGAGCTGATGGGTCTCGCTCCACCACTGGAGCACAATTCTGAGACCAGGGGCCTGGGGGTGCCCCCGAACGATGTCCCCTGAGCTGGTTGGCACAGGACATCTCTCTCCTTCCCTGGGGATGGGCACATTCCCAGCTGGCTCTGGAAACCACAGCATGTTTGGGAGCGTCTCTGAAGGAGAGGGCGGCTGGTGACTGAGAAATACATTAGTATTGCTGGCTGCAGCTTTCCTGCCTCTGAGGAGCTCTTGTCGGTGGGTGGCTGTATGATGACATATTTTTTTTTTGCCTTTTTTCTTTTTTTTTTTTTTTTTCAAGTTCTATCCCAAACCTGTTTCAGATTAAAACCAACCACTGCTGCGTATCAGTTTGTCAGCTGCTCTAGCCCTAATCTCTAAAAATAATCTCTTGCCAGCCCTCCCTCTCCCCCTAGATGGGTAATAATTGTTTCAAGACATGTCAGCGTTTGTTTAAAGTTAGTCTGGGGCTTTCTGGAGGCTCACGTAGAAAGTAAAGGCTGCGTTTTGTTCCTTTATGGGAAAGAGAAGAGGTGCTGGAGGAGGATTCACTTCAGGGAGCTGTGGGTAGGGTAGGGAGAGGAGATAAGGGGATGTGCTTGTTGTTAAAGAGATGGTTTGACTCAGCCCCTGGCAGCCCTGTGGTGCTGGGGACAGTTCTTGTTGGTGTGGGATGGCATGGGATGGTGACACACTGCCACGTCCGAGCAGGGCTCGGAGGAGCAGCCGAACCAAGGAGCGGTGCCTCGGTGAGAGGAGAGGGACCTGCTTACTGCTGCTCCTGTCTACATGACAAGGTCCATTTCCAATCAGCCCTGGAGAATAAGCCCTTCTGCTGATTTTGATGTGTTTTGATTAAATAGGAGTCTACCCCTCGGCTCCCTTTGCTGCATTTTCTGCAGGTAGATCTGCATGTCGGTGCCCAGAAGGCTCCTCGTGTGCCATTTGCCTTTCCCTGCCATCATGTTCCTCTCATCGTATTTTTCCACATCTGCCTGTGTCCGTGGCGTGTGATGGGTCTGAGCCCACAGCCACGTCCCCTCTGTGCCACTGGGTCCCCTCTGTGCCACTCAGGTCCCCTCTGCTGTGGCCAAGGCCAAGGGTGGGTGCTGCAGGGGCTGTCCCATGCTGACACCGAGCTCTGGGATGGAAATGCCTCCTGGGTGGGTGTTTTCAAAAGAGATGAGGGGTTTTTTTTTATCTGAGTGCTATTGTGTTGAGTTTAAATGAGATCGATCATGTGCACTTTGAAGGAATAGTTTTCCAAATATAGGAAGAAACTTTTAGGGAAGAAGAACTTGCTCGTTTAATTGGGGGAAACAGCTTTCATTTCTGAACCTTGCAGCTCATCTCAGCCTTCTCCCCATCACCTCCACCTGTGTGGGGGATGTGTGTGCTCACGGCTGTGCCAACACACACATTTCCCATGTGCCCAGGCAGATAAATATTGTATTCTGGCTCGGGTACGTGACAGTTACCCCAGGGCTGTCGTGTTCTTACCTGGCTCTGCCATTTCTGCTGGTTTTGTTCATGAAAGGGAGATTGACAGTGCTGGGAATTGGCCGCCGGTCCCAGGAGGAGCTGGTTTGTAGGTTCTTCTGGCAGCCAGAGCATCTGGGAGGCATCAGTTCACAAATGTGGTAACAGCTTATCAGGGAATTGTGGTTTGGATTACAGGAAAATCCCAGAATGAGCAGATCTCTGTTTAATCTGAAGTATTCTGTCAGGCTGCGTGCAATTTCCAAAAGGACAAATGTTTTTAGAGGAGTTCTGTGTGCCCTTGGGAACGTTCTCTCAACTCACGTCTCATTTGTAATAAAAAACTAAAATATATAGTGGTTGCTCCCTCCTTATTTTCTTTCCCTCCCCACATTTGCCTTGTCCATTGCTTGCTTTTCCCAGCGGTGTCGCAGAGACAAGGTTTGAAACCTCTGTGCTGCTTGTTAGAGACGAGGCTTGAAACGAGGAGTTCGGTGGCTGGTTCAGCTCCATGTCCCACCAGACAAATCCAAGATCCCTCCAGACCGGAGTGGTTGGAGCATCCAGGTGTGGCTGTGATAGTCCTGAATTTCAACTCCACCTCTAATGGAGGGGCTGAGAAGCGTTTGAGCTATAATGCTCTTGTGAAATTGCCAACTGGACTGTTAAATAGCTGCGGTTTGTGTTACGAGGAGGAGATATTTTTAATACATGGGCTGGCTGTGCTGAATTCTAGCTGGTGTTCGGTAGCTCTGGGAGAAAGGCAGCCTGAGTTTTATCCTCCTGTGCCTCCACCCCCAGGAGCTGTACATTAAGCTCCAACGTAGGCAGGTAAATGTACGTGGAAGCAGCAGGTTGGACTGGTGTGCACTGGTGGGAGCAGGGGAGCATCCTCTGGATGGGAGGAAGCCCAGGGAGCCCTCCATCCCTGTTGCATCTCCCTCGGAGCCTCGGTGGTCAGTCCCTAAGGGGACAACCCCAAACCTGGCCTGCTGAGGGTTGTTTTTATGATGCTAGTGCAGATCCTACACGGAGCCATCATCCTGTGAGGCCGTTTGAATACAAAACCCCGCAGGGCACCTTTTGACAGGTCCCCAGCAGCTTTAAATATGGGACCTGCAGGAGGCTGGCGGTTTGGGGTGGGCTAAACAAATCATTTCCCATTGCCCAGCCTCTTGCTGAAGCTCTTTGTGCACCTCTGATCCATCTCGGAGCTGGAGCAACCACGAGCAGCCAGCAGACACCCCACCTTCCCACATTTTGCTGCCTGCTCTCCTCTGCATTATTCAAAACCATCGGGGGATGTGATTTGCATTCTTTATGGCCAAGCAAAGGCACCGTGGGATCTCTGAGCCCCTTTTCGGGGGGAGATTACATGAGATTGCAGAGAGGCTGGCAGGGAAATTGCTCAAAATTGCACCTATGGCAGCGAGCCTGCCTGTACGTGCAGGTATAGAGGTGTGTGAGGCTCCTGGTGGTCCCCGGGAGAGACATGGGGGTGGGTTCCTGCAGAAAAGATGCGCCCAAGAGAAGGGGAGGGAGTGTGTGCGATGTGGGGATGCTGGAGATGATAGTGCTCCATCACAGTGAGGAGATAATTCGAGCAGGAGGTGGTGAAATGAAATGCCAGGCAGCATCTTTTTTTGGGGGGGAGAGGAAGGTGGAGCGTGGACAGATGGGATTTGGCTGTCTAAATCTTTAAGGAAAATAAGTCTGGAAGCACGTAGGACTCTGCTGTGAGACGCTTTACCTCACATCCCAATTAACACAAGCAAACACAGACACTGTGCTGGGCACAGGATACATGTGCTGGTATTTAATTATATACCAAACCCCAGGTCTGTTCCAGCCGCTCCGGGGAGTGGGAGTGCAGGAGCTACCAAATGTGCCCGAGTTAATTTAAAAATCCTTTGATGAGTTTATTAAAGGGGGTTTGGGATCCTCTCTCTGTCAGCACTGGGTGGGTCCTGGTCCCCCCCTGTGACAGCCCCAGGTCTCCTGCCCGTGTCTCCACGTGGTGTGGGTGGCTTTGCTTCCAGCCTTGTCTACCCTGAGTCCCCAAAATGTTCTCCCAGGAGCATCAACGACAGGGTAGAGTTGATAACACGGCAACTCTTTAGGAAAAAGGCTGGGAAAAGCAGGCAGAGCTCCCGTGACCTCCTGAAACAGCATCTGAGTAATAATCTGGAAGCTGTGCTGCTCTCCCACTCCTTTATGTTTCCTGCTCAGTGTGATTTTGTTGGCTTTAAAGGCGCTGGTTTCTCCCAGCTCCTCTACAACTTCTTGGAAGGAAGATCAGGGCCTGACCAGAACTACTTACTTCTTAAATGCATTCAGTACAAGGAACTGCAGTTTTACTGGAGCAGAAAGAGCACCTGCACAACCTCCCCTTTCACGTCTCCTTTTGCCTTTTCCTACTCCAGCTTTTTGCTGGGCTATCAGCAGGGACCTGTGCATTATTTATTTATACTGCAGTAATACTGAGCAAATCCCTCCACCTCTCCTGTGCTGCTGGCTCCCTGTACACAACCCCAAAGAGCATATACCGGGATGGAAATGAGGATAAACTTCATGTCCATTTTACAGCTGGAAAAAAAGGAGGACAGTGAGGTGCCCGAGGGCATGCAAAGAGGGTTGCTGGAGCTGGGTTAGAAGGTTGTAGCCCCCCAGTTTCTCTTTTGCTGCTGCTGGGGGCAGCTGTCACAACCTAGAGGTCCCCTTCCATCCCTGACAAGTCCTGTCCTTGACTCAGGGCTGGAACATCAGGAAGGGCTGAAATGTGAACCCGTCCTGTGACGGCACGGGCTGCCAAACCGCTGTCAGAGCAGCAGCATCTCCCAGTCTGGACTGGACTGGAGCCAGTGGTTTCATGGGCAAAGGCTTTGTATCGCAATTCCCCAGCCCTGCACATCCCCCCCTCCCCGCGCTCCTCTGGCACCGGTGGCTGCTGCTGCTGCGGGGACGTTTCTGCAGATTCCCACAGAACTGGTGCCTTCTCCAGAAACTTTCCTGGCTGCCTCCGCTGCGGGAATCCAGATGGCTATTTTTCATTTTTTCACACAATCTGGTCCCGCTGGGCTCAGCGAGAGGTGAGCTCTTCTCCGAGCCGAAGGGCTGGCAAAGCTCTGCTGGCATCAGGCGGGACCCAGGAGCTTTGGGGGGGATTTGGATGCCTTCTAGATGCTGCGGAGAGCTTTACCCCAATGCTGCAGGGCAAGCTGGGAGGCAGGGTTAATGTCAGAGAACAGCAGCGAGTCGTTTCAGGCTGGTTTTTGGTGTTGAAGGTAACATAAACCCAGTGCAATTCTTCTTAAAAGGAAGCAACAACAGCGAAGACTTAAATGCACTGTTGAAAATGTTTGGAGTTGTTGGCTGAGTATGGGCAAAGCTGGACTGAGGGAGACAGGTATAGAAGGGACCTTAAAACCTGGTCAAGAACACCTCCAACCAGACCAGGTTGCTCCAAGCCCCATCCAGCCTGGCCTTGAACCCCTCCAGGGATGGGGCAGCCACAGCTTCTCTGGGCAACCTGTTCCAGTGCCTCACCACCCTCACAGCAAACAATTTCTTTCTGATATCTAATGAAAATCTCTCCTCTTCCAATTTAAAACCGTTCCCCCTTGTCCTATCACTCCCCTCCCTGACCAAGAGTCCCTCTCCAGCTCTCCTGGAGCTATCTTCAGATCCTGGAAGGCTGCTCCAAGGTCTCCCCAGAGCCTTCTCTTCTCCAGGCTGAACAGCCCCAGCTCTCAGCCGGTCCTCACAGCAGAGCTGCTCCAGCCCTCTGAGCATCTTCATGGCCCTCCGCTGGGCCTGTTCCAACAGTTCCATGTCCTTTCTACGTTGAGGACTTCAACTTCTTTTGAACTGCTCCCGGTGCCTTCACCCTATGTTCAGGCATCACCTTGTGAGGGACATGCAGGTTGGGTGCCAACCACAGCTGCCCTCATGCTATGGCCCCCCTGATTCTGCTTGGATGTAGGAACTTGACAGGGCTCTCCAATATCCACCCCTCCAAGCAATCCAGCTGCTTTTATTTCTCCAATAAGAGTGCCCTGTGCTCTGGGCTAATGACACCTTCCACCTCCCCCGTGTAATCAGTGCCCCTCCTTGCCAACGAGGTAATTGAATGAGTCAGGGAGATGTAAATAATTAAGGCTTGTTGTGGTGCAGGGGGAGCATCCTCCCAAGTGTCCTGTCGGAGCCGGTTAGTGCCAGCTGATTGATAGGCAGTTGCTTTGATCGATGTCCCTCACTCAGGGACACTCATGTTAAAGTGACAAAGCTGCTGTCAGCGGGTCAGGACAAGTCCGTAGACAAAGGCTGCACGTTGTTGTCTACAATGAGACCGTGAAGCTGGAGGTAGTTGTGTTAAAGATTTCGGGTGGTCGGTGTTGGGAGGAGGAGGTGGTCCCTCCGTGCTGCTCCACTCCTCTCCCAGCTCTGGAATGTCTCCCTTCCCACCCAGCTGGTTTCCAGTCTTGCTCAAAAACTCTCATACTGTACTTAAAGATTTTTGAGGATGGATAGCAAAAGGTTTTGGAGGGGGATGGAGGCTCTGTTTGGTTGGCTTTTAAGCAGGGAGTGGAAGTGAAGAAGCCTTTTTCTGGATGAGAACTGGCAAGGCTGGGTTGGGTCTGGGCTGGCAGCAGGTCCTGCTTGCCTCCCATCTCGTTCCTCCATCGTGGGCACGGGGGTCAAGAGCCCCCAAGGGAGACACGGAGCCAAAACCACGCGACAAACAAAGCATCTGCCTCCCGTGCCATGTACGGAGCCTGTGGAGGCAGCCGGGACCCACGGAGAAGGCTTTGCCCCTTCCCTCTGTAAAACATCCAGAGCAAATGGAGGGTGACAGGAAAGGGGTCACTGGTCTGGGTCGCCACTGAGGTGGTGGAGGGAGATAATCAGACCCTTTTCCTTCCAGTTCAGTGCCTGCCAAAAACGCCGGAGCGCCTTACAAAAGTGTGGAGCTCAACGAGGCGGAAGCACTCAGCCGGCTGCACGGAGACCTTGGCCACGGCAGGAGAAGACTCCTGATGGTGGGGATGGAGGAACTCGATTTCCAGGTCCCCACGAGCCTCTAACCATGTGGGGGCTGCATGTTCAAGCGTGTAACGGGCGCGTTGCCCTGCATCAGCTGGGAGGTGGTGAAGTTTCCCTCCTCGGATGCTTTCCCGAAGTGTTTTGCTGTCCCTCGGGGACCGAGGGGCATGTTGAAGCACAGCAGCCAGCTTGTGTTAGCATTGCTATTAATAAAAACTAAATAGCATATATAATCCGTATGGGCCTGAGCAAAACCAGAAGACGGTGTGTTGTTTAAGAAAGAGCTGCATTAAATTAGGCACCGCTAACACAGCTCGGAGGGTTTTCCTATCTAGCAGTCTCACAAGGAACATATTGATAGTTTGCTGCTGTTTAGTTCAAATCTTCCTCCCCAAATAAGGCTTTGCCTGTGATAGCATCGTCAAAAATGCTCCCTGCAGGGGCTGTTTTGACAGTGTGATAAAATATAATACAGTAGATATCGTCCCATTTGCGATTTATGAGGAATTTTGTAACCTAGAGGGATTAATTCTATATCATGTTACGGCACATAGCATAGATTCTCTGCTCTCCCTGTTTCTTTGCATACGTAATGAGCAAACCTTCTTATGAATTTGCTTCTATCTGAAAAGTTTGGTGGTGGGGTTCGAGCTCATCAGGTTCCCATCCCCACTACCTGTCCCTCACTTTGTCCCCAGGTGATCTCAGGGAGCCACAGTTACCCCAACTTCCTCAAAAGCCCCAAGTAAAAGGCTTTTTTGGGGAACCTGCAATTGCTTTTGACAACTCGATGAGGCTCTGCAACTGGGAAACCACAAAACCCTTCCCCTTTTCCCCAGTTCAGCACCAGTTCTCTGCTATTTCGTGCCCCCCGCTGTCGCTTACAGCCCTGCGAAGGGGATGCGAAGGCTGGGAGTCAGCACGAGATGTTCATTCGGGAGCTTTGAGAGATGTGGTTTCGAGAGGCATCCAGACAGTCTATCGGGGAAAGTCAATGGGACTTGTATGTTTTTGGGAATCTATCTTTGCTCGCTGAGCGCATGTGGAAATGATCAACAACTTGAGACGGGAGATTTGTTCCTCGCTACCTCTCTCTGTCAGCTTTTATTTGCCTTCTGTTGCCCTTATGTGCAATCTATAAACCCTCCTCTTTTGCATGATTGTCTCGATTTGCATTTCCAGCAGATCCACTGACATTTGGCTGGACTCGGGGTGAAACACTCCTTGAAATTAGCCTGCATGTTGAGTTTGTTCTGGGAAGATAAGAAGGGAAGTGGCAGGGGGGCCTGGGGGGAATTATGCATGTGAAACTGCACTGTGAAATTAGCACCAACAGTCAGACTGGAGGCCAGCAATATTTCTCTGGGATTTGTTTTGGAAGCAGAATTTTTTTTTTACCATGGGCAATAGACTCGTCTCCCTCACCCCACTGGCTTTCAATCCCAGCGCAAGCCCGGCTGAGGAAGCCAAAAGGATAAATTGTCTGCGAGCTGACTCCAAAGTTGTTCTGTGGCGCTGGCAATACGATACTGAGGAGGAATTTTAATTTCATGCTGTGTAAGAAGAGCGCAGGCAACAGTAGCAGCCGTATGGATTTTCATATGAATAGCCGTACAGTATTCATAACAGGGTAGCAGTGTTGTCCCGCAGGTTTTCATTCTCCTGGTTCCTTTGCTCTTTTCGCCTTTCTCTCTGCTGTCCACCCGTCCTCGCACTTGCTGAAATGGAAAGTATGTCCTTGCCAGATGGGTGTACAAAGTGAGGAGCCTGTTTCGCGGTTATATTGCGCTTGGCTTCAGAGACCTTTTGTTGCCTTAATCTCTCTGCAATCCAAGAGCAAGTCTGTTTTGCTTGAGAGGGAACGTTTTTTTAGCCTTGTGCCTCTCTTGCTCAGCTTTGCGGGTATCTGAGCGAGAGTGGTTCTCCAACAGTGGAGCCCATTAATGCTGCTCTGTCTCAAGGACACTCTAAAATAATGCCACTTAAACGGCTGGCTTGGTGGGGGAAGGCAGGTCGCCTGGAAGATCCACAGGGATGGGGCCGGGCTGGGTACGACTGATGCTTTTCAGCCCTTTCTGCTTCTGAGTGCCGGTGACTTTTTCCCTGCCCACCCAAGGGATGAAGTTGTCTCAGCAGAGAGTTTGCTTTATCTTGGGGGGTGTTTTGTTTTATTTCATTCTACAATTTCTTCATGTATTTGGTAGGGGAGGAGCCTGCGGTGATTTTTTTCCTAGAGGTTGCTGATCTAACCCCTTCTCCCCAGCCATTAAATTTGCTTTAAATAAACTTCTCCCCATAACCTCTGTGAGGGGCATTGCTTTGCCGGTTTTCCTGCTGAACTGGTCATTAATGCATCCGCACATCCCTGCGTGTCCGTCAAACCCCATCAGCTTTGCTGGTGAGGACAGGGGGATAAATCCACCTGCCTGCAGATGCTGCTCCCCCCTGATACCCCCAGGTGGTGGGAAAAGGCATGAGCTGGGGAAATCCTTTTCCCGGTGGCTTGTGTGGATGTGTGTACGTGCAACGGGAGCCGAGAGGAGAAACAAGAGGGATTATCCCGTGCAGAGCTAGCCCTGGTCTTTGACAGACGAGGCTGGAGGAAGAGTTTGGAGCAATGCAAATGCTTCTCCCTCCCAGCCTCGTCTCCTCTCTTCGGCAGCGGCTGGCAGCACGTGAAGCCCAAACCTTTGGGCTCCTTGAATTTGGTGCCAACCTGTGTGAGAGATGGAGCGAACCCAGCAGCAGCATCAGATGGAGTTGGTTTTGCAATCATTTATGATCCTGGTGGCTTTCTCAGGGCACATATCTACTCCGGTCCCCGCCGTGTCCCTTTGCTGGGTGAAATGGGAGATGTCCCTACGAGGTGAGATGCAGACGGTGGCTTTGGCCGGGGTCTCACACCTCTGGGGTGACCCCGGTGACGGATGTGTCCCCACAGGAACATTCCAGGGCTGGAGGCATTTAGACTTAATGGCTTCCTTCACGGCTGTAGATTGATACAGCTGGGAAACACATTAAAGAGTTCAGCGGCAAAGCAGACGCATAATTAATAAAATACAGATTTTCATTTGGAATCGTGGCCCGAAATAGCTCGCTAATGGAGGGAGAGCTGTCTCCTGCCCTGCCGGCTGGCACGCTCCGTGTCCCTTCGGACCAGAGTCTGAGCTCTATCGCTGCCCCCAGAACCTGGCGAGGGCGGGCACAGCCTGGCAGAGTTGGGGGGACACCAGCAAAATCCGACCAGCTGGTGAGATCAACCATTTCTCGGTCAAAATAAGTGAAAAGCCATTTGAAGGCAGTGAATTCACGATGAGGTTAGGCCAAGAAACCCCCTGAGCTGCTCCTTTGTGGAATGTGGTGAGCTCCACAAAGGGCTGGTGGCTTTTTTTTTCCTAAATATAGATGAAAGGAGCTCTGGTGGCCTGAGCAGGGAGAGGTTTGGTGTCCATGCAGCCTGGCAGGAGCTGGCACCACAATGGGAGGCATCGTTGTGCCTCCATCACCTGCCTTAGAGGGGTTGCAAAGAAGATATTTCAAGCACAGGTTAAGAGAAGAGCTAAAGCAACCAAGAAAATATCCCTTCAGCACTTGCAGGGGCTTTGGGATCCTCTTAAAAATCGAAGTGTGCAGGTAACCCCCAGCTGTGGGGGCACAGAGCCACAAAACAGTGTCCGTGAGGCTGTGGAGCATCTATCCATGCTCCTCTGTGATGGCAAAAACCAAAGGTGAGAGTATTTCACCTTGCAGAGCCTGCCACTAGTGACGGTGCAAGTTCTTCAGAAGGAAAAAGAGGACAATCTGGGGAAAAGGACCTTCTGGGCTGGCTCCTTCCCAAAGATACAGGAGCGTATGAAGCTGCTCATGTTGCTCGCCTGCTAATTGGAGTTGGCTGTAACTGATTTAGAAAGTGATGGCCTTAGGGAGCTGAGATTGTTGTTTGTGTTTGTCTGGGATTAAATACAGATGGAATTAAAAGGGAAGAAAAAAAAGAAACCATCCTTGATTCGGGAAGGAAGCTTTGATGGAAATAAATTCATGCTGGTGAGG
The DNA here is from genome assembly GCA_013400375.1 of Thinocorus orbignyianus. NCBI lineage: Eukaryota > Metazoa > Chordata > Aves > Ciconiiformes > Thinocoridae > Thinocorus > Thinocorus orbignyianus. The sequence continues at coordinate 239,998 of VXBW01000604.1, read as the reverse complement.
AGAGAGCGGGTAGGATCTGCGGTCGCCTGGCCTGGGTTTCGGTAGCTTTCCCGTGGAAGCGCTTGGGGAAACAATAAAAGGGTAGAGACAGAAATAGAAAGCAAAAAGATAAGTGGACTCTGATGAAAGAAGCCGTATTAATAATGGAAACTGGGGTTTTTGAAGCTGCTTTAGAGTGAATTTTCAAGGCACGGAACCTCTCAGGGGCAGACTCTTTGGAGGTTGGCTCAGCCGCTCGGTGCAGTCACAAATTGCAGGACTCCAGATGCAGAGAACAGGACCCGGCTCCTGGCCAGGATTCCTGCTCTGCTCCCCTCGAAACACAAACTCTGGGGGCAGGGGGTGAAATCCGTGGCATGTCAGAGTCTGCAGGCCACAGGGCTCCCAATACCAGCAAAATTTAAGCGTCATGGTTTTAGGTCACTGAGAGATTTCTTTGCAGCTGAGTGCAAACCATGACTTAACTAATAAATCATGACACTGGCAAAACAGGAGGCCTGAAATCATTAGCAGCTTACATTATGCAGATGTATGGATACGGAGAGGGGGCTCTGCTGAGGAAGAGAAAGGCAAGAAGTAGCTCAGCTCCTCTGATAATAAACAGTGGCATCAGGCTGGAGGTGCAAAGAGGCTGCTGCAGCACCAGCACTCAGTCTCAGGGAAAATCCATCCTGGAAGGTAGTTTTCCATATCAGTTCTGTCTCCAGGGTTTTTTTGGGCTCTGTTTATAACTCTTACTCTAAAAGCTTTAGGAACATTTGATGCCTGGTCTGTTTTTAGTGAGAGCGATTCAGATAACTTACCTTGTTAGAAACTTGAGCTTCTGGGGGTGGGAAGGTAGAAGCTGGCAGCCTCGTGACCCCGTGTTGTCCTTCAGGTCACTTGAAAGCCAACCATGGGAGAAGCTGAGCAGCTCCTTTTCCTTCCAACACCTCTTTCTGCCCCTGTCATCACCCCTGACAGTTCTTACTGCCGAGCTGCAAATCTCCTGCCAGTGCTCGTTAATTTGAATGAAGAGTCCCAGGTCCATCTGGAGACACTTCCATCACCCTCTGGCTAAAAGGTGCCTGAGAAAATACCCAGCTCCCTGGGATGTAGCTTTGATGTGGCTTTATCACCCGTGAGATGGTAGCAGAAGGTGCTGATGTGGCTCTTGCATAGACCCAGTTGTTCCTCGGTCCCAGGATGACCTGTGCTGTGATCCCAGTGGTGCGTTACTGGATGAGCAATGGAGAAAACCAGTAAAAAAGGGATCCAGCCCCCGAGGAGCTGAGTACAGCTCTTCTCAGCGGTGAGCAGCTCTCCATGGACCTTTAGGTGCCTTGCTTTGGGGAAGGCATGGCTGATGGAGAGAAGAATGTGTTGGGTCTAAGGCAAGGAGACCACAGACCAGTCAACACGTAGACTCATGTGTCACTGGCATTCCATACTGAAGGGTCGGCAGGAAGATATTCCCTAAAGCTGCCTAATAATGACTATGAGACAGAGAAATGAAATACACTCGGGGTGTGCAGACGTGATATCCATCTGGAAGGCGTTAGCAAAGGTGTCCCCATCCCTGGGTTTGACTTGGAGCAGAAAGCGTGGTCAGAAAGGGAAGAGGTGAGCCCGTCACCGCTTTGGGTGGCTGGAAACACCACTGCAGGTTCCCAGCTCCTGATGCAGAGCCGAGGGGAGGGAGGTGCACTGTTCCTAGCATTGCCTTTGAAAAATGGTCAGCGAGCCCAGGGCTCCTCTGGGAGGCATCCGAGCAGAAGGTGGTTTGCTTGGCTCGGGGCGCCTGTTCCCATGCAAAGGCAGGGATGGCAAAGCACCAAACTGTGCCATATCATCGCTGCTCACTTACACCCTTATTGATGTGTTGCCATCCCACCAGGAGGCTCTGCTCGCAGTCGATAGTTCATCCACAGTGTATTCCATGGAAAATAATGCGTGTTTGAAGCTGGGGGGGCAGGGGAAGAGGAATTGGCTTACCAATACAGTGCAAGCAAGCATCTGGGCTTGCTGTCCTGAGGGGCTCCTCTTTAAAAGGAGCTTTGAGTTGATAAATTTTCACTCATTTTTGTGTAAAGAAATTCTCCCTGGCTTTGACACAAAGGAGCAGCTTGCTCTGCTCGCTGCTGCTCTGTTTACAGAGCGGCGGCGTGATGAGGAGGGGAGAGGGGGGCAGCGCTGGGGAGACCAGAGCCCCGAGCCCAAACATGGGCAAAGCCCCCCCACAGCCCCCTGCCTTTCATCAGCCTGTGGCCCCTGTCAGAGTTAAGAATTATAGCTGCAAAAACATAGATGGTTGGCTCTCGCCTGCCACGGCGGATAAACAAGTGCTCCGTAAGAATTCTGTCTGCAGAGCTGAAGCTGTGAAATGGTTTTCGGCTTCTCCTTATGGAAAGGGGCTGGTTGTTTCGCAGTCTACCAGGCACAGAAACGTGGCCTCTACAGCAGCGTTAACCAAGATTAGCAAAAACAGAGGCTAACACCTTTCTTTTTTCTAAAAACAGCCAACCAAAACCACAAACCTCTGTAGTGCAGCACGGGATGAGGATTAAAATCCTCCTCAGAGCAAGCTCAACAAATACTTCCATTTTCAGACGCTGTGTTTCAGGAGGCTGTGTGATATTAAGTCTGAAGATGAAAGATAGAACTAGTTGAGAACAGGAGTAGTTTGTAATTTCTGTCACAGGCAGCTTTTTAGAAGCCGACAAAAATGTTTCACAGTGGCTGAAGTAGTTCAGATCCTCTCCTGTGCTGTGCTGTCTCGCTTTCCCTGCCTCCTTGTTGGCACATCCATCCGCATTCTGTATTCCTCTCCCATCTGCTTTCACTTCCCAAATTTCTAACATTTTACTCTTAAAATTTTGCCTTCATGTATATGAACGGAGAAGAGAAATAGGACTGTAAAGCATAAAGGCTCAGTAGTTGGAATGAATTTTGACCGACACCGTAAAACTCCTTGTAAGCGTTGCTGTCACCTCCAGCTCTGGCAGGTCATGGTTGTGGTGTTCAGCATCACTCAAGAGGAGCCTCTTGCTCCATCAGGATCAGATCCTGAGTTCTGATGACTATCAGATCCTGAATTTAGGCAGTTTGGGGTGGCATGGTCTTAATAATTTGGTGGCCATCACTCAAGGATGTGGATGATGGGGGAACCACTCCAAAACCAGTGTGGCTCTCGGGGAACTGGTTGACTTGTTTCATGAGCAGCCCTTGAAGGATGTAACCAGAGCTTGGTGGAACAGCAATTTTAGGGGGATCAGGCCTGTTGCAGTCACGAAGGCACTTAGTGCTGTGTAGGAAAGCCAGCCTGCAAGGGCAGCAGAGGGGGAGTTGCTTCAGTGTTAAATTACTGAACCACACACACAGTATTTGCCTAACCAGCTAGACCTGAATTGCTGTTCAAACAGTGCTTTTCTGCCTGACGTTGGCAATCAGGGAGCTAATTACACTGGATTAGGGTTTTTCTCTTAATTACATGAAAAATTTAGCGCGGCTGATGTTCATGAGGCTGCAGGGGATTAAGGCGGGAGCCATGTGTTTATCTACAGGTCAATTATGGAAGCGAAAGCAGTAATGTGGTGTAGCTTTGTCTCCCCCATCCATGGACCCCAGCCTCAACCCAGCTCGTGATGATGTTGATTTTGGGCCACGGGCACGCTGAGGGATTAGCCGTGCTGGCTGGTGTGTCTGCAGCCACGGGGGCCTGGGAGAAGAGCTGCCTCCATCCTTCCAGCGTGGTGTCTCACAGCCCCAGGGCAGATCTGCTCCACCTCATCTTGCAGAGCAAAGCACAGGCAAAACCTTTCAGTGTGAAACCAGGCACAGGCTGGCTGGGTCCTGCTGAGGTGTTCCAAATTGCTCTGCGAAGCCAAGTGCTGGTCCTGCTGCTCTTCAGCTTTGCCCTTTCCATCCCTTCTCCCAGTCTGGAGATGCCTAATAGTGCTGGTGGGCTTGGTTTGGTTCACCCCATGTTGTGTTGCCGTGGCTGCTCTTGTGCTCATGTGCCAATGGCTCTTGTGGCCTTCAAGGACAAGCTGTGGCATCTCCTGAAATGACCCACAGGCTCTCCAGGGCTGTATCCTTCCCTGCTCCAGGTGCTGCTGAAGCTGCAGAGGGCTCCAGGTGTGGAGCACAATCCCCATCCTGAGGGCTGCAGAGATTACATCCAGAGCACCCATCTCCTTCAGCTTTCCCCTCCTTCTTCAGCTGAATGGAAACTTCAGCTCTGAATTTGGACATTTGGGGGACCAGAGAGTTGGTCCATCCCTCAACCTCTTCCTCTCAGGGTGTTTATGCTGTCCCAGCTCTGCCGTGGGAGCCTGATAGCTGCACTGACTCTGTTGAGCCCAGCAAATCGCTCTGCTGTGCTCGAGACCGTGTTCAGCAGCGTTACATGTGTGGCATACACAGATTATTTAGAGCCAGTTCATCTACTTACCTGCTGATTAATTCTGAGATGCTGGGAAGGGCATATGCTGAAGGCTTAGTGCAGAGACGGAAGAGATTTTTTTATTATTTTTGTTTTAAATCCTTGATCTGCCCCAGAATAGCATTTGGGGAGCAGCTCAGAGGGGCAAAACCTCACCCTGTGCCAGGAATGTGAGCTACCTCCAGCCTCCATCTGCTGGAGAGCAGGAGATCGAAGCGGGAACAAGCAGATAGGAAAGCACAAGGAGCGATTTGGCTCCCGTGGATTTACACTTGTCTGAATCCTCTCAGGAGGCTTTAATGCTTCCCGTGCAGGGCCCTGTATAAGCAAATGTCTTTGAGCAAAGCTCCAGCCCTGCAGTTCATTCTGCATCTTGGTTCTGCCTCTCGCCTTTGCCTGATGAAACCGCTCTTGGTCCAGCTCCTCTGTGCCCGGCGATGGCCAGGACCGGATTCCATAGCCCCTGGTGGGCAGTGGAACACGGCTGAGCTGTGGTCCAGAGGGAAGGGAAGAGAGCTCTGTGGGCACAGCCGTGGGACAGTGCCAGTTTGGCTGTGGCTCTGCCCGTCCTTAGGCGACCTCTCCTGCCAGGCTGTTGCTTTAGTAGCATTCAGCCTGTGCACAGGCAGCGTGGCCACCGGCTGGCGAGAGCTCCTCACTCCTTTCTTAACTAGAAGGTGGCCCATTTCTTAACTGGAAAATACCCTTTTGGGATCCTTACCTCTGGGCATCGGTGGCAGGGATCACCTCGTGTGTGGGATGTTGCCCATGGCTCGATGGGGATGGGGATGAAGTATCACGTGTGATGTGGGAGAGCCTCATTTCCTGGGATTTAGGCTAAGCTGAGCGCTCTGTAATTTTCTCACATCCTCTGCCCCAGCAAGGTTAGATCTGATCAGTAACACATGGCTGGTTCTGCATGCACAAGTGAAACCCCAAAATATGCACGGCCTCCCTCTCCACCTGATCGCTCCTCTCTGACCTCAAGTATTGCAGAACTACCAGGCAGGATTTCTCCGCAAGTCTGTAAAACCAAAAGATAACAAAATTTAGATTCTTTTATTTCCTTCTGGGCTTTTGGCCTTTAGTGGCTCGTAGTTTGGCTTGTGCTGCGGCGTTCCCGGGAGGTGTTGGGCAGGAAGTCGAAGTCATTTGGAACATATTACTTACATGATGTTTCTGAAAAGGAAAGAGAATAATATTTCCTGAGGAACTTTCTCGTTCCCACCTGATCAGCTGGAAGCAGTGGCTTGGGAGAAACAGGGTTTTCATGTGACAATTTTTGACAGCCGTTTAGTTTTTTCCCTCCTTGGGGAGAAGCACAGCTCGCTGCTGCTCGTTTAGAACAAACTCCACGTTAGACAATCTTGTCTAAGTGCCTTTTTATTCCGTTTTACATGGCCACTCAAGGTCAACAAACCAAACTGAGCAAGACCAATCCCTTCAGCTGTGAAATGTTGTGCTGTAGGAGGGTGATGGTAGGGAGGGAGCTTGGCGGGGAGCTGTGGAGGATTATTCAGCTGGAAGGGCCCAGGTGAGGTGCGAACAGATAACAGGGATACGGGGCTATTTTGGGGACTTGGGTGAAGAGCTGCAAACGGTATGTGACAAGCAATTTGGAGCAGATACCCAGGTCCTCTGTCGCCCTAAATAACACCAGCTCTGCGCTTCCTCTTGCGTTTACTGTCGGTCACAGAAGATTTAGGGAGGCTTAGTGCTCCTTCCCATTTTCCTTTCCTATTGCTGTTACTTCCCAAAATGCTTCTTGCAGCTCCCTCCATCACTGATTGTGTCCTGCAGGAGGCAAACGGTGTGTACTTTGCTCAATCCTTGCTCATGAGTCACTTTGGGTACCCTCTAATGCCAAGCCCAGAGATGGGCTCAGGGCAAAGAGGAGGAAGAGCCAGGGTATGACCCAGGCATTTGTAATTCCCAAGGGATGAAGGGCAGAGCAGGATCAATTCATCCCTCTCTGCGCAGCCAGGGCTCCCGTTGCAGCCAGTTAAACCAGCTCTGCATCCCTGCTAAAGATTGCGAGCTCCGTGGGGAAGAGGATGCTTTAGCAGAAAGAAAACCCTCTGCCTGTTCCTCGAGCTGCCCTCCTCTTTGCTTGCCTCTGCTCTCATTTACTTCCCAGTGGGAAGGGATGGAGCTGGATTAAAGCTGCTTGGAGCAGGAGGAGCAGGGGTAAGTCAGGAGAAGAATGGCAGGGGCTGAGGGAGCACGTTGCAGGCAGGTTTGTGTGCGGTGCCTCAGCAGCCACCTACCTCCTGCCTTTCTCTTGGAGGCCAACACTTGGTCTCTTTGATGGTTCCCTTGCTCAGAGCCCAAATGGAGAGCCGGCAAGTGCTGCTGGCTTAATGATTCCCATTTCCCAGGGAAGCACTGAGCCATCTCTTTCAAACTAATTCGGGGATGTAAAGGGAGAAGGGTGCTTGTTGCTGCACAGGGGAACAGGGGAGTCATTGCACGTTGTGGCTCTTTATTAGGGGGCAGATTAGAAGGGAAGAGGTTTTGTACCGTGCTGCTGACGTGCCCCAAGCTCTCCTATTTCCAGGGAGTAAACCCACAGGATGCTCTCGAGTGTTTCTGCCTTTAATGGGTTGTCCTTTGATGCTGATGGAAGGTGCGAGGCTGATAGCCCTCAACCCCCAGCAAGTGGCTCTCTTTGCAAGGAGTGCTCCAAAAAAAATGAGGCAGTGCTCCTTCACAGCGTTCCCTGCTCTACCTCTGGCTTTTGAATGGGGCCCTCTTTTACTGACTTTCCTGAAGAGGAGAGAAGGCAATTTTTTGGGCACTTCATTCAATCATTTTTATTTTTCTTAGTTCTTACCTGAGCTGCAGGTCTGCTCTGTGCCGTGCAAGAGCTGGTGCTTCAATGCACCAATGCGTGCGGAGCCCTCCCGAGAGGGCAGGGATGGGAAAGAGCTTCCCTCCTGATGGGAATCCATCTGGGGCTCAAGGAAAAGGCAATGCTGGTGATTTAAAGCACTGTCCAAAGCAATATGACCTAGCCAGCCAGCCAGCCCAAATTTGATTCTAATGAATCCATCCCCAGAAGAATACTACTTAATTAATTAGCAGCTCATTTGCATGAGGTGGCACGTTATTAAAGTTCTGCTGCTGCAAGTAGGGCTGTGACAAGGTGTGAGCTGACAGCTTTTCAAATAAAAAGTCTCTTAAAGGGATGATCTTCCGAACTGGCAGCTTTGTTCTAAACGAGCCTCTCATGCAGTAATAAATTAAAGACATGGGGGCTGCTGATTAGTCTCTGCATGGTGCCTCTGTACCATCCTCCCTGTTTTATCTTGGAGGATCAGCTCTCCAGAAGGGTGGAGGGAGCAGAAGGATGGAAGAAGGAAATAAAGACTTAGTGGAGAGAGAGAGAGAACAGCTTCGGTGGCAATCTTCTCTTACCATTTTGTTCCAGTACCCGTTAGGATGCTGGAGCTGCAGCCTCCAGAAGCCAGCAGAAAGGTAGCAGGGGATTCCTCTCCCAGGCCCCTCTTTGCAGCAGAGGCTGGGAAGGGCTGTGCATTTGTGGGAGATCTTCTCCCTCCAGCAGATCCGGGTGCCCAGCTTCTCCCAAAACAACACCTTCAACATTGAAGGTATCACGACTGGTTGCCTTTAGCCCGGGACACGTGGGGCTGCTGAAGTGGCTGAGATCAGGGGTACAATGCCCCATCGACTGCCCCTTGAGCTTTAGCACAGAAGGAAGGGTGGTTTTTTTCTTTGTTTTGTTTTCTTTTGTAAAACCTATCTTGCCTTCCCTGTGGATGGGTTCAAACTCTTTGAAATGGTAAGACTGAAAGCGTTCAGGTCTCTCTGTTTAAGTTGTGGGTGCTGATTCTTGCGTCTTCCTTGTCCCACTGGGCCGGGAAGAAAGCCTTCTCCTGGGAACAAACCTGCACCCTTAGGGCTGGAGGTGCAGGGAGAACTCTTCCCAATTTGAGTTGGTTGGTTTGTTTGTTGGGTTGGCATTTTCGTGCTTAGCAGTGTTTGTGGGTGCTGGTGCTGCAGACTGTGACCCCCCAGCTTCCCTGCGGAGCTGCCTGGGACCTCAGGGGGTTTCTCTGCTCTTGCTCAATTAGCCCAGTGGTTCCTCTGACTCTCTGTTCCTCTGGGGAGCTGCAGATTGCCAGGTTGTGACTTTGAAAGCTTAGCTAACATTTCTCAAGCAGAAGTGATGGGGAAACACATGTGGGAGTGAAAGACGTGTACATAGAGACATTTTTGACATGAGTATTGAATTCGCCGAAACCTCAGATCTATAAATAATTCGGGTCATGAAGCCTGATCAGAACAAACTCCATCTCAAACCCACTCTGTGTCTGAGCTGTTGCCAACCCCACCTTCTCTCCTGCTCCCTGGATCTGTGGCATGGAGCTCGTGTCCCTCCCCAGCCCCTTTTTAGGGTATAAACTCCGGTTGTGCAGGAGGGGTTTTGCAGATCCTGGAAATGAGGGAGCATCTGAGCAGAGGGTATCAGCAGTTCAATCCATTGGGAAAGCTGAGATGAGCGAGACAGGGACAGAGGAGGTCTGTCTCCTCGCACCTGGAGCTTCTCTGAAGTAGAGGGAGGGGATGGAGGAGGAAAATATCTCAAAAAAAAGGGGGATTAGGACTGAGAAAACAGGAGCAGAGAAGGCGGTCTTGGCTTTGTGCTTTGGGCCTTGATGCTTTGTCTGCATTGTGCCCAGCAGCAGGAGGGAGAAGTTGGGATGCGAGGCTGGGTTTGCCTGGACGAGGCTTTCATGTCTCTTTGAAGTTCAGAACTGAATTCAATCAGCAGGACTTTGCGGAGCGGCGTTGCCTGTGGGATCCTCACTGGAGGGGAGCGGGGAGCAGTTGGGAGAGGTCGGTGCTTGCCCCAGAGCTCCAGCAGCTTACCCACTGCCTGACATTGCTTCTTGAAACTAGGTCTTCCAGCAGCATCCAGGGGCGGTGGGAGAGGAGATGCTGATGTGGTGCCACCAGCTGCTTGGTGCTGGTCCCACCAGTTCATTCCCACCACTCTGATGGTTGCAGCTGCCCTGCTCTAGGTCCTTCTCTGAGCCTTTATTAAAGAAAAAACCTATGTCAGCAGAAATTTGAGGCTCTGGTAGGCAGTGCTCGAGGGAAAAACCCCTCGTTGCCATCAGCTGCAGCTCCTGTGCTTGCACAGGGCTCGCTGCCACCAGCTCTTTACCAAACTGATTTTTCTCCCCAGTGGATCTTGTAGAGTTCTGTAAGGGCAACCCCGATGGGGATTAGCGAGTGTATTTAATGTTCAGTCAGACAGTGTAATTGTGGAAAGGATGGATTTTCTCATCCTCCAGAGACAAGATGATTTGGTCTAGAGGAGCTGTTTTGCCACAGCCCCTCAGCCTGACAGTGCCCTTGGCTTTTTGGGGTGAACCCCTCCACCAGGGCTTCTCCGTGCTATCTTTGGGGTGAAAATAAAGGTGGTGCCCACCCGTGACAGGCATATTCTGTCCTAATTCAGGAAAAACGCATAAACAAAATGTGACAGGAGAGAAAGAGACTGGGATAAGAGGGAGCCTCCAGGTAATGAAGTTAATTGGATATGCTGATTTGAATTGAATGTGCATGTAAGAGTTGTCATTAACTTCCTCATGGACATATCTATGATTTAAAGGAAAGATATTTAATGGGATTACTATTTCACTTTAATTTCAACGGGGAGACTTCCCACATGGAGAGCAGTGAGCTAAATCACACTCTTGGTGTTCCTGCCTGCAGAAGGTGTGTGCAGGGAAAGCTGAGACTGGGCTTCTCCTCCTGCAGATGGAGATGCAGGCAGGGATGCTGTCCCGAGGTTTGGGGCAGGCATGCTATCCCGAGGTCTGGGTCAGGGATGCTATCCTGAGGTTTGGGTCAGGGATGCTATCCCAAGGTTCAGGCAGGGATGCTATCCCAACCTTTGGGCAGGGATGCTACCCAGCAGATACCAGATTTAGCTGATGTTAGCAATGCTCTGAGGGAGTCCAAGGGGTACTTTACTCCCAGAAGAGTTTCATATAGGATCTGAAGGGCTCTTGGAAATCTGTGGTACAGAGATTTGCAATTCCTGTTCTGGATTCTCCCCTCCTGAAGATAGCCATGCTTTTTTCCCTCTGGCTGTCAGAAGCCAGTGTGGGTGACACTGTGAAAGGTACCATGAGAAAGGATGTTCCTGGAGGGGATAGCAGAAGTGGCAGTCCATCACGTGCATCTCACCTCCTTTTTAGCCTGGTGTGGATGCAGAACAACCTGGTTTAATTAAACTGGATTAGCAAAAGTAAACCCTTTCTGCAAAGACTATTTGGCAGAGGCCCACACAGAAAATCTGGACTGATACTTGTTTATCTGTCCTGTCTTTGGGGAGCTTTTGTATTGCTGAGTCTCTTGCTTGTGGCAACTTTTTTCAGTACCAGGTGTAGGTAGGAAAGAGCCCACAGATCCATGGGCAGAAAAAGGCAGGGAAAGGCTGTTGAAATCTTGCTGCGCTCCAGCCTGACTCAGAATCCCGCTGCCAGTCACAGGCTTTCTGCTAAATTTCCGGCACTGAAGCAAGAAATCTGTCCTGGAGCTTTATGAGAAGCTTTAATGGGAAATGCCCAAGAGCTGAGATGCTCAGACATAAATGGCAAAGAAGTGGCAGTTCTGTCAAGATGCACCTTGGCAGCCAAGGCTGCTCCTTGTTGTCTTTGCTTTCTATTTCGGGCAGTGGATGCAGTAACGCTCCAGTGCGCATTCCCAGAGCCGGTACGGTCCTACTCGGAACGTCCGCTTGACACAAATGCAGTGTCACTTGATAGTATTCACCCTGAAGGGCTAGAAACCCTGGCATGGAAGGAGCAATCTTAAGGCTCTGGGCTTGACTGGGCTTTTCAGTTTGTCACATACAAAGCAAAGCATGTTCAGCCGGAGCTTTGTGCCTCTCCTGACCGAGAGCATCATTTCACAGCCCATCCCATGCCTGCACGGTGCATTCCGTGTGGTGGGGCAGGCAACAGTGAGGTGGTTTGGGACCCGTCTTCCATTTGTATGTGGGGGGAGAAGCTGCAGGTCTTAAGGAGTTAATGACTGGTCTTGCATCTAGGATTTGGAGTGGGGAATCAGTCCTTGCATGGCCTTATTCAGCTGTTTTTTCTGGCACCGGGCGTTCCACCGTGAGTCAGCCTCGTTGAAACACTCATAATGAAAACAGACAGGTAATTTAATCATGGAAAGTTCCTACAAAGCGATTCGATGCCTTCTAATGGGAACCTGCTGGGAGGAACTGGAAGGGAACCCAGGTTTATCCTAGCTCTGGCACAGGCTGGGCAAAATACCTACCAGAAACTTGAGTTATTAGGTCCTTGAATGGCTCAAGCACTGATCGCCGCGGGTGCTACACGGCACCGCGTACGTGACACAATATGGTATTTTGCTAATCTCTGCAGATAACGCCGAGCTTATGCCTGCAGCCTGTATTGTGGGGGAATTAGAGACACAAATCTGCAGTGCCTTTGAAGGGCTGCAGCTCCCTGGACGGAGCTGGGCTCTGCCTCCTCGTGCCGGGTGCTTGGCTGGCCCTGGCTTTGCAGATTATGTTATTAGGCACTTTCCAAGCCCTATTTGTAAACGTCCATCAAAAGTCATTGAGGAAAGTGCTCTGTCTCTCCTGATTTACACCCAAGTGTGGGAACCTGTGATCTGTCGTCCTGGTCTCTGCTGTGTCTCAGGTGGTTGAAGACATCTCTGGTTTCCATTGCACTGATGTTCCTTCTCCCCGTACCCCCTGCTCCCTGTTCTGTTCTGCTCCCACCCATTCCGTGTCTTTCTCCTAAGCTCTTACCATGTCCCATCGTCATGCCATGGGAGAAGAAAGCCAGGTAGAGTTTGGTGGACATAAAGAAACACGTCCCCCAGCAGCCCAGCCCTGTGTCCCACCTTTTCCTTCTCTGGCATCACTGTACCTGGAACCTAGGGCCAGGGATGAGCCCAGCTTTGCAGGGTTGGTGCCACCCCACTATTCTAGTGGTGGGTCAGGAGTTGTTTGGCAGTGGAAGGGCACCCATAAATAAGGCAGAGGAATCGTTTCTCTCTCCAAACATCAACAAGAAGCTTCCTGCTGTGGAGATGATCCCTTTCTTCTTCCGCGTTCACAGGAATCATCATTCTTCTCATCTGACATCATCATTTGTTGTCATGGAAACCAAGCCCTTAGGAAGAGATGTAGTGGAGCATCCTGCTGTCAGTGGGTGCGTCTCCTCCCCATCGTGCCCAGGCACTGTGCTGGGGACACGGGGCTGGGGGGTACCTGGGTGGGTGTAACACACCCCACAGCGTGTAGGGCAGGAGAGCAGCAGGCTCTGCTCCTGTCCTGTGGTCTCTGAGCAGCATGGAGCACCAAGGAGGCTCAGTGAGAGACCTTGGGCTGCTCCTCCTGCTTGGGGGGGAGGCAGGAGGGTACAGACAGCACCCAGCACCCTGTGCCAGGATCTGACCGTATCCCAGGAACATCTCCAAGCACTTGTCCAGGCTGGAGGAGCCATCACGTGTGTGGTGCTGTCTCCAGGCCAGAGCCCCAATTCCCAGTTGGAATTGGCCTGCACAAGACTTGACCAGTGGTATCTCTCTTTATTAGCCCTGTCTGACCTCATTACTAGAAAGAAACTCAATTTAACGAGCTGCTGGTGCCCCGAGGGAACTCTGAAAAACAGTTGTTTTTCACAAAGGCTGCTGATCCTTCATGTCCGGCGTTTCCATTCCCGTTTGGCCATTAATCAGGTGTTTGCATGGAAGTGGCTGCGTGTCCCTGACAGAACAATGTCCCAGCTGTTTATTCCTCAGGGGATTTTGCAGCCTTGTCCCCGTGTCCGCAGTGCAGGCTGGTGCAGGAGGTGGAGATGGGACATTCCAGGTGGTGGCTCTGGAGTCAGCATGGCTTGCTTGTGTTCGCAGCGCCCAGTAAGCCACTGGTCTTGTACTGATCTCAACCTGCCTCTAGCACTGTGTCATTTATCCTAGCTCACACAGGTATAACTAAAGCCTTTTTTTTTTTCCTTTGGATTTTCATTTCTGAAAGTTCAGGGCATTTGGTGCAGTAATCCTGCCCGAGGCTGCCTGTGTCTGGCGCTGGGTCTGAAACCTGAGCGCTCAGATTCACGCCTGGTCTTCTTTTCTGTCACTGAAAGACTCAGGAGGTAAGGAGAAAAGAGAGAGATGGGCAAAATGAATGTGGTTTTGTACCCAACATGTCTTTACATGGCAGGAGGCATCAGGGCTCTTTCCAAGAAGAGGATTTATCTGGAGGAGGGTGCCGGGGAGCATCTCTCCTCTATGAGTGTGAAGATATCCTTATATTTCCAGCTGGGGTGGCACATTTCTCAGATAAATCTTAAGATGCTTAACAACCTGCTCTCTCTTACCTCCTGGGGACATGAACCAGAAAAAATTGACGTCCCTCTCTGCTGCTCTGTCCTGTCCTGCCTCTTCTGAAGGCTTAGACTTGTCCAAAGCCTCTTCATGCCTCTTGCTCCGTAGCGCAGCCAGGCAGGGAGTAATCGAGCAGCAAAACGGGATGCGGCAAGACAGCTCGGCGTGAGGCTGCGGCAGATGGCATCTTTGTGATAAGAGGTTTTTCCAGGGATGAGCAAGTCCCTGGTATGTCCTACTCCTTGCATGGTGGGGGGCACGTGCTGCATGGCACCCCCCCTGGTACCCTGGCTCTGGCATCGCTGTCGCTGCGAGCCCCGGGGCCGGTTCCTCCGAGCCCTTGGCTCGCCTGACTGCTCCCGTCTCCTTGCCTGACGGTTGCCAGTGTTCTCAGCCATGTCGACACCGTGTTGTAATCAAATGGCTATTCAAATATGCAAATCCTGGTAGGAAAGACAATGTAAATTGTTTGTTTATCCTCCTCCCTTCCCCTCGCGCAGCCCCCCAAGGCCATAAATTATTAACTTTCGCAGGAGACGGCGTATCCTCAACAGCAACCGCTCCTGGCAGGGATGGGGTTTGTCACAGCTTGGACAGGTTTTCCTGCAGGAGAAAGGGGTTTGTATTCTGGTGGGGTGGATGGTTTCTGGGAGCTCCTCAAGCCGAGCAGGCCATATGGCTGCATGTTTGCTCCCTGCTCGCTCGGGCTGCCTTTGTACTGCAGGACCCTGCAGACCTGCAAGTGATGGAATGGCAAACTTTTGGCCATGGCAAATGGAATCTCCAAATTTTTAGGCAGAGGTGGTGTTGTAGGAGGCTTCTGTGGCAAGAAGAGGTGATGGAGAGTGTCTGAGTCCTGTTCTTCATGCATCTGGAGGGAAAAAAAAAACATCTCTGCTGTAATTTGGCTTTTTGTGCTGCCTCTGGAGTCTCGTGGTCTTCTTTCAGGCTTATTTTGGAAAGAACCTAAAAGGTTTGCAGTCTCTATTACTCTTGGATGGTCAATTGGAGCACACTGACAGACAGTCTGTTTGTTCCCTTTGTGACCACAAAACTTTCTCATCATTTCTCCTGGATTGGGGAAATCACATCCACCTCAGTGGGAAAGGAGCCTTTGCTTTACCTCCTGTGCTTGCGCGTTTCTTGCCAGCTCTTTGCTCTGTCTCCAGGTTGTGAGCTGAGATTTTGACTTAGATTCCTTTTCCTGCCTTGTCATCCTCCCCTCGCTCCCCACCCCCAAAATAAAAGCAGAATTTGGCTGCTATCAAATCACCTGTAATCTGTTTGTGCTCCTTCCAGATCCGAGCAGATGGTCCTCCCCATGGTGGAATTCAGTATGAAATGGTGACAGTTTTCAAGGATGGGAGCCCAGTCCTTCGAGACATGGCCTTCTCCATCGATCAGAAGTATCTGTACGTCATGTCGGAGCGACAGGTAAGGCATCTGCTTCCATACATCCGTGGCTGTGGCTTCCTTCCATATGGAGCACGTTGTTGGAGCACATGGAGCTGGGGTTGTGTGGGGAGATCGGGATGAGTCGGGGGAGCCCCAGCAGAAGCCAAATTTTATCTGCCTCTGACCAGACTCTTGCCAGTGCAGAGGGGAGAGGGGTGAAAGACTGAACTGAATGAATCCCTGTGGTTGAAGAAGGCATTAGATGCTTGTTAGAGAAACTCGGTGATAGAAAATGCCACAAACAGCCACAAATTTAGGATCCCCTTCCAGTGTGGACTTGGATTAGATGGGGATAATGAGGATCAGTGCACACTTAACTGAATTGTTTTATTAAAATGTTAATGTTGTGGTCACTCTCTCCAGGAGCCGTGTGCTCCTCATGCTCTATCAAGGAGGAAAGGATCTTGTGTGTGTCTCAAATGGTTGAGAAACTGTTTTCCTCAGGAGGCAAATCCAGTGGGAATGCCTCCAACACATCTTCTATGAGGCGAGAGTGTCTTAATATTCATCAAGGTGCTGATTTGCTTAATCGTGGAACAGAAAGATGTGAAGGGAATTAGCAAATAATAAAATATTCCTGGAACATTAATTCCATTTCCAGTTCTGGCAAAGCACTTGCCTTGGGGGGGGGGGGACTCCAGGAGCTGGGGGACACGGTCCCTCCTTCCACACTGGATTCCCGGTGGGATTTGCCTTTTGCCCTTGCAGAGTTGCGTGCTTTGGGTCCAGAAGTCCTGGCGTGCCATTACATATGGATTTTGTCTGCTCCTCTGACCCTGCTGCCCTTATCCTGGCGATGTGATAGTTCAGCAAAGCGGAGGGGAGAATATATTTCTTTCAGAGTGGTATATAAAGGAGCCTGATGATTGAAAAAGGGTCAGTCCCCAGAGAAGGAGAAAGGTCCACCAGCTTCAGAGGGCCGGGGCTGTAAGTGGTGAGAAGTGCCCTCAGAATTACTGAGGATATACAGTGAAAATGTCTTCTGAAGCCTTGAAATCTGGAACAAAATGAGATTCTGCCACAGTAAAAGAGAGCAGCTGTTCTCAGCGTCGATCTGCTGCATGTTAACGTACCGGGGGAGGATTGTCCAGGGCCTGGGATTTTGGATGTCTGCTGAGAAAGAAACAGGATCCATGCTTATGTCAAAACACATCTTTCAAAAAATGTTGTGGGTTTTGGGTTTTTTTTTTTGGTGGAATTCGGCTAGGAAACATGTACTCCCCAGCACTGGTGGGTCTTGAGCTCCCCTGGCTGTGGTGTGGGTACAGGGCAGCAATGAGACTCGATGCTCTGTGTTGGGCTGATTACTCTGAACAAACCCCCGTGTGTGGGTGCTTCCAACAAAGAGGAGAGGTGACTTTATGGTCTGAAACCCACCTTCCCTCTGTGCTCGCAGCCGTGAGGATGGGTTTTATGCTGGAATGCACTGGGGAGAGTGGTGGCTTCACCCTCAAACCTGAAGCTGCGGCTGCAGCTCAGTCCTTCCCCGCTCCCCTGGCTCCCATCCCAGCCCTCTCCATGCTTCGCTCCAATTTATCCCCGCTCCCTTTGAGCTCTCTCCTCAGCCTTTCGTCTTTCATTGCCAACTTCTTCCAAAGCTGAATATTTGACATTTGATTTCACTCCCACAAAGCACAGAAGCAACAGTTGCGCAGCCCGGTCCGGGGGAGAGGAGGATAAAGAAACTTTGCTTCCAACCACTTATCCCGAGTTCTTTAACCGCATGATTTAAGAGTGCTTATTAGGAGCTTTCGCAGACTCCCTTCCCGCTGCACCTGGTTTCAAACAGCTCTTACAGCAAAAGAAAAATGGTTCTGACCCTGCCTATTTAAAGCAGAATTCATTTCTCAGCATCGCTCTGTCAAGCAAGCACCGTTTCTGCCCACAAGCTGGGCAAGGCTGGGACTGCAGGAGGTGCTGCTGGGGTGGGGATGTTTTGGATTAGTGGGGCTGTGTGGGGTGCCAGACTGGGATTTTCCCCCAAAATTGCTAGGGGATGCTGTGGGAGGGTCAGTGCTGGGGGTTGTGGTGAGAAGACTTGTGCTGTGGCTCTTCCCAGCCTGAGGTTCCTCTTGTTTTCCATGGGAAAATTGAATTAACAGTGTCTCTTGGGAAAAATAACCCCACAAAATAAAATAATGAAGTGGAATTGGTAGAATTGCCTTTTGGCAATTGGTAGAATAGGTGGAATTGCTGCTGTGATGGGCTCCTTGGCTGCTTTACTGAGATAGGGTGCACCCCAACGTCCCACTGGATGGGACACCCCTCTCTTTACCCCCAGCCATCGAGCAGCAGGTGAGGGGTTGATGGTGGTGCAGGGCAAAACCAGTGAGGAATGTCTTGGGGCCACCAAAAAACCCCAGGTTTAAACACTTCCCATTTTGATGGTGGGTCTGTCATTGAGCACGTGCAGAAGAGCTGCTCTGGTTTCTTACTAGGCTGAAGGAAAAGAGCTGGTTGTAGCGTGTAAAGTGGCTTCATAATTTAGTCCTGAAGCATTAATTGTCTGTGCGTCAGGGAGACGGTGGGGTTTTGGGTGTATGAAGGCTCAGTGCATTTCAATTAAACAAACCCTGTAGGACCAGAGCAATTTTATGATTCCACGGCTGCGTTAACCCCTTCCTGCCCTCTGTGTCTGCTCCCAGTGAGGTCCAACTGGTTTGCATCCACGATTTCAGAGGCAGTGGGTCCAGCTTTGCTCCCACGGGCACTCCATGAGAAGTGGTGGGCACGCCATGGCACTGAGATGCTGTGAGCAGCCACAGAATCAGGGCCAGAGATTTTTGCAGCTCTAGAGAGAAGAACAATTTTTTTTTCTTTTGTTATTTTTAATCTTGGGAGCGAGCAGAGGCTCAATCAAACGCGTGGCAGGCGCCAGGGCAGGCATCGCGTCTCCAGAAGATTTCACCACCTAATCAAGGGCTATAAACACCCAATTTGAAGCAGCAGCAGCGTGATCGAAATATATGTGTGACTTGCTGGGTGGAATGTCCCTGTACTGGTGAGGAGAAACGTTCTGTTCCCTTCCCCAGGGCAGAGCTGGGAGCCCCCACTGCGGGAGGAGCGGTGGGCACACGGTGCAAGAGGAGCCAGACCCTGAGCAGACACCCCCCCTCCTCTCCTTCTCTCTTCCCCTCCCTGCAGACACATCGTGCTAAGACATATTTTCCCTCCTTTATTTTCCAACACCTTTTTTTTTCTTTTTTTTCCCCCCCTTCTAATGATCTATCACTCGTTAGTGCTAATCACGTAAAATAGTTTGATGAAGTGCTGGGGTCACGCCACGTGGGTCTGCTCCCTGATGGGTGAAGCAGCACCTCCCTAACGAGATACCTGGCCAGGGCGTCACAGAATTCATCTCCCATAAGCATCCTCCAAAATCCCTGCACATTTCATTGCCTCGGAAGCGCTGCTGCTCTCCAGCTCATCCGTAGTTACTTCGGTGGTTAATTCTGCCACGGGGGGATGATTTCAGTCTGTTTTTATACCGCGTGTAACAGAGCAGCATCCTGCTCCCTGGCTGGGAACCTCACCGTTCCCCTGGTAGAAATAATAACTTATAATCATTCAGTGAAATGCAGATAACATCAATTAGCGTGGCAGAGCTCAGGGAGCCACGGACCTCTGTAGCCTGAGATGTACTTGAGGATCTTTTACTCCTCCAGTGGGTACCAAATGCTCTGTGGTCGGTCTCTCTGGGTGTGCGATGCTGAGCCCCTCCGTGCCCATTGCAGGGTAACCCTGCCTTTATAAGGGAAGGAAAAGAGGTTTTAGAGGGTGCAGGCTGACTTTTTATTGTTTTTAAGTGAGCTCTCCTGCACCTAAGGGGGTTTTTCGTGGCCGCTGTGACATTTTCATACCCAGCTGATGTAGTTCAGAGTGCTACGAGTGGAGATGAGCTCCCGACGCTTGGTGGGAGGCAGGGAAGATTAATGCTGGCCCCTAAAAATTCCCCTCACGGCCTGATGAGAAGGGCACGGTGCTGGGAGGGGGCTGCACTGGCTGCTGGGGGTGCACTGGAGGTGATTTGGGTGGAAGGAGCTGTTTTGTGTTCCTGCAGCTGCTTTATCCCAGCCTCATCTCTTCACCAGTGCGGAGCAGTGCTCTAGACACCACTGTGTGTGCTTCAGCATCGACCAGTATGACCAGTATTGAGCTGGCTATGAGCATCTCACTCCCTGGAGGGAGCAGGCAGAGCTGCCAGAGCTCCCTCAGACCTGTTTCTTTCCCCTCTCCATCCCTCTTCTGTATAAATCAGTGTGGCTTTAGGTAAAGAAACTGTTTTTCAGTCTGCTCCGTTCACTGTGAAATATTTGCTTTGCAAATGCCCCTGTGGCAGGAGCTGCAGGACTCTCATCGGGATAATTTGTTGTCCTGTAACCCCGAGATGTTTAAGTCCTGTGAAAACTGCTTCGCTTTGGGCTGAACTTTCTGGATGCTGATGGAGAGGGAGGCAGACAGGGACTGCCCGGGTGATTTAGAAGAGGCTGAGAACTGAAGTGAAGGCTGAGAAAAAACAACTAAGTCCATCCGTTCTGGAGTAGCGAGGCTGTAAATACTGATGGTGTCCTGAAAAGAACTGAGAAAACAAAATAAAAAATGCAGGAGATGTGGATAAAAGGGTCTGGAGTCATCAGGAGGGAAAAAATGAACTGATTAAAATTTTAACCACATTATCTGCTAGTTGAACAGCCAGTTAGCTGGACATAATCTTAGCAAGGTTTGAACCACTGGGACAGGGAAAATGGCTCAGCTGAATCCCAGAGGAGTCCAAAATCCTGCCTCCCATGGACTCCTCCACCTGGACGTCCCAGTGAGAGACTTGTGGGTGCAGTGAGACCCCTCAGCTCCGTGCATGAATTGCCAGGCAGGGACTGGCTGTAGCCCCTGGTGTCACCAGTGTCACCAGCCTGGCTGAGACCTCAGACTGCTCCAGCACCTTGGGGTGAGTAAACACTTGGAAGTTGTGTTCTCCCCCTCCACTGTTGCCAGAAAGGGGTGAAATAGCTGTAGCTGGGATAAGGTGGAGTAGAGGAGGGTCCCCTGGTCCTTGCTGGTGCCCTGGAGCAAGGGCTGTGCCCCCCAGGGAGGTGACACCAGCTCTGTGCCCTCCTCTTCCACCACCACCTGCCCCCACCGCAGCATCTTAAAATCCATGAGTTGCTGTGGGGTTTTTTTCCACTTTCCTCCCTGTAGTCAATTAGGAATAATTAAGAAATTGGGCTAAAAACTTGTCTGGGATCATTAACGATATCTACCTGACAAGAAGGATGTGTTAATTAACATCAATTGACCATGGCAGAAACCTGGCCCAGCCAGGTGGGACGGCACGCTGGCTCCTTCTCCTGCCCTGCTGGCAGGCCATTTGTCACCGTGCAGAGCTCAGGCCACACCGGGGCTGATGTCTCCGTGTCCAGGTGGTTCCTGCATGTTCCTCCAGCCCCCCAGCCCGCTGGGATCTGGGCAGAAACACACCTTCCAGCACTCAGGGGTGTGGAGATTGGTGCAGAAATCTTTGGGATAAGGAATACTTGAAAAAGAAACTTTCCTGGAAGAAGCGGTGAAAGCGCCCCAATGTAAAAACTCAACGTCAAGGTCAGTGAGTTTGTTTTTTCTAAAGGGGTTATATTTTAGACATTGCTCGTAGGGTTGTTTGTTTCAAGTGCCTGCTAGGTTTGCTTTCAGGGTTTGTTTGTTTTCCTTTGTTTTTCCTTTGTATTAGTCTATTTTTTCCCCTGCCAGTCACAGCCACAGGGTTCCCATGTATTTGCTTCGCCGTTTGCTTCCCTTTCTAATTCCTCCTCTTCCACGGACCTATTGTTTAATTTTTAGGCAAGCAACCCCAGTCCTGAAATATTTCCAGAATTTCCCTTCTGTGCACGTACACGCACACACACCCCAACTCAGCACAGCAGGGCAGCGGGTGTTTCTGAGGGGAGAGCTGACCTTCTCGATAACCATGGGAAGGTCTAATGTCCCTCCAGATTTGATGCCACAGAATCATAGAATGATCTGGGGTTGGAAAGGACTTCTGGAGATCGTCCAGTCCAGGTCCACCCAGAGCAGATCCCACAGGAACATGTCCAGGTGGGTTTGAATGTCTCCAGAGATGGAGACCTCTCTGGGCAGCCTCTGCCAGGGCTCCGCCACCCTCAAAGTCAAGAAGTTCCTCCTCATGTTTAGATGGAACTTCTCATGTTCACGCTTGTGCCCGTTCCCTCTTGTCCTGTCCTTGGGCACCACTGAAAAAGGACTGACCCCATCCTCCTGACACCCACCCTTGAAGTATTTGTAGATGTTGAAACCATTCCTTATAGGCATGATTTATTAGTGTTGCCACCATCCCTTCTCCATCTCCAGAATGAGCTGAGGTGTCCCATGCATCTCTGTGGATGATGCTCATGGTTGAGTCTGAGCAGCACAGGGAACTGCAGATCTGTGGGATTTGTATGTTTGGACGGACAGACAGACACAGTTCTCCTGTCCTTAACAGAAATGATGAGAGAGGGAGAAAGCTTCATTCCCAGGAGAGAGAAAGTTACTTGAAGGAGAAGCCTGAAATTTCCCACTTGATGCTTGGCTATGAAATTTAAAAGCAGACCCCAGGTTCCTCTTTCTCTCAACTAGAGCTTTTTCAACTTTTTTCCCTCTTCCCTCCTTCCTACGCTGCTGTAATCATTTGTCTTCTCAGGTAATGAGTTTGGCGGCTGTTCAGCCGGTGAGGAGGGGAATTGTTCACACCGGGCGCTAACAAAAAAGAAACATAACTTACAATATGGTGAGGGGAGCTCTGAAATTGCACAAATTATTCTATTTTATACTTTAATTAGTTTGAATTAGCAATGGGAATAGATGCATAAAGTGATCCAGTGAAGGGTGAAATGGAAAAAGGGATACGGTGTAGAGTACCACTTTATTACTATTATGAAGTTTGCAGGAAGTGAGCTCAGACGATGTGCAGGCACTTGCCCGGCTGAGTCTTTCTCCTGCGAGCTCAGACCTGAGGGCTCTGCCAGGAGGGATGGCAAATTGTCTCATGGACACAGGTTTGTGAGCACACCTCAGAGCCATCGGGACACTGAGGCACCTTCTCCGGTGGTCAGGGTGGGATGGGGAGCAGCCGAGAGCCCCCTCCTGCAGCCATCCCTCCAGGCTTGGCTCCTGGCCCTTCCTTGGACCTCAGGATTAACATCAGATGGAATTCTGTGGCTCAAAAGGTGCAGAAGGATTGAAGAACATTCAGATCCACCCTAAGTCTTAACCTTTGAGCATCCTTTACTCTTTTCAAAACCTTGAGAGGAGAGATAGAAAAGTTCCACAAAATCAGATCGGCTGGGGTTTGGCTTTCCATATCTGTGGTTTTTGGTTTTATTTCAGATCAGTTGAGAGAAATACAGCTAGGAACAGATTCCTGCAATAATTCTGAACTGAGGGGGGCTAAAAAATACAGTGTGAGTCCCAGCCCAAACCTCTGAATGTGCTCAGCCAGCAGGACCCTTAGGCCAGTCCCACTGGCACAGCTTTGATGCAAACAAGTATTCAACTTTAAAACCAGTTTCCCACCAATCTATTTGAAAAGTTCGGAAGCATTCAGAAAAAAAGTTCCTGCAGATTCCAGATAGGATGAAAATGATGGAAGTGCCCCAGGGGAACTGGCTTTAATGGTGTTTCAAGCTGGGACTAAATATAAAAGTTCAGGCTGGTTGAAAGCAGAAAAACAACTGTTTGTGGGTTTTGTTCTTGCTTTTCCTCCTCCTTCCCTGGCAAAAGGTTAAAACTTCGCTGGAGTGAAAGTGCTTAGATTTTTCTGGATTTTTCATGGATACAGAGGAGAGTACAGAGGGTTTTCTGGGGAAGCCTGGGACATTTCTGGAGAGTGGGGAAGCCCAGCATCCCAAATGAAAACCCTGAGTACCAAACCCAGCACAGCTCCAGCCCTGGGGGTCCCTCCAGCCCGTCCCTGCGCCGTCCTTGGGAGCCACTTGATAACTCTGGCATTTCTGACCGATGCAAGTGAGGAAAAGGAGCTCCATTAATAATCTTCTATTTATTTTAGCAGCACAGGAATGTGCCCAGCAGACTAAACACTGGCCTCCCCTCTGCGCCGGGGACCACATCCAGCCCCAGCCCTGCTCAGGGCTCTGCCCCCCGGGTTCTCTGCCAAGTTTGCTGGGGGTCAGAGCAGGAGGAGCACAGCGTTTGTCAGAGCTGGGGAAACAACAGTGGGGTTCTTAAGGTTTCTGCGTGGGTGTAAAAGAAAGCATTTTTATTGTAGCCAAGCTTAGAAAGTTCTTGTTTACCCTCTTTCTTTCTCCTCCGTGCTTCCCTGCCTGTTGGGTTATCACAGCTGCCTGATTTTCTCCGGCTTCTTTGGAGCAAACCCCACCAGCCGGCGAACATTTTGCTATCTGCAAACAGATTTATCCTCCCCAAAGCCCTGTGAGATGGAGCAGCAATATCACGATTTAGAGGAGGAATTGAAGCATAGAGATGCTGCGTGACCTACCCTAAGTCACACAGGAAATCTATGGCAGAGGAAGAGATTGAACTGAAACCTCCCCAAATCCTTAGTCCCATCACAAAGGACTATTCTTCATTCCATCACTGTTCAGTTCAGTGCTCCATAGTCACAGGGAGGGGGGGTATAGGAAGAGAAGGGACCAGTCACAATTTGCAGTGACAAATAGTTTACAAAGTCGTTCTCAATGTGAGCATCACCTTCCCAGTTAGTCGTCACAGAATCATAGAATGGTTCGAGTTGGAAGGGACCTTCAAGATCATCCAGTTCCAACCCCCCTGCCCTGGGCAGGGACACCTCCCACCACACCAGGTTGCTCCAAGCCCCATCCAGCCTGGCCTTGAACCCCTCCAGGGATGGGGCATCCATGGGCTTCTAGAAATATGCCTTTAAAAAACCTACCAAAACTTCATGGGCAGGTGATTTCAGTGCACAAAATCACTCGGGAAGCGTTTAACCTTCATCACTAAATCTCTGAGTGCCTCTCATGAATGGGGATGCTCCGTGGAGGCTGTGGTGCCGGGTTCCGGGGAGCCTATTCCCATCCCGGCGGAGCAGCTGGAGGTGTCCGTAGCCGGCGGCGTGTTTCCAGGCTTGTCTGAGCAATGGGTTGATCCGTCGTGGCATCCCTCGAGTTTCAAATGAGATTGTGTGTGCTTTGCAGCTGCCAGGCTTCACCTGTGAATGTGAATAGAGTCTGGGTTTTTCTTCTCTCCGGATTGGGAGCTTTCCCTTTTTCCTCCAAACCTCCTTGAACTCTGGCAGGGCCAAACCCTTGGTTTTGATGGCAAAAAATGAAGTTCAGGTGGGATTTTGCCATTTGTGTCTTGAAGTGCTTGTGTTATGTGGAGCATCCCCGTGGCTCCATCCTTCCCAAGTCCGTGCAGAGCCAATTCACCCATTTCAGCTGCTCCTTGTCTGCAGGATCAAAGCAGAGCTGAGTATTTTGTGCTTAAACCCCACCTGAGCAGGGGCTCAAGCAGTCGATTTCTGCTGCGTTTGCAGAGGGCTGGACTCTCTGTAATCCAGTCCTCCTGCCGTGACTGCTCACCGGCCTTTGTTAGACAGAAATTGGTGGTGTTGGGTTGTGGTTTGGTTTGGTTTTTTTTTTAATCTAAGAGGTGGCAGGAAAAGGTTCAGCTTCAGATGCTCGTTATCCTTCCAGTCTGCCGACTGCAGCCCAGAGGGCTGCTCAGTTGCAGAGGAGTTGGCACGGGCGTTTCGGAGCGTGCTGGAAGCTGGCATGGAAATACGGCTTTACTCGGCCTTCAGATGGAGGAAAATATTCTTTCAAACGTGTATTACTGAAGTCAGGGCAGCCACAGATGTTGCAGTGGAGGAGGAGGAAGGTTTTAAGGCGGTAAAGGAAGCCCAAGATGCTCACATAACTCCAGGCTTGCTTGGCTATAGGAGTATTTTAAGTGATGAGCCCTACTCTGAAGTTGTGCCACCAAAAACAATGACGCATTGCCTCCTCCCCTCCCTGGCTCCACTTCAGAGTGTGTCTCTCCAGTTTCTCTTGCAACACATATTTATCTGCTCTGTGCCCTTATGGCTGTTTAATTAGTATTCATGTTTCCTTTCAAATCGAAATTGTGTTGAGTGCTGAGAGAGCTGGAGCGGGGTGCCTCGCGAGTGCGTCACATGGGCGGGATGGTGCCTGCTGCTCTCCCACACGTGGCGTTGAAAGACCTGGAGGAGACCAAATGAGGTTGTCAAGGCATCAGAGATGCTTTTCAAATAATTGAATTTAAAGACCCATTTGGAATCTGAGACCGGCAGTGGAAAAATATAGAAGATTTGAGTAGCTCAGGGCCCCAGAGACAAGACCCAGGCATGGAGCATCTCTTGGCAGCTGGAGTGGATGAAGGTGTTGGTGGGCTTGGTGATGGCTCAGCCCAGGGTCTCAATGACCCAGAAGATTCTTGGAGGCAGGGATGTGCCCTTTGCTGTGTCAGTGACACACTGCATGATCCTGCTCAGTGCTGTGGACTCCAGAGTGCTACCACGATGGACATCAAAGCCCAAATGGCCAAAGTCAACTGACTTTAAGGCAGAATTTGTTGAAGGCTAGGTTCTTCTTGTGCTGATTGTCCAGGCTGTTGAACGGAGTCAGCCCCTGGTCCCTGGTAGACTCAGCTGTGCTGGACACGTGCTAGATGTGAGCATCTCCCCTCTAATCTCCCGTAATGAGGATATTTAGCACTATAGTTCACGGATGATATTTGCATTGTCTCCTAACAAGCCACAGTTGTTGCAGGCTTTTTCCCATCCCTTTAAGAAGCGACTCGCAGGCAGGCAACTGTCGCTGT
Organism: Thinocorus orbignyianus; assembly: GCA_013400375.1. NCBI lineage: Eukaryota > Metazoa > Chordata > Aves > Ciconiiformes > Thinocoridae > Thinocorus > Thinocorus orbignyianus. The sequence continues at coordinate 213,882 of VXBW01000604.1, read as the reverse complement.
CTTGGCTGCTATTAATATCTCCAGAAGAACATGATGATAAGTTTTTTGGGTTGTGGTTTTTTTTTTTTTATATTTGGGGAGGAGGAATCAGAGGGGGAGGATGGGCGTTAAAAAAATAACTCCTCCTGGTGCGGCTGGGCCTTTGTGTGAGCGAGCCGACAGTCCTGCCCACAGAAAGAATTTGCTTAAAATCCTTCCATCCAGAAAAAGCTGACCACACTAGAACGGCGTTATTGGAGAAACCGTGCCAGAAACAGCATTCCTGTGACTGCAGAGGGGAGGGGGCAGACTCCAGTTGTTAGTCAAAGACAGGCTGGATTTTTCCATTTTCGGTCTTTGCTTGCAGTGCGGGGTCCGGGCTGGTGGCCGGGACCCAGCTCTGTCCCTGTCATCTCCTTGGAGTGGGGTGGTGGGAGAAGCATCCTTGTTTTAAGGCAGCAGCAGTGGGTACCAGGGGGATGAGGGGGGCTGGATTTAGGTTTTGGGTGGATGTGGGATGTAGGTTTATGGTGGCTGAGGATGCTCCATTCCAGAAAAAAACTGCATCCTGTCCAACAAAGGACCTTGGTCCATCGAGGTGGGGAAGGGGATGGTCAGCTTAGGGCTCTCCCTGCCCTTAGAGGGGTGCAGTGGGGCTTGGGGACACAATTCCGCCTGCCCCCACTCCACGTGCCCCCTGAAAACCTCCTCATCCCCGTCTGTGATGTCTGCAGGGATGTGGGGCAGGAATTCCATATGGGAATGGTGCTGCCCCCCCATCCCCCAAGCTGGGCTCCCGGCTAGTGGAAGGAGAGGTGAGAATGTCATTTAGATCCCAGCTGGCAATTTCCTACCCTTTGCTAATGGACTGATTGTGGTCCCCATAACTATAAATTTTCCTGGCTTGGGTCAGTTGGAATTGGAGACTTAATGCTGTAGAAGGGCAGGTTTTGATTTTATTTTTGTGCTCTGCGTAATCACGGGGATGGCAGCAGTGGAACAGCCTTGAGTTATGGGTGACCAGAGTAAAAAGAAGGCATCTCCTTAGCTCCCTGCTGTTATTGTCTCTGGGTGAGGAGCAAAATGTGTAGGCTCCAGGCTAGATTGTGTAAATCTCGTTAGAAAGCCATTCCCGGCTAATGAAACCCTGGGAGAGAGGGATTTGGCTTCCCAGCCTTCAGCCTTATAGCAAAGGCTGGAATAAATCCATCTTGGGTTACGTGGAGGCTCTTCCCCTCCTTCTCCCCCAGTGTGAGCATGTATTTATTGGTGGAGTCAAGATATCTTGGTCGTCGTTTTGAGATCAGCCACGGGTCAGCAATTTGTTGCACCTGCACCTGAGTGATTTCGAGTGACAATTATCTTCTCCTCAAAATAAATGAAAAAATAAAAAGAAAAAGGGAAAACTAGTGCATGGAGAAATCTCACCTGGTCTTTAAGCCTTCTGTGGAAACGGCCACCAGACATGTAAATAATTACACCTCCCCTGCTGCGAGCCCGCTCCGCAGCTTGCTTGGCAATGGGTATTAATTCAAGGGGCCGGAGCTGTTAAGGAAAGCTGTTGAAACCAAGGATCTGAGAGGAACGCGGCTCGTCTTTCCCTGTTTGTGTAGGCTGAGAATGTGCCTGCCGGAGCCGGAGCTCCCACTCGGGGTCATGTTTGTTTGGCTGCGACTCTGTTGCTCCAAGTGTGGCTCCACCAGCCCCTACTGTGTGAAATATGGTTCCTTGTGGCCTCCGTTGCCTGATGGCCTGATGGCCATTGAGTCTTTGCTGAAGTTTGGCTATATCTGCCCTATTTTTGCTCTTATCAATGCTCCGACATGGCATCCACCCGGGAACGCAGACTGGCTGTCGGCTCCGTGATGTGTGCCTGGCATGTTCCTCCTAGATTTGTGTCCCCAGTGTGTTCCTCCCTGGCAGGTTTTGAGGGAGATTTGGAGACCCTGCCACCCACCTCCCTGCAGAGATCCCCCATCCCTCCTGCTCCAGCCCATCCCAGTCCCATGCCTTGTCTTCCCATTCCAGCATCTCACTGCAGACGCTGCAGTGAGATGTCTATTTTATCTCACTGCAGGGATGTTTATTGCCTTGTTCTCTGCTTTTTTATTTGTTCCATCTGTTTTTTCTCACCCACGTTGCCCAATGCATACAAACCCAGGGGAACTTTTTCCCCAGTGTGCCTAACTGGTCTAGACTTTGCTCCCAGTTTGCTGTGAGTGTCGTCCACGTGTCTGTTGACTTTCCTGCTGAGAGCAGGGCTCTGGTCAAGCCTGTGGGGCTGGGGAGATGGTACCCAGGGATGGGGACATCTGTGTGCCAACCATGGCACCTCAGGTGCTTGGGCATCGCAGAGGGAATTGCTGTTTGAGCCCCTTCCTATGCCCAAGGCCATCAGGATGGAGTGTTTCTGGCCATCAGTGTTTGGTAAATGTGTGCTGGGTTTAATGAAACAAACTTTCTGTGTTTCAAAACAACCTGGGAAATTGGCTTGGGTAACAGAAGGTGCTGGTGGAAGGAAAATGAGCTGCACCCGCCGGTAATGGATGTGGGAAAACACACAGCCCCCAGTAGGGACCACAGGCAACAGTTGGGATGAAAATCTGGTGGCGCAGAAGCATCTGGGCCCTCCTGGGACACCCCAGGCCACTGGAAATATTTGCATTGTTTTGCATTTGCTTTATCTCCTGCCCGTCCCAAAGTGTAGAAGGTGTCATCTGCATGTAGTGAAGTCTCTGAAGGCTTAAATACTTTTTCTCTCACCTTTTTTAATACTTTGCAGCCTCATGTTCTGCAATCGACTGCATTTTATTTAGAAAATAACATTTAGCACCACTTTGGATTTCCAACTCTTCTTCAGTGGGACTTTGAGGGCCCGATGTCTTTGTCATTCTGATGCACAAATGATGGCAACATCAGAGCAGCCAACAGCAAATTATTTCCACCACTGATTGCTGGGCTTGGGAGTAAAATAGGCAGGGCCAGATTTGGTTTTGGCATAAAGGGAATTAAAGTATTACATCGGTGACCTCTAAGGGTGGGAAGCCAAGATCTGCCTGTGGTCATCATAGGAGCATCCCTGCCAGGTGAGGTGGCTTGTGGCACCTTTGAGGGATGCCAGATATGGTTGTTTGTTGGACATGGGTGGGATGTACCAGCCCATCTCTGTCCCGTGTCAGTGGGTTTCCCCAAGAACTGGGGAGTCTTTGGAGCCTGGGGAAGGGGAGGGACTCGGTGAGAGCAGAAAAGCCTCCAAAGAATGGAGGCTGCAGTGATGCCGACTTTGTCTCAGTGTTTGTGATGGACTTGGCGACACCTTCTGTCACAGGAGGAGAAGATGAGCCCTCTACGATTAGAATAATGACAAATTTTCTTGTAACTTGTTGCAAAACTCCCAAATAAGGGTATGTGGGGGCTGCAGGGTACCTGCCGCGGTGGTCTGTGTCTGGCTCGTGGTGGGACCAAACGTGATGCCGTCTGTGTGGGGTGAGCAAACGGTGTGTTTCGACAGCTCTTTGTTTTCCTCCTTTCTGATACAGCCCTTCAGCTTTGCCCTGGTGTCCCTGGAGATGTTATTTTTGGTACTGACCCCCCCCTCCTTATCACTGTGCTTGTGTGTGATAACGGGGCCGGCGTGCTACAGCCGCCATGGGTTGGTGGTTTTCTTCTTTGGGGGAAAGGGCTTAAAGCTCATTTTCTTTCAGAATTAGAGAGTTTGGGATATACTTAGGAGGGTTCATTTCTCACACTGGTGGTCAGGTTCCTAAATTATATTTTTGACAGCCATATGTAATGATATACAAATGGGAAAGTGATGGAGTAGCAGAAAATTGACTGGCAAGGACAGCGTAATGTAGTTAGAGAGCAATACTTACCCAAAAGCCATGGAGACCAGGGCAGCGTTCCTGGAGCAAATGAGTAGCAGGACCATGGGCAGGCTGGGAAAACAATAATGATACGACTCTGCGACCTTTAAAGCTACTTAGGGCATTCAGATGCTTTGGATTTTCAAAGGCTCCATAAAATTACACAAACCTGGCCATGCCTCTGACTTCCCTCTCTGGTTTCTGAGGTATTTAAACAAATTGAAGAACCCTGAGATGGTTCACAGGATGGGGAAGCGAGGGCTGTTCACGTGCCTGCATTGCAGCGTGCAGCATCCTTCGTGGAGAAGAGCTGAGAGGGGTTTGGGGTGGCCGTACTGAGTCCCCCCTCATCCCTGAGACCCCCCCAAAATGCGCTGTCCCCTTGGAAAGGCACCATCCCATGGGACCAGCCCCACAGCCCTCCTGCTCCCCCAGCCTGGGATGCGGGATGCTCTCCCGGTGAAGCAGGCAGAAGAAGGTGGGCATCACTGGAGCTGAGGGGTTGGGAACCATCGTCTCCTGCTCAGCTTGTTCTCCAGGCAAAGCTGCTGCGGAATAATAATGTCAGTCCCACAGGAGGTGCGGGGCAGAGCCAAGGTTGGGCTGTTTAAATGAGACGTGCGTGTGCCAAGAAAACAAACAGAAAGGGCCAGTCAAAGCTTTTCAGTGTCACTGACACCCTGGGACGTGCCAGGGCTGGGAACAAAGGGCGGCATTGTGGCACCGCACAGCCTGCGAGTCTGCTCGGAGCGGGCAGATGCGGGGTTGCCCACCCTGCTGTGCCACGGCCACTTGGCCACGTGGGGGTCCCTTTCAAGGTGGGTGGTGAGACACGTCCCCCCACACAGCCCCCGGGGCTTTCTGCTGGGCCAGGAGGGTAAACAAAATGTGGCCTCCATGTCCCCGTGCGTGCCAGGGGTGGCAAGTGGCCAGGCTCTTGAGGGGGGACGCTGGAAGGGCAGGGATGAGGAGAAGCTGTGTGCCAGAGGGAGCTCCAGCTCTGCTTCCATGGGAGAGTGGTGGCATCAGGACACTGGCCATGGGGACCCCTGGGGCTTTCTCCTGGGTGAGTAGGGTACACAAAATGTGATCTCTATGTCCCCATGAGTGCCAGGGGTGGCAAGTGGCCAGGCTCTTGAGGGGGGACGCTGGAAGGGCAGGGATGAGGAGAAGCTGTGTGCCAGAGGGAGCTCCAGCTCTGCTTCCATGGGAGAGTGGTGGCATCAGGACACTGGCCATGGGGACCCCTGGGGCTTTCTCCTGGGTGAGTAGGGTACACAAAATGTGATCTCTATGTCCCCATGAGTGCCAGGGGTGGCAAGTGGCCAGGCTCTTGAGGGGGGACGCTGGAAGGACAGGGACAAGGAGAAGTTGTGTGCCAGAGGGAGCTCCACCTCTGCCTCCGTGGCAGAATGGTGGCATCGGGACATTGGTCATCAAGACGTTGGCCATGAGGACCCCTGGGGCTTTCTCCGGCCAGCTGGCCACGTGGGGGTCCCTTTCAAGGTGGGTGGCAAGACACATCTAAGGGCACTTGATGGGGGATGCTGGAAGGTCAGGGTTGAGGAGAAGCTGTGTGGCAGAAGGAGCTCCAGCCGTGCCTCCATGGGAGAAGGGTGGCATTGGGACATTGGCCATTGGGATGCTAGCCCTGACACAGGGTGCCCCAAGCATTTCTGGAGCAAGTTGCCACAAATCTTATCTGTGTACCCCTAGAAAGCTTCAGCCATGGTTCCTCGAGGCAGCCCCAGGTGGGGCTGGACCCATGGCTGCAGCCCTCGTGCTGTGCCCCATCTCGCTGCTCCGGCCAGTCCCTCCTCTGTAAACCCAGGATAATGTTTCATCCGCTTTCTGGGAGCAGCTGTGGCTTGGTATTTCGTGTGTACACGTGTTGCCCATTCCAGAGGGGCTGCAGCTTCTCATAAAGCCCCCAGGCATGCCAGGAACGCGGGGAACATGCTGCCCTTGGGGGGGACGCGGGGTGTCGGGGACCGTCAGGTGCAGCCGAGGTCCCTTGGGATGGAGCTGTTTTGCTCCATGGTGGAAGGGAGCCAGGGAAGGGTTAAGCTGGGGGCCCCAGTGGCGAGGGGGAAATAACCAGTGCGGGGAGGGAGCCGAGGTCCGAGCCTCGCTGGGCTCCAGCTGCCTCCCATGCATATGCTGCTCATTTTTCATACTGAACACAGCTGCCGCCAGCATCTCTCTCCTACCCCTGTTCCTGCCAGTTTTATGAGGGAAAAAAAAAGAGTAAAGAGGGGAAACAGATAACTGCAGAGGTTCATTTGCCAATTGTCAGGCTGCCGGTGCATCAGAAATAGAGTCATCGCTCTGCTTCTTCCACCGCGCCGGGGCTGCGCAGGCATCTTTTCATTAGCAGCATCATTTATTCATGGCCCCCCAAGCTGCTCCCTTTTTTTTGGGTGGAAAAAGGGACCTGCTGATTCTCCCGTGCTCCCATACTTGGTTGGTTGTTTTTTTCCAGGGAGGTTTTGGCTTTGATTAGCTCATTCCCTGCATGGGTGGGATGGGATCCCCTTTATCCGGGGATGAAGCCCTTGCCTTGGCCGATGGGCTGCGGTCGATGGCAGTGCTGGGCTCTGGCTGATGCTGCTGGCTGCCCCTCTTTCTTCTTTAGCTTGGTAATTAGGAGCTCTCAGAGAGAGGGAAGAGAGGTCACGCATGGAGTGGGCCTATTAACCCTGTCCCTTGCCAGCTACCCTGCAGAGAAATGCCCTTGGAGCAGCTGCTCCAGTGCCGGCTTCCAGCGGGAAAGCAGCTGGGGAGAGGGGGGAGAAGATCCCCTTCCATCTCCACTGCCCCACACACAGGTGGGGATTCACCTCCCCCTGGTGGGGGGGTTGCAGCTGAAAAACAGAATGCCAGGGCCCAAATTTTGCCTAGAAATTCATGTCTCATAAGGTGGTGCCCAGAAGCTGGTGTCCCTGAAACTGACTCGTTCAACCGCCAGTCCTTCCCCTCACAGATTTCTGCATTCCCAAGTTGGCCCTTAATGAGCTGATCTTCATTAAGGTCTCTTCAATGCCATCATCTACTTCCCGGGGACAAGGAGGTGCACGTTTTGATAGCTGGGAGGACCTCCCCCCTCATTTCCAGCCCTGCTGGAGCCTGAGGACGGGTGATTGTCATGAAAGGAGGGTTTATTTTGTGATTGCAGAGTCCGTTTGGCCCCGTGGCTTTTCCTCCAGCAGGTCTGTAGGTAGACTCAGCAGAATCCTCTCTCAGCCTGTCAGGTCTGCTGCTGTACCGACACCAGTGATATTTATGGAAATAAATGCAGAAGTTCCTCAGGCTCTGATGGAGCAGAAATAGTTTCATGGCATTATTTGCCCAAAATGCCACCGTTTTTGAGTGCTGTATCCGGACAGTGAGAAGCTGATGTCAAAGCCACTGTTTACAGCAGGAGCTGATCTGGCTTCTAGGGACAAGTGACTTAGCATCAAGGTGCTGGGAGCATTAATGCAGAGATTGTGAAGTTTATGTAGAAGCTCTGAGCTTCTGCTACCCCAGCCCCAGAGCTGCTCTTCGATTCTGCTTCTCCCGTGCAGCAAAATAGCAGCCCAAGGAGAAGCGGGTGGAGATGAAAGCCTCAACTCTTTGCCCAGCTTTTCTCTGGCTGCAAAAAGACAAAACCCCAGCGTTCCAGCTTTTATTTCAGAGAACGGGAGGCCCTTGGTTAGTTTTTCCCAGTTTCCCAGGGGCACTTCCAAGCCGCAGGCAGTGGTGTTTGCTCTGTGGCGTGTGAAGGAGGAGGGAGGGAAGTGGGTGTTCAAAGCGCTGACTTGGTGGCCACACTGGAAATGAAGTCGTGTCCCAAAGGATGGGAATGTTGTGGGGAAGGTTTTGTGGGTAAAAAACCCACCGTGTTGTGACTTGTGGCCCACCAAAGCCCCTGGTTGTGTGTTTAAAGCAACCCCCCAGACTAATGCTGTTGTTTTTGCCTCTGTCTTGGCAAGCTGCCTTTGGCTCGGAGGGCTCCTCTCGCTCATTTTGTGGTTAGCTGGTCAGGAGTCACCCTAGTAGTTAGGAAAGGAATGTTAAAGGCCTGTTGTGTAAACCAGCCGCTGTCTGAACAGACTTTTTTTTCAGTGTAAATCTTCTGCAGGGAATGATTTAACCTTCATTTATTCTTCTCTCTTTTTTTTTTTTTTATTATTTCATTAAATGAGATTTATACAGGTAGAGTATTGGAAAGGTCATCCATCCCCCGAGCTGTGGGAAGAGCTCTGCTCATTCCTCCCTCTTCACTTTCTTGCTTTACCCCTCGTTTTAGGGTGGGAAAGCACAGAGTCTGGGTTTCGTTGCCTTTCTGGAAAGTTAATTTATATCTGCCTGGTA
>VXBW01000604.1:116415-205646 GCA_013400375.1 Thinocorus orbignyianus | reverse complement strand
CATGCCCCCCCCATTCCCACACTTCATGAATCCTTCAGGCTCGGCAGTATTTCAGCTGGAGTCACCGCCGCGGAGCCTTTCCCCAAGGGGCTGCATCCCAGCTGTGGGGGGGAGCAGGGAGCGTTTTTTTTTCCCATTTTCCCACCCCTCTGGCTAAGAAAACACGAGGTGACGTGTCTGATGTCTGCGGCGAGGACCTGGGGCTTGGTCTGAGGCTCTGTGCTCTGCTGGCGAGCGGCTCTGCCCGCTCTGCAGCCTGCTCCTCTTGCATCCCTGAGATGTTTTCTGCTTTCCTTGTTTACTGATATGTTGTGAGGCTGCATCAGTTTGGGTTGGTTGGTGTGTTTTTTTTCTTCCAAAGATATTCAAGATCCTGTAGCAGCAAAGCATCAGCAGTTTGACACACCAGCATGGGTGTGCTTGCAGTCATGCTCTGTTTATCCTCCTGGCTGGGCTGACCACCCAGCTCTGAGCACAGCATCACCCCAGGGGTGTCCCTGGTCACACAGAGGGACCTGATGCTTCATCCAGGCAGGAGCCAAGGCGGCAGAGTTGGAAAGGCTGTTTTGCAGCTTTCCTAGCAGCAACCTGTTCTCCAGGGCTTTCCTGAACCCTGAGAACAGATGGTTGGGCTGGAGGCTGGGCTGCAAGGATGGGGAACTCTTGTTGACATTACCTTTACCAGAGTGCCTTTCATCATTAGCATGTAAATGCCACCGAGCACCCAGGAATTATCCATCTATGATCTCTTCATTAGGAGAGGCCTCTGATCCGGTTAATCTCGCCTTCCCCATGTGGGAAGGAGGACACGGAGCAGCTGTATCCACCGGCAGGTGAAGGTGGAGTGAATTTCTGAGACGGGAGGATGCTGTGAGCATCAGGTTTGAAGTGAATCGGCAGTGATTGCTTTGGCTCCTGCACAGAAGTGCAAGGGCTTGAAGTAACGATGTTGATGGTGGTAATTGAGACTAATAGGGCTGGTTCTCTGCAGCAGGTGCCCTGGAAGATGTGTGGGGTGGATGCCGGCTCTCCCCGGCCTCCTGAGGAGAGGAGGGGAGCGAGGAAGCCTCCAGCCAGCTGCATTTTTTTCAGCTTCTCAATGGTCTGCTCTCCCTGCTGGGAAGCAGAATCTAAAGCAAGCATGGGGGAGGGCAGGGGATATGTGTTTTAACGGTAACTATGGCCTTGTTATTTATCAATGCAGAGTAATTGAAGTAATTTCACATCGTTCTTAAATGCAGCGCCTAGGGATCTAATCTATCTGTCTAATATTAATGGGTAATATTTGGTTGCCTCATTCATTCATTACTGTTTTCATTAAGACTCTAATCCCATTTAGGAGTCTGTTTGTCATTTTAAACTCCCCTGTTTTATCTTAGCCTGCCACAATCCCTTTTAACAACTTAACTGAATTCATGAGTTCTAGGCTAGCAGCTTGGGGGAAGGGGCCTCTGCTGTCTGGCGTGTGGCTTTTATGGGGAGAGAGGAAAAACAGACGGCTGAAGGCAATTGCAAGCAGCAGGCACCGAGCTTTTCCTGTGATACACACCACGGAGATGTAGGTCTTTCATAACAGATCTGGATGTCTGCGTTTCAGAGCACGGAGCTCCCTTCCCTGACACCTCCTTTGAAGCCTCCAGCATTTCCAAACCGCACTAAGGAGCTGCTTGGAGCGGGGCTGTGAGCGCTTGGGGTGTTTCCAGACAGGCATCATCCTTCCCTCCAAGGTGTTCCCGCTTCCAGTTTTTATCACATTGTGGTGCAGGGATGGATGGATGGATGATGAAATGTTACCCCCAGCACATCTCTGAGCAGCCTTTGGTGTTGAGAAGCAGGAGGGTTCTCCATTGGTGCGGTGGTACCCACCAGCACCGTGTTGCAGGGGTGCTGCTGCCCGGGGACAAACACCCTGCAGGACACGGGGCTGGAGGGACAGAGGGACAGGAGGTTTGTCCTGATGGTGCAGATATTCCCAGCTGGGCACCTCCTGACAGCACCAGCCCCAGTCCTACAGCCATCGTGGCTCTTTGATGTCCGAGCTTGAGTGGTCCAGGGACAGAGTGGACACAAACTTGGCCTTTTTCGGCCCAAAGCCCCGCAGAGCAACGCACAGAAGACATCAAGGGATTTCTATGAAGTGAACTGAGATCCTGTCTCCCAGGAGGAAACACCAGAGCCTGAAATGCACAGTCACTGCTGGCAAAGATAAACGCCCAGTCAGAGCGGTGACCAGGGCGTTCTGTGTCACTGAGCATCTTCTTCCCACCGCCTGATGCTGAGGGGTCTGTCCCCCGTCCCAGCTCTCCTCCTGGCCGGGTCCCCACATCCTCGGGCTGCAGAGGGACTGCAGCTTGGAGGAGAGAAGGCTCTGGAGAGATCTTATAGCAGCCTTCCAGGATCTGAAGGGAGCTCCAGGAGAGCTGGAGAGGGACTCTTGGTCAGGAAGTCTAGTGACAGGACAAGGGGTAATGGTTTTAAATTGGAAGAGGGGAGATTTAGATGAGATATTAGGAAGAAGTTCTTTGCTGTGAGGGTGGTGAGGCACTGGAACAGGTTGCCCAGAGAAGCTGTGGCTGCCCCATCCTTGGAGGGGTTCAAGGCCAGGCTGGATGGGGCTTGGAGCAACCTGCTCTAGGGAGAGGTGTCCCTGCCCAGAGCAGGGGTGTTGGAACTGGATGATCTTGAAGGTCCCTTCCAACTCTGACCGTTCTAAGATTCTATGTGGGATCCCTGTGGCGATGCTGGTCATCACCTGTAGTGCCGAGCCAGAGCTGGGCATCCCCTGCACCGTGAGGCGTCCGGGTCTAATTAGAATCCCGGGGAATCAAAGCGTTGTGCTGTTAATGACTCTCTGGCAATGCTCTGACTAAAACAGTAATTTTAATAAGCACAGCCCAACTGTAAGTGTTTGTCGAACACCTAATTACATTGGTTATAACTCCAAAATTATTCAGAATTCTATTTTTTGCCACTTCCTTGCAAAATAGAGAGGGGGGAAAGAAGCGGGCGCTTTATAATTATTCACCTTAATTAATTTTCTGAGCTTCTGTTAAAACTTTGCAATGACTGGAGGGAGAGCTCTGAGAGCTGTGTGGCAGGAAGGCAAAGCGCTGAACGCAGGGGCCGTGAACTGATGCAAGATGAAAGTTTACCGTGTCGGATTGATCCCCACCTGAGCCCAGAAATTTTGGAAAGCTGCTCCCCCTTTTATCCTGATTAATTAGTTCCCCCGAGGCCTTGGACTAATCAGTGCTGCAGAGGCCGGTGCTCATTGGCTGGGTGGTGGTGGCAGGGTGGCCCTTGCCAAGCTGCGTGATGGTCCTCAGAAGATGGTGCCAGCACTTCAAGAAGCCACTTCTGATGGCAGCAGTGATGTCCCCTGGCAGGGACACTCCAGTGTGCCAGACAGCCACTCTGGCACATCAGTTCCTTGTCCTAAAATCCAAAGCAAACCACCAGGAACCTCCCAGGGGTGGCAGGGAGGCTGTGCCACCCCAGCTGGGGCTATCATCACACGGAGTGACTGCGGAGGATGCCCCACCTGGATGGAGCTGCTCGATAACAGCCCTATGCAGCCTGTCTGGGAAGAGCCTAATTGCTAGAAACTCGTTTAAACTTTCTTGTTTTTTGCCATCCAAAACAAAACTGGAGCTCCCCTAAGGCATGGTGCTTTGCCAGGGGAGGAAACACATGGATGTTTCGCAGCACAACCTCGGTCTTGTGGCGGGGACCTTTAGCATCTCATTCCCTGTTATTGGCGTGTCTACACATTTATCACACTCTCCCCTTTCCTCATCAGGGAGAGGTTCTGGGGGTCCTTTTGTGGGAGAACGGAGCAGTTTGGAGTCCCAATGGAGGGAGATGCTCTGCTGGGGATGCTGTGCTCCCCGGGGTCCCCAGCCAGCACCGTGCGTGGGAGCGGGGCAGGAGCGAGCGTGCAGCTGCACCTCTGTGGGCAGCTCTGACCTCATTATTCAATCCATAAATATTCCTGCCTTTGCTGATACCAGAAGCCTGCAAATCCATCAGCCAGTGGTTTTATTCCTGCACAGAAGCTGCCCGGTTGAACAAACCCAGTGTTCACTGAACAGCCGCGGGCAGCCCCTGTTCGAGGTGGAAACCCATTTCTGCTCCTCCAGGTTTAACATGAGGCTGTGCTGCTCCTGGGAACGGGGATGGCATCTCTGCCTGGCGCTTTGCTGTTCCAACAGATCTCGCTCAGATGTTTCATCCTGATGCCACGATTAACTGGAGCCCTGGTAAACCGCAGGAAAGCATTTTGTCTGCAGGAGCCTGTGTGCCAGAACATGAGTCTGCTCCAAGCCCGAGTCCTGCCGGCTGCTGCTGGGCTGGATGGAGGAAACTCTGGCTTGGGGATGATTTTCCAGCTTGATGAAGCTTTACTCTGGGGCATTTGCTGGGTTTTTTTCATTGCCTCATTTCCCAGAGGAGGCTGCCCTTGTTTTCCTCCCCTCCCTGAGGAGTTTTGGTGCTGTAGGGAGGGAGCCCAGGAGACAGGGCTGGTTGGAGAAGGGCTGGTTCCTCGTTAGGAGAGCTCTCCGGCCTCCTGTGCTCTAACACAGCTTGGCCTCGTAACATGCTAATGAGGTTGTTACAGCAGTAAAGCCAAACTCATTGAAAAGGTTGCTTGGATCAGAGTTTAAGGGACTTTCTCTGTGTGCATCTGCAGCGCTGTAATTAAATAATCCCTTTGTAGCCATGGAAACATTGTCTCCGGGTCCTCTCCCACTCGCTGCTTTTTCTGCCAAAAGTTACAGGCGTTGATTTGGTTCTGACAGCCCTCCGGTAGCTCTGATAATCCTTTCTCTGCTGAGCAGTGTGGGAGAGGAACCTCTAGTAGCTGCTGTACCTGTCAGGAGAACTCCCCCTCATCCTCTCCTTGCCTGGGTGCCTGCCTTCATCTGCTGCAGGGACTAACAACTGGAGCAGGTATCTGCTTTGATTTTGGGGATGCTGCTCAACACTTTGCAGTTGAAACACTTCCCCTTTGCCTTCTGCCTTCTTCCCTCTGTCCTGGGTGTTACCCTGTGTGATGCTCATCCCACTGTTGCCAACGTCAGCTGTGGCATTCCAGGACTCTACTCGAGTCAGTAAGTCATTTCCAGGTGGGAATTTTCACACAGCATGGGGCAGATGGGACCCAGCACTCTTGCTCCCCAGAGCAACAAGTGCTCTGGAGCCCTGCACGCTGGTTTTTGCCTCGGCAGAGGTGGTGGCCTCCAGATTTCAATGGTTTCACCTGAAGGCACAGTGGGAAGAAGGGTCTGTCAAACTTTCTGCAAGCCTCTGACAAAGTTCCACTGTATTTTCCCCAGCTCTGTCACCCTGACACGTTAACGGCGGGGACTGATGAGTCCTCACTGCTCCTTCCCACACTTCTTCACGTCTCCTGCAGCAGCACAAAGCGGTGTTTTTCCATGAATGAAGGGAAGAATAAAGTCTCATTGGAAAGTTCATCAACTTTGGGCTCCTGCTCACCGAGTGATAGATAGCTTTAATTACATTGAACTAGTTGGCATCTCCACTACACTCCCCAAAGTCATTAAAAATAGATTTTCTGTTTGAAGTGCAGCCCCCCGCGGGGTCGGCAGGCAGCGTGCCGTGGCGCTGGGATGCCCCGGGGGTTCTCTGGCCAGCGAGGTCAGAGCCCGTGGCTGGCAGCAGGCATCAGCCATGGAAACTTTGCTTTGTGTGCTTATTTTATGTATTTATTTATTTGGAACCAGTTTCTCGCACTTATTTCATTTTCTCTGGGGGCTGGCAGGGTCTGGGTTTGTGTGTTTTGGAGAATCTGTATTGATTTTACTTTTATTTTTTCTCTTTTTTTTGCTGATGTTATGGGTCAGGCAGTTGAGGAAAGCAGAAACGAGAGTTTATCGTTTAATTATTGAGAAGCAGGTTCATAAATAGGGAACTGAAAAACTTGGTGGCAGAGTTTGAGCATGGACAGAAGGAAGAGAGGCAGCAACCAGGCAGGAGGAGGAGGGCTCTGCCCTCGGGAATACGGAGATTCCCCAGGAGTGTTGGTTTCCTGGCTGTTGTCCTTCATGCAGATGTTCCACAGCTCTGCTGGATTGCTTTGTCGCTTTGCATTTGCTGTGACCACGCTGATGTGGAGCATCCCTCACCTTTTCTTGTCCCCAAAATGATGTGCTGTCTGTTTCACAGAGGGGTGGCCTTGCAGGGGTCTGCGTCTCCACAGGGGAGCAGCGAGGGGATGCAGGGTCTGGAGGATTCCTGCATAGCTTTGGGATCTCTGGCCTCCTGTTTCTGGTAGCTGGAGTAGAAATCTCAAGGCATCCAAACTTGGAATCAGCTTTCAAAAGCTTGGGCTTCTGTATGAGGTCTGCTGTGCTCCGGGATTGGGCTGAGCCTGGAGCTCTGCTCTCTGGGATGGGACAGAGCCCGGAGCTCATTTATTCTTCTCTCTTAGGAGCTCCTGCTCCTGCTCTGTCAGTAAGTTCATCATCAACTGAGGTAACAGCTTTCTCAGTGCTTAGTCTGGGATGGGGAATCCACTCCTGACATGGTGATAGACCTTCTCAGCTGTCTGCTCCGAGAGCCAGGAACATTCCACTGACCTATCTTCCCTAGTGTAAACAAAGAGAAGTATTTGCGTTTAAAAGCTAAATACTGAAAACCAAAGCCCTTTCCAAATAAACTGTTCTGCTGCACACAGAGCTGCTCCAGGGGAGGTGGCGAGGATGGGAGAGCAAATAGAGCAGGCTCTGACAGATGGGAGTCACGGTGGTCACGCACTGCTGCTGCCAGGTGCTAGTGCCTGCCGGGTTGGGGATGTAGGGATGTGGGGATGAGGGTGCTGGGATGGAGATGTGGGGATGAGGGTGGTGGTATGGGGATGCCAGGATGGGCATGGGGGGATGCGGATGCTGGGATGAGAATGCCAGGATAGGCATGTGGGGATGGGGATGGTGGTATGGGGATGCCAGGATGGGCATGTGGGGATGGGGATGCCAGGATGGGGAAGCTGCAAGTGCATCAGAGCAAGGCCAGGTAGATGGGACCGAGCAGTGACCATGATTTCAGGTCCCTGAGCCTGATGACAGCACCCACTCCTTCCCTGCTCTCTTTGCCTCCATCCTCTCTTTTTTCTGTTCTGTGGCTGAAGGGGGAGACGGGGGAAGTTCTTGGACTTGGGAATCCACTTGTCCTCCACCCTGATCCGTGCTGGTTTTCTTCCGAACTGCAGGCATCACTGCTCCTTGTCTTCTCATCTCTCCCTGGCACAGCAGTTCATACACATAGATCTCATGAGGATAGCTGGGCTGGCAGAGAAGAGTTGAAAAATACCTAAAGCCCTGAGAGTGTTTCCAGCCTTGCGTGGCTTTTTTTTTTTGTTTGTTTGGGGGGGAAAAAGCTCTTGAGTAAGGCTGAGGAAACAAGAAGAATCACGGCCCTATTGGTGCGGTGTTTAGAGAGGAACTGGGTTCTCACTGTGTCAACAGCCCTTGGCGTGAAAGTGGCCCTTGTTGGGGGAGACACTGCTCCTTTCACCCCCCGCACCCCAGCTGCTGGGAGCCGGGCGCTGTTGTGACGGACGGAGCCAGTGCCATGCCGGCAGTTGTTTGGATTTGCCGGCAGTTGCAGGAGCAGGCATCATTCCTGGGGCCTGAGGAGATGGCAAGAATTATTTACAGTGTTTTATATTTACGGTATTCCTTGCTGGGAAGTGTAGTGAGAGGACAAGGGGAAATGGTTATAAATTGGAAGAGGGGAGATTGAGATTAGATATTAGGAAGAAATTCTTTGGTGTGAGGGTGGTGAGGCACTGGAAGAGGTTGCCCAGAGAAGCTGTGGCTGCCCCATCCCTGGAGGGGTTCAAGGCCAGGCTGGATGGGGCTTGGAGCAACCTGGTGTGGTGGGAGGTGTCCCTGCCCAGGGCAGGGGGGGTGGAACTTGGGGGTCTTGAAGGTCCCTTCCAACTCAACCATTCTATGATTCTATTTGATAATAGGAATGTAGATATGGAGCCCATGCAGGAGCTCCACACTGTGGTGTTGGGACAGGCAACAGGAACATACTGTGCCCACCAGAGGTGGCAAGGGATGGGTTGGAGAGGTTTAAGTGGAATTTCTTCATTGAAGTCAAGCAACAACCCATGGTTAAAGCTTGATGTCATTATGAAGCCGTTGGGGTTTCAGGGCTGATAGATGGGTCAGGACCGTGTGACACCCTGCAGTGTCTCTGGGGTAGTTGGTGAGGTTCCTGGCAGCGGGGACCAGCCAGGCTCCAGGCTGTGGCTCCTCTGACCCCAGGGATGGAGGGACTTCGTGGCTCAATCCCCAATATTTCCTCTCCTTGGCTTACTTCTGCTCGGACGTTGAAACAAATCCAGTCGTGAATTGCTGTTGTGTTACTCGCTTCAGATTGATGAAGGGGGACCTGGAGCTGCTCTGGTTTGTGGGGTGAGGAGCTCTGAGCCCCTGTGTTTGCTTCCTCTGCAGGTGAGCCGGGTGCCCGTGGAGTCCTGCGAGCAGTACACCACCTGCGGGGAGTGCCTGAGCTCCGGGGACCCCCACTGTGGCTGGTGCACCCTCCACCACATGTAAGTCCAGTCTTGGTTTTCGTTTGAGCTGCTGGTGGTGACAATAAACGCAGCCTTCAGAGCCACTGAGTGCCTTCCACACAATCTTTGCAAAAAATGAATTAGGTTGAAATTCCTTAAATCTGTTTTTCCCCTTCCCTGGATGTTCTCTGCATTGCAGCGTGGATGCCATTGGGAATCCCTCAGCTCCCGTGGGGACGTAAAGAAAAACAAATTCACCCATCACACAGTGGGAAAGGAGAATTTAAAGCGGTGGGGACAAAGTCCTCCTGTTTTGCACACCCCTGCCCAAGGCAAAAGTCCCTTCTAATTAGCAAGGAATTTTTAAAGGCAATAAATGAGTGTGGCTTGTGCTCTCGGAGAGGTTACAGTGCTGGAACAGAGCAGAGCACCAGGCCCTCTCAAATTTATGGGGAAGAGATATTTAAATTCCACCTGGCAATCTCAGGGGCTCTGTGTCCCCTCGTGTGTCCCCTCGTGTGTCCCCTCGTCCCCCATGGGCAGAGCTGGCAGCAGGGCTGGGAGCTGGCAGCCCCTCAGGCACTTCACCAGGCAGAAAGGGATAAGGGTTGGGGTGGGTTGTCTCTTCTTCTTTTCTTCAGGGGAGCTCCAGGAAACACTCTCTGCATTCAGGAGGTGTCTGTGCCCTTCCTTTCTCTCCCCTGCCATAATAACCAGCACTTCCTAAGGCGGAAGGGGGACCACCGGGCAGAGGCGGATCCAAGGAGGAGGGGAAAGCCTGGAGGAGGAGAGGAATAGAAATCCCTGCGGCTGCTTGCCAGCTTGCAGAGCAGCCCCGTTAAATGCAGGGCAGTCGGGGCGAAGGCAGAGCCCGGGGACCCGCGGCGGAGCTTGGCCACCAGCCCGAGGAGCAGGTGCTGGAGGAGGGGGAAAGGGGGGCGACAGGCTCCTCCGCAGATCCGGCCTGGATTCGGCACCTGTGGGCTTTGGGGTGCAGGATGGATCCCCCCAGCTTGTTCGGTTTGCAGAGCCCTTGGGAGATGCAGGGGAGCCCTTGCAGCTGCTGGCCTGGAGCATCCCTCTGCATCCCTCTGCATCCTGCAGGCTCCATGCATGCAGGGGTTGGGGGCAGCAGCAGAGTGGCCACCACCAGCAGTACAGAAACGTGGAGCACACTGGGCACCTCCCTTATTTTGTAGCTTTTTTCCATTCAGAGGAGCCTGCCCATTCCTACAACTAAGCCACCATGTGTGTGTTCTGTGTGAAAGTCTTCACAGTCACAGTAGCTTTGTCAGAAGGAGGTGATGTCCATCCCTTTGCCTCTTCCCGTGGAGCAGCCATCCCCTGTGCCATCCCAGCTGCTGGGACGAAAGCCAGAGCAGCCTTTTGATAGGAAGAAATTCCTTGCTGTGAGGGTGGTGAGGCACTGGAACAGGTTGCCCAGAGAAGCTGTGGCTGCCCCATCCCTGGAGGGGTTGAAGGCCAGGCTGGATGGGGCTTGGAGCAACCTGGTGTGGTGGGAGGTGTCCCTGCCCAGGGCAGGGGGGCTGGAACTGGATGATCTTTAAGGTGCCAACTCTAACCATTCCTAAGGAAGTGAGGAAAGCAGATGTGCTCTGTTCAGCATCTGATCTGAGCTGCAGGTCTGTGGGTGCTCTCAGGACCCAGCCACAGGGGTACAAGAGCATCTGCTCACCTGGGGACAGTGGCCTTTTAGTGCCTGGTGGTGTTTTGCTGTGCAGCAGGGGATGATGAGGGGTGAGGGCATTTGGAGCTGCCCCTCAGCCCCCTGCGGCAGCTCCTCTGCAAGGATCACCGAGTGCTGGCCTAGTGCTAATGAACTGAATCTTCATAAACCACCTGGGAAGCAGGTAAAGGTTGTTATCTTCATTTTGCAGAGCAAAAACCCTCAATGTCAAGAGGAGAGAAAAGTGTCATTTCCTCTGCCCTTTTGGCCGTGACATTTCGGCATTAACCTATTCCCAACAAGGGTTTCTTCCCTGATGGTATTTCTCAACTCTCCCTTCGAGCATCTGCACTTTCCTGGCCTGCTTGGAGCAGCGATCATTTTTTTTCTAGCTTTTGTCTTAAGCTGTAAATAATTGAGTTTATCTTGCTGTTCCAGAAGCCTCTGTCATATTTGTTTGGAGGCCCCAAGCGCTGGCAGGTCAGGGAATGTCTGGGCAGGAGGAGCAGGACAGGGCAAATAAAAAAAAAAATCAGAATTTTAAGCAATATATTGGATGTCTGAACAGGTATGGATGTGAGATAGATGGACAGACAACTGTCCTGATCCAGGTGGCATCAGGGAGTGTGTCCTACCTTCCATGCTGTCACCCAGAGAGGAAAAATGAAGGAAAAGTGAAAGGATCTGAGTTGTCTTGGGATAAGCTTTGAATATCCAATGTTACCTAAAGCTTTCCTTGTGTACCCATTCTGTATTAATGTCTCTTAGAGGCCTGAGTTGGGCTTAAGGCTGTATCAGACTGGGGTTTGCACCAGGCTTTGAGGAATCCTGGACACAAGAAGTTTGAGAAGCTGCTCAAAAACAGCAGGAAGGGAAAGGTGCCCATTCCACAGACTCCTCTGCTCACCTGGGGACCCTGTGGCAGCAGCACGATGGCTCAGCTGCCCAGCCCTGTCTGTGTCCCCCTGGCCAGGGGTTTGTCCCTGTGCAAGTTGGTCCTCTCCAAATAGGAGAAGGATCTTCTCCTTCTCCTTGTCTACAGAGAACGCTCTCCAGGAGCGTGCAGAGGCCTGGAGGAGATTGTTAAAGAGTCTCTTCAGCCCAGTGGGATTTGAAACCTGCAGGACTTCCATGTGCTGCTCTCTGCAAGTGTGTTATTGTCTACAGACCTATTTATCTCTGTTAGGGCTGTTGCCATAAATAGTATGATAAAAAAGAGCCATTCCAGCGAGTCAATGAGATAAAGGCTCCAGTCAAGAGCTCACTTTAAAGCTATCTTACAGATTCACTTAAACCTCAATAATTCTTCCTGTGGCAGCGCTCATATTTAGCTCCATTATACTCCAAAAAAAAAAAAGACCCCAGAGGGTGAGGAGGCCAGCAAGAGCATTTGCTGGGCATCACAGGGGTGGTTTGGAGGGGGAATGTGTAAACTCCACTTTCCTTCATCAAAAATGACCTCCCAGGGGGTGGATGTGAGTCCAGCATCCCAGCCCTGGTGTTGGTGGGTACCTGTCAGCGTGTCCAAGCTCCTTGTGGTGGCCAAACTCAGCCTGTGCGTGGGCAGGAGGTGTTTCTGCTGCTGGTGCCTGTGTGTGTGGCTGAGACCGTTCCCCAGGGAACCGGGAGAACAAGCAGTTTGACAGCAGCACCTTGTTAATTTGAGGAACATCTCCTCTGGAGTAACTGTCAGAAGGGAATTTGCTGGTGGCATGTGGGGCTGGTGACAGCATCTCGATCCTCTGACCTTTGTGCCACCGCTTGAAATAGGGGTCCCAGATCAGCGCTGAGTGAAAAGTGATAAAGTTTGCTGATACCTTGTTAAGACCATTAACACCAAAAGGCCAAGTATGTCATCTGCTCCCGGGGAGGGATGTGGGAAGAAGAAGATTTCTCCCCAAATGACGTGAAGCAGACGATGGCTGAGGGATGCCAGCGCTGTGCTGCGCTCTCTGCTGTCTGCCTTGACACACTGAGAATCCTTCCCTGGTTTCCCAACGGGTTCTCCTGTGCCCACTGGAAGCAACTTCATTTCACTCCACTCCAAGGACACCTGCAAGAGGAAAACGGGGATAACGAGCCATCCCGGAGCACGTGGGATGCATGGTCACTTTGACATGCTCAAGAGACTTGCATTCCTGATGGTGGGAATGGGAGGGAACGGGGAGCCGAGGAGTGAAACTGGGCAAAGGAGCAGCTGCTGGAGAGAAGCCCCATTCCCGGCCCTGCCACGCTTCTCAGCTCTAAGAGGAGACAATTGATGAACTACGTGTTTTTGTTTTAATTAGAATGGAAGGATCACCTTGTTACTGCCTGTTACTGCTTTATGGTTTAGTTTCTATGTAGATTTATGGCTCTCAGGAGCAGCGGCAGAGTGCCTGGTCACCCTGCACCCACCTGGCACAGGGGACTTGGCAGCTCTGGGTTGTGTCCCAGTGCAGACAGGACCAGGAGCTGCTCCTGAGATACTTGTGGTTTGTCTTTCCTCCCATCACAGAGTATTTTTCACTGCTCTTTGGTCCAAACTCGGAGTCTATGCCCAATATCTGCTGCAGATCATCACTCCCCATCCTGATAACTCCCCCTTCCCTTGGTCGAGGCTCTGCCCTCCTGTTCCTCTCACCCCCTGGTGCTGTTTGACACCTTCCCCGGGTGCTGGGTGTGCTCTGAGGTGTGCTGTGTGTGCAGGTGCTCCCCGAGGGACCGCTGCGAGCGAGCCGACGAGCCCTTCCGATTTGCCGGCAGCATCAGCCAGTGCATGAGCATCACCGTCCAGCCCAGCAGCATCTCTGTCTCCCAGCACAGCCTCCCAGTAAGTGCTGCCCAGGAACTGGGGAGGAGTGGGACTGTCACTGGGAGGCATTTCCAGCATATTTCGGGTTCACAGTGAGCACTCCGTTCTCCAGATTTTCTCCCTGCCCATTGGCACAAGTGTTTTCCCATGAAGTCAGGGGCTGGTGGGGAAAGGGGGTCATCTGAGCTGGGGAAGAAGGGGGGTGTGGGGTGGCAGAAACAAATTCCCCCTTCCCCTTGGGCCTCAGCTCACATTTCTCTTGGTCCGGTTTCATTAGCTGTTGAAAGGAAAGGCTTTGTTTCCCAAAAAGCTCATCTGTGGGCTGTGCTCAGGCCTGGCTCTCTGAAGCATCCCAGCTGCTGCTCCGTGAGCCCCCCCAGTGCCCCACGGCAGCTGGGCTTGCTGTGGCCCCTTCCGAAGCCCCCTCCTGCCCGCCAGTGCTCCATGTTGGAATGGCATGGGGCTGTTGGAGGGGCACTCACCCTTTCAGGCACTGGTTTGCCATGGGGACAGTCCCCATCGGTGATGGGGTCATTGGAGATGGTCCCCATTGGTGATGGGGTCGGTTGGGATGGTCCCCGTCGGTGGTGGGGTTGGTGGGGATGGTCCCCAACCATGATGGGGTCGGTGGGGATGGTTTCCATCCAAAATGGGGTTGGTGGGGACTCCCTCATTTCTACTGGGCAGGTTATTGGACCTGCTGTGCCTGCAGGGGACTTTGGTGGCACTCGCTGCTGCTCTGCTGCACAGGAACGTGCTGTCACGGGTGGCACTAGGGTGGTTATGCTTCAACAGAGCTGCCAGGGGGACAGAAAGCTGCCACTGCCACTTCTCCTGAGTCACAGTACCCAAAAGCTCAGCAAGATGGTTTTGTGTGGGTGAAGAACCTGCCTTCTTGGCCTTCTTTTTCCCTCCTCCACCTCCCATGAAGCCGCCCCCCATGTGCGCAGGGGGGATTCAAATGGGTCAATATTGAATGGGAAACCAGCAGGTACTGAAAATACGAAGGAAACTCAGGCTAACAGGTCACATACTCCATTTCATCCCCCTCCTTTCCCCCTCCTGCAGCTCAGCCTGCTGGTGAGCGATGCTCCAGACCTGGCAGCCGGGGTCACCTGCCTCTTCGGGAACCTGAGCGAGGTGGAAGGGAAGGTTTCGGGCAGCCGGGTGGTGTGTGTTTCGCCAGCAGCAAAAGATGTTCCTGCCATACCCGTGGATCAGGGTAAGTCACTGGCTTCTGGAGAGTGATGCCATGTCCGTGCCACCAGAAAGTGAAAGCATCTGCTGGGTGGAGCAGACCCTTTGGGGCTGCTGCTGGAGATGTTCATGCTGCTCCTGTCAAAGAGCATTGAACCCAGGGAGCTCAGTGTGCTTTGTCCTTAAGAAATGCAGCCCACGAGGGGAAAGACAAGCTGGGAG
This sequence comes from Thinocorus orbignyianus, assembly GCA_013400375.1. Lineage (NCBI taxonomy): Eukaryota > Metazoa > Chordata > Aves > Ciconiiformes > Thinocoridae > Thinocorus > Thinocorus orbignyianus. The sequence continues at coordinate 191,198 of VXBW01000604.1, read as the reverse complement.
CAGGCACCACCGTGTGCTTGCCCTCTCCCTGCACCCTCCCAGGTCTCCAGGACAGGACAGGACCCCACTGTCACCCCCAAAAGGTAGCTCATGAGTGGGGCAGGGACTCCCATCCTTGCCACACGGGTTGGATGTGGAAAGCAGGATCCCTCCCCTCAGCCTGGCTCAGCACCCACGAGTAGGTGGATGCAGTTTCTATTTTTCAGTCCCGATCTTTGGGTTGTTTCTTCATTAATGTCACCGCTGACATATTTTTTCTCTTCCCATAACCAAAATGCTACTTGCTTAAAACTCATTTTCTCCTTGGCATCCTTCCAGGTGTCAACTGTGCTTCCCTGCTGATATCTTTGTGTTTCTAAGGCATGATACGGAGCCTGAGACTCGGTGAACACTGGGGGCTGAGAGCCGCTGTGGTTGCGGGGCCAGCGTAGACTTCCCCACAGCAGCTCTGGGAGAGCAGTCTGTTCTTAATTAACCCAGTGCTGAGGCTCTTAAAGAGCTTCACTGACGCCCTTGTTTCCAGCATTGTCTCTTATTCTAGTCGTGGGCTGCTTCTCAGGGAAGACTGAATTAGTGGTTTCATGCTGGAGAAGAGAGTCTTTAGGGAACAGGATGAGATCCCACATTCATTTCAGCAGCGGTTAGACCCTGTATCTCCAGTGCCTTTTGCCATCAAGCCTGATGTGGTTTGGAGGCATCTCTGGAGCACCTTGGGGTGCTGGAGAGCAGGGTCCAGCCGGGGGGATGCTCAGCACCCAGCCTGGGGAATGGTTGCAGACTCACCACAGGGTGGGAGGTGGTGTCCGGGTGGCTGGGAGATGGAAGCAACTTGACTTCCACCTTCAGCAGATGGCCGGGCACACTGGCAGGAGGGGAGTGGGTGCCCCACATGTCTTCTCTTGCTTCCTTCGTTACTGGTGCTGGGACTGATGGGCTCTGGTTTGCATCCCCAGACTGGTTCGGCGTGGTGCTGCAGCTGAAGTCACGGGAGACGGGGAGGACCTTTGTCAGCACGGAGTTCAAGTTCTACAACTGCAGTGCCCACCAGCTGTGAGTGCTCCTTCCCCAGCCCCGAGAGGCACCAAGCGCTGGCTGAAAAGAGAAAGGGCTGGGAGAATGGATGCTGGGACCAGTTTGGGTGGGGGTGGTTATCTCGCTGCTTGGTTCAGCCAGCAGACACCTGTTGTAGAAGGGGAACCCACTGCTCCCCATCTTCTCTGCCCTTCTCTGGGTGCCTGTGGTGCTTTTCTCTGCTTTGTCAGCCACAGGCAGAGTGAGCCTGAAAAAAAAACCTTAACCTGCTGGTGCCCCCAAGCTGCGCTATCCCGCAACTGTGAACTCAGATCCATCTTCACAAGCAGCTGGTGAAGGCAGCAGGGAGTGTGGGGAGGTGGGCTGTGGGCAACCAGAGGAGGCAGAGCCCATCCAGGCTGCAGGGTGCTGTGAAGGTGCTGTCCAGGGTGAGAGAGGAGGTCGTGGCCACCAGAAGAGACAGCACCAGGAGGTCTCCAGCCCTGGGGTTTGAGTGTGTTGATTTTAGACAGGGTGAGCAGGAGCTCCTTGCAGCCTACCCACCCTGGGCTTGTGGCAGATCCCCCCTGAGAGCCCCATCCAGATGCCCAGGCATGTGGCTGGCACAGTGGGATGTTCCAAGGAGGGGCTCCATGGGGGTCTCGGTGCTGCTGAGCATCGTGGAAACGCGTATCCCCCTCCTTCATCTGCCACGGGAAGGTGGCACGCAGCTGGCTGGCCTTAAAAACACATTTAGAGACCTGAAACATTCATAGATTTCTCTCTGGAAACGCAGCAAGCCCCAAAACACCAAAATGAAACATGGGCAGGACCTGCCAGAAGTTGGATAGCAAAAGGCAGGGCTGACCCACGGGGCTGGGTGGCATCTTGGATGGCATCTCTGGTGACCAGCTCTGCTTCAGGAGTGTTATTTGCTGCTGAGCTGCCCGAGGGAGTCAAGAAGTGCCAGCGCAGAGACGTTCCCCAACTTTCTGCACTGGGTTTGAAGCCTCAAGCCACAAGAGCTTCCCTGCTGGATGTGTGCGCTGACGGGCTTGGCTGGCCGGCAGTTTTTCTAGGCGTGCATCCAATTTTTTGTTAAATTTTGGGTTGAGCCATAGCACAGAGCAGAGAAACAGGGATGGAAGGAGCCCCGAGAGTCCTTCAGCCGCCCCGTGCTGCCTCTCCCAGTGGTCTGCATCCCCAGTGACTCCTGCCACCTCCTGCACAGCTCTGTCCTCACGTCCTTGTCCCTCAGCCTGGATGAGGGCACCAGCCTCCCCTCCAGCTGCGAGCATTTGCAGTCCAACCGTTCCTCTCCGTCCTTCTCTTTGGGAATTTGCATGAGGAATAGCATCACCGGGAGCCCTGGAAGGTGGTAGAAGCAGAGGTTTGCATCAGGAGAGACGATGTGTCTTCCCTGGCCTGTCACTTGGCTTCTCCTGGCCATGCCTTTCTACCAGCTCCTGTTTGGAGATGAAGTGCTAACGTGGTGGTAAATTCTGCAGCACTTTCATCACCCCAGACTCGTTATCAGTGGGTTCAACAAGGGCAGGAGCCAGCCTGGCAGGCATGAATCACAGCATGCAAAAAAAGGAGGAAGGAATACAGGTCTCAGCCAGCCAAGAAAAGAGACTTATTGATCCTGAGACTCCTCATTTCAATGGCCAGGGTGTCTGGGGGGGAGAAACCGGGTCCTTTCTGGCTGTGCAGCAGCACGAGGAGTGGTTGTGATGTGTGAAGAACATGTCCCTTAGCGGGTGGCACTAGGCTAAGAGGTGGTGACCTGGTGTAAACCTCTGAGAGCTCAAGATCCTGTCAGGAGCTCATTGTTCTGCCCTGCCAGGGCTGAAAACAGCATCCAGAAAACCACAGTTCCTGAGCCAAACCCCCTTGACCTGGATGGTCAGAGAGGTCTCCTCCCTCAGAGTCAAGCAGAGAGCTCTGGTGGCCCCAGACAGGAAAGCTGGAGGCCAGACCAGGTGGGAGAAGGGCTACAGACCGAAATGGAGACAGAAATGGGTCAAACAAATGAGTAATTCAATAAGCTTGCAGCACTTGATAGTGTTCCCCAGATTTGTAGAGGGATGATTAAGAATAAGCTTCCTTGGCTATTAAGGTCACTACGAATGCGTCAGAAGGGAAATACAATTGAGTCATTAAAACATGGATTCTCCTGGCAGCAGCCTGTGAGAGGCATCACCCTGGCACCTCTGCCCAGCTGGCAAGAGAGGCCCTGCCCAGAGACCCATTTTCCTCCTTTTCCCAAGTTTTCTCCCCAAGATCCCACACCCCTGGTGATGCTCATCCCTCTGCGCTGACCCTGGGCTGGCTCCAGCACATCCCTGTCCCCGGCGCTGCCCACTTCAGGCAGCACCAAGGTCTCTGGAGCCACAGGATGTGACAGGGAGCTGAATCCCATGGAATTCCATGGGATTCAGCGTAGACTTAGGCCAGCAGACGGTCACCAGAACGCTGCCATGTGACACAGGGGGGTTGGCCCCCGAGATGGAGGAGGTGGCTGTTGCAAATACCAGCGTCTGTCACGGACCCTGCATCTCGCTGGCAGGCAGTTGGTGTGGAATAAAAGCCACCCAGGCGGCTCGCTGGCAGCTGGGGCCACCCCCTGTCTGGGAAGGGTCTGCCTTCTTTCAGAAGCATTTCATAAACAGTTAATTTCTTCCAACATGAATCAAAAGCGCTCCCTGAACTCTGCACTCCCAGGCCAAGCAGAAGTGTTGGAGTTGACTTGAAGAGTTCCTGACTTGTAAGGCAGCTGGTCCAGTTTTTGCCAGGCTTGCCTTCTTTTCCACTCTCTAGAAACCGAAAGTCAGGCCTGGTGTCTGTGCAGCAGTGTGCTTTACTTCATGCCAGTACAATGCTGTGCAATAAATCCCAGCTTGTATTTTATTACTGAATGGATTGTGAGGTTGTTTCAAGACTCTTTTGACTGTGTGCTTTCCAAAATCTAGGGGTTTTTTTGTTGTTGGATCAAGACATCCCTCCAAACAAATAGTTTTCCCATGCAGGATGCTGAGGCTGGAGTTCTGGCTTGGTCTGCCTGTGACTGTGCAGCTCTCCCAAGGTGATTCCCTCCTCCCTGACCCCTCTGTTCTCCCTGCAGGTGCCTGTCCTGCGTGAACAGCGCTTTCCGCTGCCACTGGTGCAAGTACCGGAACCTCTGCACCCACGACCCCACCACGTGCTCCTTCCAGGAGGGACGGATCAACGTCTCTGAGGTACCAGACCTGGGTTTCAGTCCTCCTGAGCTTGCTCTTATTTGATTTGTTGGGGTTTTTTTATGGCACAATACCGTAACCAATGCTTTTGTGAGGTTTCTCCATGGGTTGGGGCTTATCTCTTGGCTGACATCAAAAAGTGCAGGCACAGCTTTTAAAGGAGCGTAGGGAGAAAGCCTCAGTTTAGCAAAAATGATGTGTCTCGACCTGAATCCAAAGCTGATCCCACCTCTGATCCGTGGGTGTGCTCAGGTGCGGTGATAATGGTAATTGCTGGGGTGCTTCTTCCTTCGGGGGGCTCACAGCCTCCTGCAGCCCAGCGCATTGCAGCAGCTCCTCTTCACGTCCAAGACGTGCAGGGATCTGCCCGATGGCAGGAACAAGTCAAGCACAGAGCTCTTTGGTGGGACTCCGTGGTGGGTTGTGTTGGCAAGTCTGAAATTTATGGCAGGAGCCTGACTGTAAACTGATTAAGAAGGGAATTACAGACATGAACAGCCCCAGACTTTGGAAGAGAGAATCGATTCAGGTTCCAGCGCTGTGGTCTAGGAGCCATCTCTCTTAGCAGTTAATAAAAGGTGGGGGGCTCGAGTCCAAAAATGCTTTTAACAGCTGGAAGGAGGCATAGCCAGCTCTGCCAGATCTGTTTGTCCCAAGGTGGAGGGATCCATGAAGGAAAGGAGTTTGTTAACAGATTCCTTATCAAAAGTTACTTCCAACCTCTTGGTCTGGGATTTCTGCACCCATTTTCTTGTCTGATTCCCATGCTGCTTCGGGTTCACCAAGTACAGAGCAGGTACAGCCTCTGGTGCTGGTGGGGTCCTGGTCTTCACCTTTACTGCTCCTACATGTAGCTTTGTAGCACCTGAAATGGGTGCAGGTTCTAAAGCTGTGAGGAAAAAAAAAACAGGTTTAGAAGGTGCTTTTAAAATCCCAAGGGACTTTGCAAGTGGGAAAGGCAGCAGTATTGGAAAAAGAAAGGAGAGTGGGGTTAGGCAGCACCAAGACAAACCCATATATGAGTAATGGAGACAGAGAAAAGCAGGAGAGATCCATCAATGGAGTAAGACCCTGAGGTGCTAAAAAGAAGTATCTGAAGGTGCCAGGCTGCTGCGATGCCAATAGTAAACTTGGAAGGTAACTTGTGGGTCTTTCTGGGTAGAATGCTGCCAGGAGGCACCTTGATACGAGGCAAGGAACATCAATGAACTGCTTGTGCACAAACCTCGGTGTGAATCTGCAGGAATGAAAGGATGGGCAGTGGCTGTGCCCTGCCACCGACCAGGGACAAGGAGAGGGGCTCCTGCAGCAGCCTCAGAGAGCTGCTCCACGTGGCAGGGGGGTCAGATGTCCCAGGAGAAGCATCCACCCTGGGGACAAACCAAAATCTTTCTCAGTCCAGTTTAAAGTCAAGAAACTTCCTTTTCAGCGTAAGAAGAGAAAGCAAAACCCTTTGCTTTTCCTCTCTCAAGTGATGTGGGGGTTTTTCTCCACGCTCAAAGCATCACTGTCTTCCCAGGCTTTGCAGTTGTAGTTCTCCGTTTTATAGGTCTTCAACCCCATGATCTCAGAAGTGTTTGACAAGTCTCTGGTAAAGTAGGACAATCCCATTATCTCCGTTTTCCTCCTGGGAACGCGCAGGACTTGCCTGAGATCACACAGAGGGAGCAAGCAGAGGGGTTGGTATCTTCCAGTTCCTGCTGGGATCACAGGACTGTTGTGTCTCCAAAGAACTTCCTCTGTCATCTTCATCCCGTAGAGGCTGTTTCTTGCCGGGGGCTGTTGTGGGATATCTAACACCTTCCTGGTGGTTGTCTTTGATAAGGGCTGATGTTAACGATGCAAATGCTCCACTGTTGGTCATGACTTCTCCAGAGCTCTGGAGATGCTGGGCAATGGCAGGGAAAATTCATCCACCAAAACCTCATTTGTTTCCTTCTTTCTGGCAAACAAATTGTGACTCGTGCACACAGGGCAGCCCTAATGCCTTTATTGTGGGCATTTCACTCTGGCTAACACCAGCCATCAAATAAATGCCTCATCAAGAGTTCCCTCTTTTAAAACAACTGGAACTCAGTGTTCTCATCACATCGTGGCCTGATGGATGAGCAAAATGTTTGTGCTCACCAACACCTTCCCAGCAGAGGGTGGGTTGTGTTTGGGGCCAACGTGGTGCTGCTGGTGAGAGGGGTGACAGCGGTGGCCATGCCTCCACCACGCAGAGACCCATGGGCTGCTCTACTTTTGGTCCCTGGTGCCTCTCCTCATGGAAGACTGGCACACGTGTTCACACAGGGCTGGAAATTTTCTCCTGCCTTTATATTTAATTTAAGAGAAAATATCTTGAATGTTCCCTTTTACTCCTGGCCCATCAGAATTTGTGTCCCTGTGGGATCCAGTGTGTAACGCACTCCCTTTGATGCTGCCAGGAGTTGTCTGGCTTGAGAAGGGAAAGAGCTGGAAGGCTCAGCCACTTCACGAGGTGATGGGGGAGAGGAAGCCCCTTCTTCATGAGCTGTACCCTTGCTCTGTGCAAGCTTCTGGCTGTATGGACTGAGCTAAATGCTGCCTTTTTTGCTCTGCTTTGGGTGAAAATACAGCCAAAGGCTGAGCTTTTTTCAATCTCTCTGCCTGCCCTGTCAACAGGAATAATTTACGAGCATCTAAGGGCAGGGCTGGGTGGTGGAGGTGGTGAAGGTGGACAGCCCCTGAAGGTGGGCTGGTACTTACTGGGACGAGTGGCCTATGGAGCCGTCAGTAAGTGCCAGCCACCAGCCTCTATGGTGCTTGAGATGAGATGTCCCTTGAGCATCAGGTCTCTGGTTCATGTCATGCTGTTGTATGAGCAGAAGTGAAAATGTGCAAAGCGTGGTTTTGGTTCAGAGTGGTGGGTGGAGAAACGCAGAACCTTTGCAGCCTTGAAAGCAGAGATGTCTTCCAGGATGGAGCTGGCTGTTCTTGCTATCCTCCATCCAGTGGGAAGTTTCTGACATGGGGCAAAACCAGCTCTTTTGAGGTCTCTGTTTCCAGGTGGCCAGTTCTCTGGGAGTTAATAATTAAATAAGCAGCTCTATTTTCACAACCTTTTCTTAGCCTGAGGCTTCATTTATCCACAGAAGGACGTTGCTGTCCAAAGAGCAAGGGGAAGGCAAAGGTCTGGGGGCTGGTTTGCGACCCCAACAGCAGGGTTTCTCCAAGAAGAGTTCTCGTGGGTGTGTGCCACTGATTGTGTTGCTTTACAAAGCTTCAGATCAAGGCTATAGTATCACTTCAATGTGTCTGAGGTGGCTGGGTTTGTGTGTGTGCGAGGCTCTAAGACGTCTCTCTCTAAATGTATAAAACATGCAGATGAAGAGGAAATTAGATGCATAAATATATTGTTACACCCCGTCCCAGCGGAGAGCTAGAACCAAATAAATCCCATTAGTTTCCCGGAGTGTGGGATCCCGTCCCTCTTTGATGTCCACTGTGTGTAGATAATGTCATTTCCATGTGTGAGATGCTGCACCAAGGACGGAGCGCTGCAGATTGCGGGAGTTCAGTGCAGAGCCAGATTCCTGACTCCTTTAAATTCTCGTTGCTTTTAAAGCCACACCTTTGCCCCTGGCTGTGCCCTTGGATGCTTGGAGTGCTGCTTGATGTGCCTCGAAGGAAATAAAACAGAATCAGACCTTTCTCATTTCTGTCCTTACGTTCCCCGCCATTGAAAACCTGAATGGGAACTCTGATGTGTAGGAGAGAACTCAGAGCCAACGTCTGAGTCCGTCAAATGACTTTGCTGGGTCACATCCAACTTCTGGAGAGAGGTGTTTGTCTGAAAAAGCACCAACAGTAACAAAAAGCCCAGTTGCAGCAAGATTAACTCATCTCAGCTGGAGAAGATTGGTTTGAGCTGATCGACAGCGCTTCTTAAATCAGTAGATTTATGGGCTGTGTGGTCTCTGGTGGTGGGAAGGTGCTCCGGAGGGAGATGTTCCCACCTGGAAGCTGGCTGTGTTTGAGGGAATTGCTCCCATCCTCACCTCTGGTGTGCAAAGGGCTGTTTATGGGTGAGGAACAGGCTCTCCAGCCTTCTGTGGTGTTTTGTGTGGCTGTAAATGCCACAGAAGTTCATCAAGGAAGGTGGCAGACCCGGGTTACAGCACGTGCATCCAGCACAGAGCTCGGGACAAAAGGGCACCAGGCAGGAATTTTACCAGTGAGACCAGTCTCGCTCCAGCTGCCTTTCTTCTCCTGTTTGGTTTCCAAGGAGCGAGGTCTGCTCTCCTTTCCAGGAGCATAAATGAGGAATAATGTGTTTCCATGAGTGATGGGGACCGTAATTTATGTCATTGGGAACACAACTGTGAGCCAGGGGTTTGCATTCATGTGCCAGATCCGTTTATATTTATAACTTTAAAATGTGTGGAGCAAGTTAACATTTGTGGNTTAAGACGAAAAAGAAGAAAACATTATATTTTCTTCCATCTGGGCTAAATCCCATAGTCAAAAGAAACGCCTGCCATTTCTAGGCAATTTTTTCCCAGATAAGAGCAAGAAGATTTGACCTACTAAAACTGCTCTGTTAAACACAAATAATAACCATGGGTGCTCTGTTCTACTCCAGAGGCAGATGCGTATCGCGGGTCTTTAAGGTATTTATAGACCTTGGAGTCTTTGAGGCTAAAAAGTGTTGGAGAAGCATAAAACGTCTTTGTAAATTGTGTGTGATGATACTTCATAGGCAGAATGTTCCCCCGGAGTCCGTGTCACTCACGCATCGGAGTCTTGTCTTCCTCCAGCAGATCTTCTGATTTGTGTTTATTCTGGTGTACAGAAGTCAAGAAGGATAATGAGAGGATTCAGCCTGTGTTTGTTTAGCCAGAGGAGGCAATAATGGCCTTTCTAACTCGCTGCAGGATTTACTTCTCATGAATTAAAAAACAAAGTAAACTGATTATGGAACAAATTGGGTATTCCAGCGGCTGCGCTCTTCTCCTTTTTACTCTGGATTTTCTGGATGCTCAGCTCCTGCTGGCTCTAGCACAGGAAGGTGCAGAATTGAGCACCCAAACCTGGTGTGAACCAGGGACAGCCTCACCGTTTGCCACCACGAGGGAACATTTTCCGTGGCCACCCAGTTCCATCCCAGCAGCGAGACTGGTGCTACCAACTGTGTCCCAGTTCATCATCACCTAATTCCTATGCAGCACTGGTAGAGGCATTGCTAAAGCTGATAATACATCTCTAATGAAGTAATTTAGATCCAGGAGCGGGCAGAAGAGGCGGTGAATGGACGAACCACCCCCATCAGCTCTGGATGCTCAGCGTGGGACCCCAGTGCTCCTGCAGCACCCACCCCTGTGGGACCCCTGCCCGCTCACCCACCCTCCACGGGCGGTGGGTGCAGCAGTTGAAGATTCAAATTCAGAACCAAACAAAGAGAAGACCTGAAAGCTGAACCGTGACCGTGGAGGGGCAATGGAGAGGGGCCTCCAGCAGCGTGTTCTGCATCACCCAAGCGAGCCCCGAGCCCCCCCAAAGCCCCCACAGCTCACTCATCTGATAAATTCAGCAGCAACTGCCAGCAGCACCACAGCTCCCCACCACTGCCCAGGGCTTTCGGGAGCATGGCATCTTCCTACGTATCACTCCATCCCAAAATGTAGATCCTCTTGTTAGTGTGATCACTGTAGCTGTCAGCCAGCGCAGAGGGGCTGCCTTTCTGGGTGTTCTCCCGGGCTGCATTGCCTCTTTTTTTTTTATTATTTCACCAGAATCTCAATGTGACATTTTTCTCCCACTGAAACCAAAGGGAAAAAAAAAAAAAAAAGAAATCTATTATGTCCTACTCATCTCTAATGACGACAGAACAATTTTTGCTACCAGCATTTTCAGCACTAGAGAGGGGATTTGGAAATGTGAGTCCTCTCCCATGTCTCTGAAGCAAGAAGCATTGCTTTAACAGTCCTCTCACGCACAGCAGTGCCCAGGAAGGATAATGGTCCATAACATATTCATTATTTTCAGGACTGTGCACTGAGGTTCTCCCACCGGTGGTGTGGCTGGAGATTTTTTGTTTTCAATCATAATGTGATGAAAGATTCTGCAGCTCCAGGATGCCTTTCCTCCCAAAAACGGGCTTTCCGCAGAGCAAGGGACCTCTCTGAAGCGGAATCGTTTGTCTCCTGTTGGTCCTCGACGTGACTTTGAGGTTAAATGCAAAACCTGATCTGGAGGAGGAGGTGTTACCGGTGCACGGGGCATAATTTGAGCTGGAATTTGGATGGGAAACACCAGGAGTCTCTGGAGTTTGGTGGTGGTAGTGCAGAGGCTGAGCTGGGGCTTGGATCGGTGATCCCAGGGTCTGGGAGAACCTCAAAGCTGAGCCTCACGGTGGGATTCCCTTCCAGCCTGTAAACCTGCTCCACCACTAGAAAAGGGCTTTTCTTTCCTCCCTGGCGTAGCTGTTGGAGTTTAAAATCGCTCTTGGCTGTTAATCCGTGAAAGTCCCTGTTAGAAATAAAATAAAAAATATATAAGGAAAAGTGCTACTAAAAAGGTTTATGAGGCAGCAGTTTAAGCTACTGGCTTCTCCAAACTGGGGGGAGCATCTGTTTCTCATTTACAACTTGCCTGAGCCAGTAGCAAAACAACATCCCATCGCTCTGGCTGGGAGCAGGAGCAGGGCTCAGTGGGCTTTTAATGGTCATTACTGGGAGAGAGGGATTTTCTCCCTGGATGCAGATTCCCACTGGGAGCTGGGTGAGGACATAGAATCATAGAATGGTCAGAGTTGGAAGGGACCTTAAAGATCATCAAGTTCCAACCCCCCTGCCATGGGCAGGGACACCTCTCCCTAGAGCAGGTTGCTCCAAGCCCCATCCAGCCTGGCCTTAAACACTTCCAGGGATGGGGCATCAACAGCTTCCCTGGGCAACCTGTTCCAGTGCCTCACCACCCTCACAGGAAAGAACTTCTTCCTAATATCTCATCTAAATCTCCCCTCTTCCAGTTTAAAACCATTACCCCTCGTCCTGTCACTAGACTTCCTGACCAAGAGTCCCTCCCCAGCTCTCCTGGAGCTCCCTTCAGATCCTGGAAGGCTGCTCTCAGGTCTCCCCAGAGCCTTCTCTTCTCCAGGCTGAACAGTCCCAGCTCTCTCAGCCTGTCATCTCTCCTTACATTGCCCTCCGGGTGATTTCCTTGAATTGGGATGCCAGTTTGGAATTTGGCGGAGAGAAAGGAGACATCAATCTGATTTTTTTCTTAAACTTCTACTTTAGCTTGGGATTAATCACTCAGCATCCGGTACTTGCAGGTGCTTGGGTACCTGCTTCCATTAGATCAAAGCAAATTAGAGCTAAACAGAGTGTAAATGCTCCTGGTGGTCAGAGCCTTTGTCTCTGCACGTTATGTTTCCTGGTATATAAATTGAGGAAAAACTGTGTCTCCCAGCGTGTTATGAAGAGATAATGTCTAGGATGTTGAAGTCTTGTGGAAGGGATGTCATACAATTACCAGGCACCAACAGGGTGGTTTTTTTGTGGTTCATCTCAGAGTATCCTTTAGACATCGAGTCTGTGGGGAGCTGGAGCTCTGCTCGTCTGTGGGATGATTGGAGGGAGAGCATCCTTTTTGGCATTCAGCGTCTCTCCCAGCCAAGTCTTGAGTAACTGCAATATTAAAACTTGCTGTTAATTGACAATTGAGTTATTTTGGCCAGATAGTGGCAGAAGTGGAGACAAATCCCCCTTCTCTTCACTTGATGTTTTAATTGCTGTGCTCAGCTCTCAGAACATGTAGTTTCGGAGGCAGCAGCATTTTGCTCTTTTCTTTGCTCCTTTATTGCGACCACACAGATGTTTGAAATATTTTCACATGGTTTTCAATGGAAAATTTAATAGGCTGTTTGCAATTTCATGGCATTTTGCAAACTCAAAAATGAGGCTGTTTTCAGGGGCTGAGGAACTATCCTTACTCATTTTTTTCACTGCCTCTGGCTGAGAACTCCTGAGCCTTAACTTGTTTATGAAATTACCATCGAGGATGAAGTATTGTTCTTTATTTAATGCCAGTTTTTCACTCGCCCTTAGGTCAATCTGGGAAGCCTCTGGGGTTTGGAGAGGAGTCTGTTTGGTTCCCTCAGGGGCTGGTAGAGCTGCGGGAGGGCTGGCAGCCAGGCTGGTGCCTGTGTGGCAGGAGCCAGGACCTTTTTAATCTCCTCTCGCATGCAAGAGGCTTCAGTTCCTCATCAGGAAAGGCACAAAGTGAAATATCTTTGTGCTGTTTTGTCTCAGTACCCCCTCTCCCTCATTCTCCTCCTCCGAATTCCCAATGAGCATCCTCTCCCCACTCCTGGAGCTCAGCATCCCTCCCTTTTTCCTGGTTCTCTCCCCAAATGCCTTTGCTGTGGCCTGGCAGGTGACAGAGAGTGCTGTGAGGCTCTGGCTGTCACACACTTCTGCATTTGCATTTGACTTAGAAAAAAACCCCATACGTTCCTGGAGCAGCTCCCGATTGCATCCCAGAGGTGCAGAAAGGCTTTGATCTGCAGCCAGAGCTGCTGCCCTTATGTTTGAACCTCACTGAGCTGGGCTGGGATGTCACCTTCTTCTTGCCTGTGGGGCTGGGGTTACTGTTTCCAGGTTGATGTCAAAAGGCTTGGGGTGCCTGAAGGGACTGTGTCCAGAAGAGTTGGAGATTTAAGGTTTTGAAGCCCAAGAGGTGCTGTGAAGAAGACCTGTTGCCTCAGATCCCAGGGGCATCTGAGCTTGTTTGACATCGTTTGGCCTGGTCTTCCTCCTTCTCCTGCTCTGTGGTCTCTCCAGGGGCAGGAGATGTGCTGGTGCCATCGTTTGGTGGTAATTTTGCTGGTTTTGCTTTTTGTGAACTGCCCAGTGTCCACTCCACTGATATGCACAGAGATACAGTTGTACAAAAATTAATTAGATTTTGTTTCAGTCCTCCCTCCTCTGGGAGAGATTTCTCCTCAGATCCAAGGACAGACACTATTTTGAAAGCCATAAGACCTTTACAGCTGCTGTTTGCTGGAGGAGGCTCGGAGTTTACTGCAGATGCCAAACCCTTTGCTACGGTTCCTAAGAGAAGAGGCCAGTTTTTGCAGAATAGACAGAATTTCGGAAGGCCCAGGGGGATCAGGATTAGGGTGCTTAATCCCATCGGTGGAAAACCCCATCCCTACTCCTCTGGATACTGGCTGCAACCAAATCCTCCCGTCCTTGGATGTCCTCTGCTTCCCAGGAGCATGTATCAGGGAAAAGCATTGCTAAAGATGGAAAGGGCAGTTCAATGCTGCTGATTTGCTCTCCCTGATGGAAGGAGGCACCACCCAGGCACCCCCCAGCAAAGGGAAAACCAGGACAGTGGGGGAGCATCACAGGGAGAGGCCATGGGAAGGGGTGAGAGCAGGTAGAGCCTTCCATTTATTCCCCAAAACAGCAGTGTTCCTTCTTCTGCAGTGAGAAAATTGGGGTTGGGGGTCTATAATGGGGATTTCTTTATTTCTACAAGTCACCTGCAGTGTGGTTGGACCAAGAAATTACTGGTCCTGGAAGCAGAGGATGTGCTGGGACATCAGCCCTGCCACTGGAGACCTGGCTGGACCCACGGAGCCACCATCACCACTGTAACCTCCCCCTCTCTTTTATTGTCCCCTGCCCAGGACTGTCCCCAGCTCTTCCCCACGGAGGAGATCCTGATCCCGGTGGGAGAGGTGAAACCCATCACGTTGAAGGCAAGAAACCTGCCCCAGCCCCAGTCTGGCCAGCGTGGGTACGAGTGTGTCCTCAGCATCCAGGGGGTGATCCACCGCGTGCCCGCCCTGCGCTTCAACAGCTCCAGCGTCCAGTGCCAGAACAGCAAGAAATTACAACCTGCCCAAAAACCTGCCCAAAACGGGGATAAACTCCAAACAGGGTGGGCTCAGCCGTGGGAGGAGTGAAAAATCCATGGGATTAAATGAATTCTGAATTCCAGGTGGGAACCCGCTGTGGATGTGCGAGGAATTTCATTTATCCCGGCCTGGAGAGGAGCTGTTATCTGGTGGTTCCCTGCCTGACTGTGGGGGGTCAGTGAGGGGAAAGGGAGGGAGGAGGAGGAGGAGGGAGGGTGAGGAAGGTGTTAAGACAGGCTAATTCACGCAGGGGAGATAAGGCGAATCACAGCCCCCTTATCGGGAAGCTGTCGAATTCCAGGTCACGGTGGCTGGATGAATACAGTAATGCTGGAAAGCAGCGTGGTGCCGGGAAAGGGAAACTGCCAGGGGAGAGAGCACAGCGAGGTGGGGAGGGGGAAATTATCCAAATGCTGCTTCCAGGGGAGCAGGCAGGGGAGGGTGGCTCTCCTCTTAAGGATGGGGCTCAGCCCTGCTGGGGGATCCAGCAGGATTTTACCCCAGAACATCCCAAATCAGGTACTCAGGGATGCCAAAATATGGATGGTGAATGCAGTCCACCCTCTGAGACCTCTTTTGGATCTAGCGTGGCACACTGGTTGCCAGACAGGTGAGGAAGACCATGGTCCTACCCCTCCTCGGTGTGAATTTGAAGAGGTCCACGGGCAAGAAGGGCACACGCAGTTTGTTTTAGGCAGCAGAACGGGGTCTGCTTGAATATTCAGTGCAGATGGTCTTAAATTGTTAATGACGTTTTGAATTTTTAAAAATTTCACTGGATATTTATATATCACTGGCCATCTCTGGGCCTTGCAGCTTGCTGGATAATAAATGCATTCATATTATATAGTACTTTTCCCATCCAAAGCGATTTATAAGCACTAGAGAAGCACTTTTATTCCTGTTAGGCTGGTAGGAAGTGGTAAATAGAGAATGTAAGAGCAATTCTGCACTGAATAGCTCTGTCACTTGTACAGAAGATCTAGTTTTGCACCAACTTAGTGAAACCCAGACAAAATGAATCAGTACAACCCAACAGAAGTGAAAACTGTGCAGTTATTGCACAGGGACAGAGCCATCTGCTCTGGTTTAATCATCGTTCCCTCATCCCAAAGAGGATGGCAGCCTTCACTCGCCTTTTAAAGTCTTTTTGGCAGCTCTTAATCGACTTAAAGAGAACACCAGAACACTCACTGGGGATAGTTGTGGTAGTGGGAATTTCAGAATACGATGGGAATTCGTAGAATGAATCATAGAATCATAGAATGGTCAGAGTTGGAAGGGACCTTAAAGATCATCAAGTTCCAACCCCCCTGCCCTGGGCAGGGACACCTCTCCCTAGAGCAGGTTGCTCCAAGCCCCATCCAGCCTGGCCTTGAACACTTCCAGGGATGGGACATCAACAACTTCCCTGGGCAACCTGTTCCAGTGCCTCACCACCCTCACAGGAAAGAACTTCTTCCTAAGATCTCATCTAAATCTCCCCTCTTCCAATTTAAAACCATTCCCCCTCATCCTGTCACTAGACTTCCTGACAAAGAGTCCCTCTCCAGCTCTCCTGTAGGCTCCCTTCAGATACTTTCACCCAAAGCATCCCGTCAGACTCCCCCAGGATGTCCAGGAGGAGGTGAATAATTCAAGGCAGCGCTGTCCTGGCCTCGGCTGAAGCAGAGAGGGGGCAAAGGAACTCTCTGCACCATCTATTTTTTTATTTCCTCAGCTGTTGCCTATTTCATCAGGCAAAGCTGTGCAGCCTGATTTTTAAGCTCCCAGTCACACCAGGGTGTCCGGTGACTGTGTAGGAAGATAGCCTGGAGGCAGCAGTCCTTCCAGTGTGATTAACTAGAGGGGCTGTATTGATAAGCTAGAGACTGAGTGACAAGAGCAACCACTGTGAGTGGAATAATTAATCTATTACCTCTCCCAAGGACTAGATCTGATTTAATTATCTCTTCCTGGTGAGGAGGAAGGAGTCGAAGCAAGACCCTGGAGATGGAGTGTAGTGGTTCAGACATCAGCACATGTTTTTGAGCAGAGAATAATCACTGTTTCTTGAAAATAAAAATGTTATTTTCCTGTTAGCATCTCTGATGCCTCCTCCCAAGCATTTCACTCTCCATCTCTTTCAGTATCTCTACGATGGGATGGACATAAGCAACTTAGCAGTGGACTTTGCTGTGGTGTGGAATGGGAACTTTGTTATTGACAACCCGGAGGATCTGAAAGGTAACGTCTGCCTGAGGTGGCTTCCACGGCACGGGGAGGAGGGTGGTGGTGGGTGCTGGGGAGCTGCTGGTGGGTCCTGCTTTGGTTGAGGGCAACTCCCTCTGTTCTACTGATGGTGGAGCTCGCTAAGCACCAGCCTTGGCTTTGGGAACTGACCGTGAGAGTCTGAGAGTCTTCTCTCCGACTCCTTAAGTCAAAACCCATCGTGTGCCTTTGCTGAGAGCCCAAGAGCAGCCGTGGTCCGTGGGGATATTTCCATTCCTAGCCTGCTCCTGAGGTCTCATCCATTCCATCCCTGCAGTGCACCTCTACAAGTGTGCAGCCCAGCGGGAGAGCTGTGGGCTCTGCCTGAAAGCCCACCCCAAATTTGAGTGTGGCTGGTGCAGCGGCGAGGCCAAGTGCACCCTGCGGCCCCACTGCAGCGCATCCCCCCTCCAGCCCTGGCTCGACTGGTCCAGCAGGAATGTCAAGTGCTCCAACCCCCGCATCACTGAGGTAAGAACCGTGGTTCTGTGTATATGAAACCGTATCGAGCTCCCAGGATGATGATCACATCACCAGCAGGCATCAGGAAAAGTCCCAGACTGGATTCAGTGACCAACAGGTGCTGGGATTCCAAATCTGGAGGCAGATTGCCCAGAGAAGCTGTGGCTGCCCCATCCCTGGAGGGGTTCAAGGCCAGGCTGGATGGGGCTTGGAGCAACCTGGTGTGGTGGGAGGTGTCCCTGCCCATGGCAGGGTGGTTGGAACTGGATGATCTTGAAGGTCCCTCCCAACTCTAACCATTCTGTGATTCTATAATCAAAGGCAGGCAAACAGGCAGGGTCCTCCTTGGACATTGGCCATCAAAGAAAGAGGATTGACCCTTTTTATCCCTCAGTTTTTGTACTGAGCATGATGTGGATGGGATGGAATATCCTGTTGGTCAGTTTTGGGTCCCCTGTCCTGTCCCCTCCTCCCCATAGATGTGACCCCTTGATGCTTTTCCACTTTCAGCCCTCCAACGAGGCAAATAATGGAATTCCCTGCCTTTGGTTGTTCCAGCAATAAGGATAATTCTTAGTCTTCCTTGGTGTAACCAGATCTTATCACTGGGAGAGCGAACAGTTTTCTGAACAAGGTGCTGTTTAATTTTTAGTTAAAAAGTAAAATCGTAAAACAGAAATTGGTTCGTTTGACCTCAAACCAAGACAACCTCCATCCTTTTCCCCGCCCTGGTCCCCACCTTCTCCTTACTCTTCCCAGCGTGGGTTTGTGCCTGCCTTCCCACTCCTCCCAACACCCTCCCTCATCCAGCCAGCCCTGAAGAGCAGGGAATAAAATGCTCCGTTACTTTTCTGGGCAGTTAATGTGTGGATCGGCTGGCACGTGGCTGGGATGGGCAGCCACAGCCGGTGTTGGGGTGACCGCTATGGACCGTTGCAGGAATGCTAATTAAATGAGGGAGCTAATTAGCCCATAGTTGATGCTTCTGATGTTTCTGTTCAGCCCACTGAGGGATGCAAAATATCTCCCAGGAGCGTTTTTACCGGTAAAACTGCACTCGGGCTGTTAATGTTACTATTAGGAGAGACACTCATATCAGGTGGGGATGAAAGATTTGGGCTTCTCACTTAATTAACTCCCCCAAAAAAGCTTCCTTTGCCCTGACTGTGCCCATGCTGCAGAAGGCAGGGGAGGGAATGGGTTGGACCCGAGTAGCCTGTTGCGGTGATGCTGGTGGCAGGGCAGGGGCAGGGCTTGGCACTCAGGTTTCTGCCAGCTGAATAAGGACCCCAGTGGACATTCTCTCCAAACTCAGATTAGTTTCTACACCAGTTTAGCTCAACTGGCCTGTGCTCAGCTCCCCTGGGAGGAAGGCACCAGCCTCCTTGTTGTGGAGGAGGGGAGGGAACAGCAGTGGTGCTGGGTCAGGGCTGGAGGAGGGTGTTGCTGAGGAGATTCCATCCACCCCACAGGGGATATTACCAAGCCTTTGGTATTTCTTTCTTAGACCTTCTGCAGAGCCTGGGTGTACCTTTGATGGGTGGGTATTTCTCCTGTAGCTTTGATGGGTGGGTGTTTTGTAGAGTGCAGAGCGGAGGCTGTGGAGGAGCAGAGGTAGTGGTGCTGGCTGTGCAGAGACCTGGAAGCCTTGAGAAACATTGAGAGCCCTTTCCTAGGCTGGTTGCTCGGTTTGGCAAGTCATAGCTATCTTTACAGAGAGATAAAATAAGCCTTAAAGGCTTGCCTGGTTACTCACCTTGTGCTGCCCGTAGTCAGAACCCAAAGTTGTCTTGCCCAAGTGCTATTTGGTTATGCTGCAAGATGCAAAACAGCCTCTGGCTGAGATTTTTTCCACCGTAAGCCACTCAGGCAATTGTAACGTTGAAGAAGTCTTAGATTTATTCATTTACCCCTCCTTGAGCTAAGCAGAGAAGGGGAAAAACGCTCTGCTCCAGCCACCAAGCGACTTGCATGGAAGCGCTGCCAGGCTGGCTCTGGCGGCTGGCTGCGGGCACGGCGCTGCCACCGAGTGTTTTATCACTGTCCAACTTGAAAGCAATACTCTTGGTCTCTGTCCAAGGAGAAAAGAGCAGAGCTTTGCTGGTTAGAGATTTCTTGTCCCCGTAACCAGGTCCGTGTCTGAGCCTTCAAAGCAGGATGGACAAGGTGCCTCGCCAGGGGGTGTTCTGAGCCTCGGGAGATTGCCCTGAGTGGATCTGGAGATGAGAGAATTGAGTAGGAAATGTCTGTGCTTTCATCACTTGTTCCATTGTGAGGGTCAGGGAGAGAAAATCCCCATTTCAGGGGGCTGGTATTGTCCCGTGGCCTCCGCTGACTCTGGCAGCTCTGTGAGCTTTTGTGATGTTATCACAGGTCTTGAAGTATTTGGTGATTTTCCTTGGACTCCTGCCCTTCTTTTTGCCAGTTCATAGTTTTTATTAATTTTTTTTTTTCCTATGAAAGTCAAGCTTGCAGTTTTCACTGTTGTAGAAAAAGGAGGAGGAAAGCAGAGGGAAGCAGTGGCTTATTTCATAACCACTAGTGGATGGGGAGGATACAGTAGAGGACTGAAACTCTTACAGAATTTGGCTAAGTTCTTCAGTCAGTCTATAGAAAATGGCAAAGCTTGAGTAGAAGGGTTGATATTCCTAAACCCAAACCTTTCAAAAGCACAGGTGAGCTTCTCTCATCCCCCTTCCCCTCCAAAAAAACGTATGAGCAGTGGTGAGCATCCTGCACACCTCAGCAGAATGGGCTGGGGTGTGGGGTTTGGTCTCTTAGAGGGGTTTGCCTTGCAGCCTGCATCACTCAGGCTAAAAGAACCTTTAATTTCCACTCCTTTTTGCATCCTCTGGCCAGGTTCACTCTTTCTGTCAAAGCAGAGGTCGAGGACCTTGCTCCCAGTCACCGGTGCCTTTAGGGGATGCATAACTAGTAAGAAGAGATTGTGTTTTAATAGTCATAAACATAAATGAGCAGCAGGATATACGAGGTCCTCTTCTTTTTCTGAGTGAGAGGCCCAGCTGTCACCAAGAGCGTCGCCTGAACGGTGGAAAACTTTCCCCACGGCCTGTGGTCTTAGCAATAAATAAATAAAACTGGGTTTTCTTGCGAACAAGCGGCGCTCTGATCTCCTGTTCATTTATTTGCAGGCCTCATTAATATAACATCAGTGCAACAAACAGCTGAAGGGGGGGCCAGTGTCAGGCTGAATAATGGAGTTGCTCCGCTGAGATAACAATTAGGTTCTGAATGTGCTATCAGCTACGGCAGAGATGAGGAGGGATCATGCCGGGATGACAATGCTCATGTGCTGGCTCCCCGCTGGGCTCATCAGTTGGGATCCAGCCAGCTTAGCGCAGGATGGGAGAAAAAAAAAACCAACAAAAATGACAAAGAGAAAGAAAGTGGATGACATTTGGTGGGGGGGGGACAAGGGTTATGCTGTTTATTCTGCCAACCAAGCGTTTTCCCCGCACCCTGCCAGATGCCAAGTGGTCTCAGGCTCAGGGCTTGGCTCCAGCTCCTGGAGAAATGCCCTGTCCGACTCAGGGCTGGTCCCAGTTCTCCCCATCTTGTGCACAGGCTTCATCCCGAGGCTAAATACTGCCTGATGTTGGTGATGCTGAACCCTACAACCAGCAAGAAGTGGAGCTGAGAGCATTCATCCTGCGTCTTTACAGCGGTGTCTTCTGCAGGCTGGGGAGGGAGGTGTGCTGGCATCCTGGGGTGGCTCCTGCATCCCTGGAGATCTTTCAGACTCCTTCAGTTTTTCAGTCAATCTAAAAAACACTTCCAGCAGAGACACAGACCCCTGATCAGTAAATTTATGATACCTGGTAATGGCCTCGCTTTTCCTTAGCTGCCCTTTGCAGGTTCTCTTGATCTTCTGCAGACCCCCGAGTGGAAAACCACTCAGTGTGTGAAGTGCGTTGCTTGAAACTGGAGAATCTTTCTTCTTAAACCTCTGTGTCTCAGCCCAGAAATTCCGACTGTTGTTGCAGCCAGCCCTGCAGCCCGGGGTTGAAGGTTGCTCATGGGCTGGTTCTGCTGGAAGAACCTTGGCCAAGCATCTTCCCAGCATTGGGGTGACCCAGGGATGCCGTGGGGGGTGGGATGGAGGGGGGTCACCAGCCCTCGCTGCAACGGGACCTTTAAGACTTATTTCCTTTCTGTGATTTTGACTGAATCTCTCCAGCTGTAATTAATTGAATGCATCTGTTCTAACCCTGGGGCTGCTTTCTGGCACAGTTACTTCAAAACTGTTCAATTAGCGGCCACTAAAATCTAGGTCGAGTGGAGCTCCATATTGGGGATTTTTCCAGGTCAGGACATTTTCAAAATACAGCCTCAGCTCTGCTTTGTTCGACGAGGTCGGGTTGGCTCCGCCGGTTGTGGTAAGGTCGGGAAATGGCAAACTGTGACTTTTTTTTTCCTTTTTTTTTTATTTATTATTTTATGAACAGCGATGAGACAACGTGCCCGGCGGTGTTAAGCGCTCTGGAAACACATTTTAACGTAATCCAGAGCTGCAAAGGACAGTTGTAACTGTCAAGTAGGTGAACCACCGAGTTCAGGTGATTCCCAACTAGCGATGTCAACGTTTTCCAGCGCGGGACCGGGTGTAACGCACTACAGCTTGATTTTACGGTGCCTTTTAGGGGCACGTTGTGCTTCGTGGAGCTAAATGATACAAGACGTGCCACGCGGTGTGAGTTACAGAAAAACAGCAGCACAGCAGGCAGAGGGTGGTGAATAAATTAGAAACCTCAGCCCTGTGGTCCAGGGGAGAGGGAGGCAGAACTTAAAGATGTGCAGAGGAAGAGGAGGGTGGTTCGATGGATGGGGAAGCTCCTGGCTCTGCTGGGTGCCTGGAGCAGGCTGGACCCCAGCATGGCCAGGGAGGGGGACAAATTCTTTCTGAAGAAATTCTTTGGTGTGAGGGTGGTGAGGCACTGGAAGAGGTTGCCCAGAGAAGCTGTGGCTGCCCCATCCCTGGAGGGGTTCAAGGCCAGGCTGGATGGGGCTTGGAGCAACCTGGTGTGGTGGGAGGTGTCCCTGCCCACGACATGGTTGGAACTCCATGATCTTGAAGGTCCCTTCCAACTCTAACCATTCTATGATTCTATGAAATTCAGTAGCAGCACCTAAAACAGGAGTGGAGAGAAGGAAACACCGAGGTGTAAACCAAGCCAGGGAGAAGGAGGAGGGCTTCAGCTGGGATTTGAGATGCAGGAGTTTGTTGGGAGCCCCAGAAGTGATGGGAGACATCAGGCTGTCCTGATGGTGTGAGCAGTTTGCATTGGATGGGAAGGGAGTGATGTGCCCCGTGGCACTGGTGAGTTCCAGGGTTCTCCTGGGGCTGTTTTGGGGCAGAAGGTTGGTGGGACCTGTTCCCGAGATGGGGCTGGTGCTTGTCTGCCTTCCCAACCCCCCCTCATCTCCAGGGAACAGCAAGCTCTGGAGAAGATGAGGGAAAAGCAGCCATCCATCCAGAAACACTCAGTGAAAGGTTTTGAAGAGCTCAAATCTTTTGCCAAAGACAAGGGTGGAACAAACAAGCGTAAACAAGATTTATCCATTAAATTAATTGAATTGCATTATTATGGATTATGTTTATTTATTAATAACAGCTGTAGCAGGGGGAAGATTAGTAACTCGCCCAAGAGCAACACCAGACTGGTGGCAGATTCAGGACAAGTGTTTGAGAGACTTAGGTCCAAATTTTGTGACTATACCTTATTGTAATTTATACTCCTAATTGAAGAGGATATTGTCCTTAATGAAAGTCTACAGAAGCCGAGATGACTGTGGCTGAGGCAGGCTATAAACAACCAGCTTTAAAGCACACACCCCACTCTTTAGCTTTTGTAAGTCATTTGCGGTGCCAACTTGCTAATAAAATGTGACATTAACGTTCAGAGAAGAGCCAAGGCAGAAGTTAACAAAGTTCTCCAAAGCAGCGGGCAACTTCTGGAAGGTGACTTACCATCTTCTATATGTATATATAAAAGGAGCCAGTCTTCTCCTTCCACAAGGATTTCTGGAGGAAGCATTGCCCACACCTCTTGGCCACCTGTGGGACCTTTGTGTGCTCTCTTGCAGCTCAGCACAGATGGATTTCAGCATCCTTGGTTTGAAATCCATCTGTGTTGAGTTGGCCTGGATTTGGTCTTCTCCAAGACCTCTAGAGGGCTCATGAGACGGTGGGACTGGCCTGGGTTTGGCAGCTCTTGGCCTCTCTGGGCAGCCTGCAAAGCAGAAGTGTGGGGTTGGAGAAGCCAGACGTGAGGGTGAAGAAGTGGGGACACCAGCTCAACTTCCCTGTGTTTTGTTTTCCTCTAGATCCTGACCGTGTCGGGCCCCCCGGAAGGAGGGACGAGGGTGACCATCCGTGGTGTGAACCTGGGCCTGGATTTCTCCGAGATCGCCCACGGGGTGCAGGTTGCTGGGGTGCAGTGCACACCCCTGCCCGAACACTACATCATCGCAGAACAGTGAGTGACCTCCTGGACCTCACCCATCCCCTCTACCGGTCCCCAGGGCTGCCCAAAACCTCTTCCCTGACCTCCAGCAACCACACAGGAGGCCAAGAACTCATCCAAACCCTCGGCATCATCTCTCCACCCTTCCCAGCCCTACAGGAATTCGTCTGGAGGTGGATGATGCCTGGAGTGGTGGCACACCATCCCTACACCAGAAGGGGATGAGGTGTTTGGATGCTCTCTCTGGGGCGTTAAATGGCCCTTTAAAGCTTTCCTGAAGTGTTTTGTTTCCTTCTGGGGTCTGGAGGTGGATGATGCCTGGAGTGGTGGCACACCATCCCTACACCAGAAGGGGATGAGGTGTTTGGATGCTCTCTCCGGGGCGTTAAATGACCCTTTAAAGCTTTCCTTAAGTGTTTTGTTTCCTTCCACGCCGTGGTTCCTGCTTTGCTAAGCAACTTTTCTGATGAGCACCTCGCTGTTGGAGCTGAGCCTCTCTGCCCCCTCCGCTCCCCTCCTGGCACTTGAAATTCCACCGGCGCTGCTGGCTCCACGCAGCCATTTGTTAGGCGGGCGAGGCGGTGACAGCCGCTTAGTCCGGACGGGCCTCCACTGGAGTCAATTCATTTATTTCACTAAGAAAAATGTCAGCTGAAAATTAGAAAATAGGCATGTAACAGGGGATGGGAGAATAAACCTCCCAGGGTGACACATGCCTCCTGTTGCTGGTTCGGGGAGGGAGGTTGTTCTGGTGTAGCCAAGGTGCTGGGGGGTCGTTTGTGCAGGGCAATATGTGACATCTCCCCCTTGGGTTGTCTAATCTGACCTGCTGGGGACCAGGACAGTGAAACCCAGACCCCATGAGTTGTCCCACCACCATGGATCTGCCCCAGCTTGGGCAGCAGCTGAGAAACGTTGTCCCTCTGCTGGTGAAATGCATTTGGTGGGTCCCAGGGTGACCCCCAGCGTGGTGGAAGAAGGACCTGTCGCTAACACGTGTTGGCACTGGTTTGTTTTCTGCTGGCTCCTTGTCTTTGTTTCTCTGTCTGTAAGACAGGAATGACATTAATCTCCTCCCCGAGCAGCAGGGCTGTGAGCAGTGGATCAGGTAGGATGTATTTTCCGATCACTAGAGGAAGGATGCTCTGGACACGGTGTTATTACAGGAATGGCTCCAAGCACAGCTCCTGTAGCACTGTCACTGCTATCCTTTGGGCTGTTCTGCCGAGAAGCATTTTGTTTTATTTTATTTTTCAAATAAAGGATGGAAGATGATAAAATTATCCTCCTTTGATGGTATGAAACCCTGATTTTATAATCACGACTCTAATTACGGCTCTTGAGCTTTCAAAGTTTGTTAACATCATTAAAACATTTACCCTGGGCAGATAACAGCAAGTGTTTGCATGAGAGCTGCCTTTTAAAGATGAATTCAGATAAAAGGACCCTCTTAAGGGTTCTGTGGGCAGACTGAATTCCAAGGCTGTAATGACTCACCATATGCTCCAGCCACGCAATCTATCAGCCAGCAATTAGGTTAATGTTGGTGAAAGGGCCACTTAGCCCAGCAATCAGCACCCTACAGCTCTGCAGAATGCATCCTTTTGTAACAAGGTACCTGCTGGCAATTTGGCTTTTAAGGAGAATCAGGCTCAGGTGGACCAGAGTCTCCTGTGCCCCATCCTCTGCTCCATCATTCCCGGTACCCTTTGGCAGCTGCTGATTTACTGCCAAATAGTTGAGTATTTGGTGTTTCCCCCTGTGTAGAGTGCTTGGGGTATCCTTACTGATTGTGGGAGGAAAAACTCCACTCTCCTCTCCTGCCCCTGGGATGTCAGGAATCATCTTGCTTTGGTCACCCATGGGCTGTTGGGAGCTGAGATTCCAGGCACTGGAACAGGTTGCCCAGGGAAGTTGTGGATGCCCCATCCCTGGAAGTGTTTAAGACCAGGCTGGATGGGGCTTGGAGCAACCTACTCTGGTGGGAAGTGTCCCTGCCCATGACATGGTTGGAACTTGATGATCTTTAAGGTCCCTTCCAACTCTAACCATTCTATTCCTGCTCCTCCATGCTAGCCCTAGCCCAGGAGCACAGAAACCCTGCCTCCTGCCCGGCTCGCAGGAGGAGAAGGGATGGAGCAGCAGAGAGAGAGGAGCCTGGGCGATGCCTGGCTGAAAGGCAGCGAGAGGAGCACGTGGCAGATGAAGGCACAGGGCTGAGATGCTTCAGTTTCTGTTCTCCAAAGGCAGCATCTCTCTGGGCAACCCGTTTTGATGTGCAGTAATAAGGACTTGCACGTTAGAGCTCTTTACTCGTGTGTGTGTGTTTCATTAGGCCTCCTGGCATCACCTGGGCTTGCTGTCTGCAGGTTCTTTTTTTTTTTTTACCTTTAGTCTTTTGGGTTTTTATTTCATTTTATTTTATTTGTAGTGAATTTAAAGCTGCTGAAGGCAGCCGGAACGCTGCCTTCACAAATTGGAGCATTTCATGCATTTGCACGTGACCAGCAGAGGAGCCAGTGTTTCCCCTCCTGCTCCACAGGAGCATCTTCAGCCTCACCAGGGAAGGATGCTCTGGATCTTCCTCTTCCTCTGGTCTCAAGCTCAGGGCTAGACACCAGCCAGTGTCTCGTCGCCCCGAGGCAGGTTATTCCCATCTCTGGGTTTCCAGGATGCTCTGGAATTGCTCTTTCCAGCCGTGGGAGCAAGCAGCACCCTTTGGGCACAGCGGGAGAGCCCTGCCTGCCCTGTCCCTTTGGGACCTCCCTCTGCACGGGGGTCATTTGCTCAGTCTCCTCTCCAGTGGGCAGTAGGCATTCCCTGGGTTTTTTTTTTGGAATGAGGGTTTCCTTGTTTTCCATCCTGGGGCACTGTGAGTATCCCTGGTGGCTCTCCCCATCCTTACGACTTTCCCTGCATCGGGATGTGCCCACAGGGCTGAGCTGGGCTATACAAGGAGAGTGAAATTGGTGATTTTGGGTGCCACCAGCTCCTTTTTCTGGCATCAGCATCTTCTGCCGTAGCCAGCCCTGTCTCCCCTGCTCTCCTCGGCTGTCTCTATCATTCCCGAGCAGGTTTCTCCATTTTTGATTAACTGGGAGACTGCAGTGTGAGCTGTTCCCTTAATGAACTCATCTGTTACTCTGAGGACTTCGCACTCACTTTGCTACTGGCTAATATATTGCCATTAGTGCTCTGCTTTGCTCTGGAGTTTACAGCTTGTAATAATTATGTCTAATTTTGATTTTTTTTTTTCCTTTAAATTACTACACGGGGTAAAAATAGACTCAGTAATTAACTTCTTCTAAAGAGGCAGATATCAAAGTTAAAAGAGGGGAGAGGTGGGGGAGGAAGGAATGGAAGAAGGCAGCCAGCCCCGAGTGGAGCCACAGAGGGCACGGCTGGCACCTCCTGCCAACGCCTCACTGCGGCATTTCTGCTTTTTTCCTGCTTCCAGGATTGTCTGTGAAATGGGGCAGGCGCTTCCTGGGATCAGCTCCGGCCCAGTGCTCCTGTGCATCGGAGAGTGCAAGCCCGAGTTCATGGCCAAGTCCACGCAGCAGTATGTCTTCGTGGTGAGTGTCCTGCTGGGGATGGAGGTGGGGGGAGCTGGGGACGATGGGGACCGGTCACATGGATGTGTCACATGGATGAGGCTCAACGGTCCCAAAATTGCCATCTTTTTCTGTCGTTGCACAATTCCTTGCTAGCCCAGTCAACAAGCCCGGTTTCCAAGGCTCTGCTTCTTGGTTCTGAAGGTGTTTCTGCGCCTGCATGGGTCCAAATCCAGGTACCAACAGACCTTTTTGCATCAACACAGAAACCCACATCAGGCAGGTCCATCCTTCTGCAACCAAGGTCCTGCTGGAAACTTAGTTGTAACCAGCTTCTTGTGAAACCTAAAAATATCCGAGTTAGTTTCTGTGTCTGGAGATGTAATTTTTTCACCCTGGTGCCCTTTGGAATGGAAGGAAGGGTAATTCTGCATCGAAATTTTTTATTTTCCCCCTCCAAGGATGCTGGCTCAGTGTAGGCTTTCTCTGGCTTTGGGTTGGTGTTGGTGGGCTTCCATCAGCTGAGTGGGTCGTTTCTTTCTCTCGATTAATTAGCAGCTTATAGATTCGTAAACTCATATCTTCAGTTTTGCCTAAACAGGGCACTTCATCCACCCACATTGATTTTGTGCTCAGTGGAATCTGTGTGCAGGGAAATGCCAGCACTTACCAATTGGCCACAATTTGTGAACTAATTGAGAGATAAATCAGGCTGGGGCCCTGCCACCCTATCGGTGTTGGAAGTGACACCCTCCCCTGGGGTGTCAGTCACTCAGAAACATACCAGGGGTACAGAATATCACCACAATTTGCTGGTGAAGAGCCTGGAAAACAAATCATACGATTGAAGGAGCTGGGATTGTTCAGTTTGAGGAAGAGGAGGCTGAGGGGAGACCTCATCACTCTCTACAACTGCTTGAAAGGACACTGTGGAGAGGTTAGTGCTGGGCTCTTCTCGCTGGTAATTAGTGATAGAACAAGAGGGAATGGCTTCAAGCTCCAACAGGAGAGGTTTAGGCTGAACATTAGGAAAGAATTTTTCACAGAAAGAGTGGTCAGGGTCAGTAAACCCTGGAGGTGTTTAAGAGTCGTTGAGATATGGTGTAGGGGAGAACTTTGTAGAGTGGGGTTGATGGTTGGACTCGATGATCCCAAGGGTCTCTTCCAACCTAGATGATTCTAGGATTCTATATATGCCAGAAACACCTCCCTGGTTGTCAGAGGGCACTGCCAGCTCAGTCCCCAAATTTCCCATTACTGGAAGGCAGGTTCCCATGGGCCACAAGGAGGAAGCTCTCTTGCTTTGTGCTAAATAATAACCAGGAGCTGGTGGAAGGTAATTGCAGAGATGAATCTCAGAGTGGTACCTTGCAGCCACCTGGTGAGCTTCTGCCGAGCATTAGCATCCTTTGTCTTGTTGCTTCTGATTCCAGCACTTACCCTGATTGTGCCGCTGCTTTTTCTCAGGCATCTCAAACTTCTGGCACATCATTTCCTTTTGTGAGCTGGCCTCTATTTTTCTCTTCAGCGCCGCCACGGACTCCATTACGGCGGGTTTATGCCATTAAAGTCAGTAGTAAAATTGATTGGTACCTTAAAGCAGAGCTCTGTTCTGACCCTGAGAGGGTTCATGCCTTGGTGAGCTCGTCTGGTGTCTGACACCGCGCAGGAGAGATGCTGTCACCTTAATTACACCCGTTTTATCTGGGGAGGTGGGACCTTGGAGCTGCATTGGGTCTGTAAATCTGTCATAATTATCACCAAATCATGGGTTGAAGATGGAAAATTCTTATTCAGCTTCCAGACCCTCATCTGATGCTGGCCTTGCCCCAGCCTTGGGAGTTTTTACTGGTCTCTAGGGTGAGCCCTCAGCTCTCCTCTTTTTAAATTGTGTACAAGAACAAGTGTTCAGGGTTACAGCCTGTGTTTTTAGATTGGGTCAATGCTTGGAATTTCCAGGCCTTGGAAATTCAAGGTGCTTGGACAAGGCGATGCTCACAGCAAAAGTGTCAGGAGGTGCTGAGAATTCCCTTGGAACTCAGGGGACGGCTGTGCTTCCCAGCGTGTGTGTGTGCACCCAACATACTTTGGAGGGTTTTTTTGCATGTTGGAATTGCTCCTCTTGGTTGTATGACAAGCTCCCAAGCCTGCCTTGTGTAAATGTTGCTATTACCAGCCGTATTGTCTAGTATTGCTGTTAACTGGGATAATCACAGAATATCCTGAGCTGGAAGGGACCCGTGAGGATCATCGAGTCCAACTCCTGACCCCAGCTAGGATAAGAGCCGCGAGCTGACCATGAGCAGCTGAAGGACAAATCTCTCCCTCCTGTGATATTAATCCATAATTACCCACAGCAGGATGGATGGTGGGTTTTTTTTTCTCTGCTCTATTCAGGAGCCAGGGTCAAACAGGCTTTTGGTCTAAGCTGCTTTTCAAATGCTGTGGCACCCAGAAAACACATGTTGCCTTGTGAAAACAGCAGAGAAAACCAGGACAAACTCTCCGAGCTGCCAGGCAGGTGGCACCAGGGGAGCGGAGCTGGGCGGCTGCCAGCCGCTGCAGATGAGAGCCATAAAGAGGGTAATGTGAAAGCATTAGGAAAACAATTTGGTAATATCCACTGATTGAAAACAAATAAAAAAAGGTACCTGCTTTCTGCAAATTCTACTAAGGGGAATAAATAGCTATGATGGCACAAGGCGGGATCAGAAGTGGCGTCGCTGCAATAGTATCACCGATCAAATGTCGAGTGGGATCTAAGTTCACCCACCAAGGATGGCTTCCCACCTGCAGCAGGGAACAGGCTCCACAATAATGCCAAGTTTGTCCTTTTCTCTCCCCAGACACCAGTGGTGAGTTTCCTGAACCCCAGCCGCGGCCCGGAGTCGGGAGGGACGATGGTGACCATCTCCGGGCACTACCTGGGAGCCGGCAGCCACGTTTCAGTGCTCCTGGGGAACCAGACCTGCGAGTTCTATGGGTAAGGGACCCAACTGGGTCAGTGTGGGCTCCTGCCATGCACCACGGGGCTACCAGGGCTGCACCAGCCTGTATCTGTGTATCTGCTGTAGCTGAGCCTTGCAGCCACAGCAAAAATTCATCTGGGAACCCATGAAGGCGCCCATTCCTTCTTTCATTACATGAAACCATCTTCTCTCTGACTGTGGCTGAGCCGTGCTTGGCAAGAGAAGGCTTTGGGGAGACCTTGGAGCAGCCTTCCAGTACCTGAAGGGAGCTCCAGGAGAGCTAGAGAGGGACTCTCGGTCAGGGAGGGCAGTGACAGGACAAGGGTTAATGGTTTTAAATTGGAAAAGGGGAGATTTAGATGAGATATTAGGAAGAACTTCTTTTCTGTGAGGATGATGAGGCACTGGAACAGGTTGCCCAGAGAAGCTGTGGCTGCCCCATCCCTGGAGGGTTTCAAGGCCAGGCTGGATGGGGCTTGGAGCAACCTGGTGTGGTGGGAGGTGTCCCTGCGCAGTGCAGGGGGGCTGGAACTGGATGATCTTGAAGGTCCCTTCCAAGTCTGACCATTCTATGACAGCATCAGTGTTAGTGCTGGCCATTATTTCGTTTTAATGCTGTTACAACATTAACTGATCCAAAAATCTCAGGCAAGCATCACGGCGGTTGTAGAAATGTTTGTAGTCATCATCAGCACCTGCTCCCAGCCTGGCTGATGGGAAGAAAATGTCATGTTTGTAAGAAACATCTAGTTTCTCTTTTCATGCACCAGCAGGTTGGTTTTACTTTTAGTGCTGTGGGTGCCTCAGCCTCCTGGAGATGTTGGGAACGAGGGGTGGGCTTCTGCCTGGTGGGACAAGGACTTGCAGGCACCTTCTGCTGGGAAAACTCACACAGAACATCGGTCTCCTCTGGGATTGCTCTGGCAAATTTGCTTTTTCCCGACAGTGTAAACACCGAGGTGACATTTGCAGGGTTTAATGGGTTTTTCTGAGGGATTAGTTAAAAGAAGACACAGGCGCTCTACATCTGTGTGCACCCCTGCTGCAGCGATTCACAGCGTGGGCACAGCCTGTGCAGGAGCAGGGTGATGCTCAGGGGGGTCTGCATCTCACTTCAGGAGGAACAGGAGGAGTTTCTGGGAAAGCAAAGACCCCCTGAAGGTGAATTTCTCATCTGGAAGACCAAGAGGTTCTCTGGTGCGGGAGCTGTGGGCGTTCAGAGGTGGGAACACGTTGGGATGTCAGCGGTGCTTGTCCTAAGCCTGTCCTAGGATGGTGTTTTGGGAGGTCTGGACATGCTGAGGTCTTCATGTGCAGCTGAACTCTGTGGGAGCCAAGCACTGAACTGCTCCATCAACATTTCTTCCTGTATCCAAGGCAGAGATGCCAGATTCCTTCCTCAGATCCACACGGGTATCAGCGTTACCACCGGCAGAAGCAGCCGCCAAACCCCGGCCTGGGAGCAGAAACACGATCCCTTAAATATATGATTATATCCAGGCAACCTGCAGCTCCTGACCTGCAAAAACCTGGAAGAGTTTTGAATTCTCTCTATGTTCTAATTACAGCAGGCAGGCAGACACTTAAACAAAGCGAGCGGCAGCGTGTGAATGGCACCATCCTTCTCGCGGGGTCACGCTGTGCACTTTGTTTTGCTTGGACTGTTTGGAGGCAGCGAACTCCGATTGTACTCCAGGGTGTGGGGGAGCCTGGTTAGATGAAGCAGTTTCTAATGAGATTCACTCTAATTACAGCTTCCCCCCCATTCTCCCCTCTCTGATCGGAGGAGTGGGTAGATTCACCATGACGACATAATAATAGCGCGGAAAGCTAATTAACTGATCAGAGGGAGCTGGGAGCAGCTCTGCCAGCAGCGAGGCGTCACTCTGCATCTCACGCCAGAGCTAAGCAGGAGTGGTGGGATCTGGGGGGGGGGACCTGGGCAGCAGGGCAGGCAGCAGACAGGGAATGGGCAGGCAGCGGGCAGGCAGCTCTCCGGCTCCGCGGGCAGGCACGGCAACCCTCGGAGCATCACCAAGGAGGGTGGAGCAACCCACTCCTCACACAAGGATGCCTCCATGGATAAATTAAACCTAGGTGGAGAGTGAGAATTAAATGAGGGAGGGAGGAGGAGGAGGAGGAGGAGGGGAGGGGGTCGATGTAATTGCATCAGTAGGGACGGCCAGGTCCGGTTTGTTTCAGGTATTTCAGGAGGTTGTTTTGGTTCCCTTGGTCGTTGGTGGGTGTGAGCTGGGAACATCGTGGTACCTTCTGTTCCGTACCTCCTGAAGTGCCCGGTGCCGAGGGATTTGCCCACACTCCTTGGGGAGGGCAAGGAGTAAGGGCTCTAAAAGGGCAGCATCCCCTCGCCCAGGTGGAGACACGGAGGCTTTGCTGGAAGCTGGGCATGGCTGCACTCAGCATCCAGGCACCCCCAGGAGCCGTGCAGCCTCTGAAAAGGGAGAGGATGGTGAAGATAGGACATTCAGGAGTGCCAGTTTTTGGTTTAAGTGTCAAACTGTCAGTGAGGCGCTGAAGACCTGCTGCCCATGGAAACAGCATGGCTTTGTTGGTGAGCTGAAGGCAGGTTTGGGCAGGCAGGATGACCAGCTGGTGGCCGTGCAGGGCACTGCCCTTCCAGGGATGTCACTCCAGTGCTTTTTGTAGGAACGGTGTCCAGGCTGAGCACAGAAACTGCTCTTCATGGCTCTGTCCCAGCAGTGGGAGCGGCACTGCTCATATCTGGAGAGGGACTCTTTGTTAGGAAGTGGAGTGATAGGACAAGGGGTAACGGTTTTAAATTGGAAGAGGGGAGATTTAGATGAGATATTAGGAAGGAATTCTTTACTGTGAGGGTGGTGAGGCACTGGAACAGGTTGCCCAGAGAAGCTGTGGCTGCCCCATCCCTGGAGGGGTTGAAGGCCAGGCTGGATGGGGCTTGGAGCAACCTGGTGGGGGGGGAGGTGTCCCTGCCCAGGGCAGGGGGTTGGAACTGGATGATCTTGAAGGTCCCTTCCAACTCTGACCATTCTATGATTCTATGAGCTTATTGCCCTTCTCCATCCCTCCATCCATCGGTGCCTTTGTGCTTTGACAGCCCCTCGTTACCCTGCTGCCACCACCTTCTCCAGGGCTGGGATGGGAGCAGATGGTCTGTTGTGTCCAGCCAGGCAGCGCCGGGGCCGAGGTCACCCTGCTCTGACGGGCAGACAAAGCTGGAAGGCAGCGGTGACGGTGGCATCGCCCTTCCCAGGCGGGGGCTTCCCGGGGCTCCTTTTATGCCTCTCACAAGGGCCCGTGTGTGCGGGGAGGGGAAGAATTTGGCTTTTTGAGCGAGCTTTATGCATCCCGTTTAAAAAGCAGCCATCTGTTTTCACACGCCTGACAGAAGGCAGCGGGTTCACAGAGGGATGCGGGCGGCTGCAGTTTGGCACAAAGAGTGGTTTCAGGCAGCCTGTGCTTCTCTCTCTTGGTGTGCAGGCAGCATCCCCTCCCCAGTGGAGCTCCATTCCCTCCCTCCCATGCCAGTGCAGCCCTTCTGCCCATTGGGAGCTCATCCCCTTCCCAGGTGTTGTGCTCTGGAGCTGAGTGATGGCTCAGCCCCTTTCTGAGCTGCCCCACTGCGGCTGCGCCAGCACCAAGGGTCATCTTCTGCCCCTTCCCCATGCCATGACCACTCATTAATGCTTTAATTAATTCTCTCTTGCCCAGGAGATCCATGAACGAGATTGTCTGTGTGTCAGCCCCCTCAACCCATGGCCTGGGGGCTGTCCAGGTCTCCGTCAGCGTGGACCGGGCTCAGCTGGAGCGGACCCTGGTGTTTGAGTACATCGACGACCCCAAGGTGCAGCACATCGAACCCGAGTGGAGCATCGCCAGGTATGGCTCTTCTCTTCGTTTCCCCTGGTCTGGGTCTCCTCTCTCAGCACACACCAAAACGGGTCTCTCTGGAGATGCACATCCCACCCGGCGTCCTGGATTTGTCAGCGCTGGGTGTCTGCAGCATTTGCATTTCCCCAAAATCAGGTCCAGAGTTACTACAGTAGTTGTGATTACCAAGGCAGTTACAGCAGCAGCAGCCTGCACAGAGAGACTGGGAGCACAAATAAAACCCCAAGATCACTTCCATCTGCCGAAGAAGTGCACAATTGCTCATTAAAGGCTGCTTCTCGTAGTTCTGGAGTAAAACAAAAACCAGCAACTACCGAGAAAAGAAAAAGCTGATGCTAATCAAAATGTGCTGTTTGTCCCAGATTCACTGCTCAGAACGGGGTGGCCGGTGCTGTCACTTCACCCCGATGTCCTCACTGCTAAAAACCCCTGTCCCTCCTCTTCCCCTGGTGTTACTTTAAAGGTGGTGCTTACAAGGGGTGTACCACAACTATTCATTTCAATTCCCAATTATTTTTCAAAATTGCCCTTGAAAGAAATAAGCATCTCGCAGCAGGCCCTGGGAGGTGTCTGCTTTGACTCCAAGATAGTGGGTGATTTGGATGGGAGGGGGCTTTTGGTGGGCTGGGGGTCCTGGAGGGGTCTAAAGGGGCCAGCGGGGCTGTGCTGCAGAGGTGCTGGAGGCTCGGGTGAATCCAGGCTGTGCTGCTCCAGTTAGCACATGAGAGAGGAAGCCAAGAGTGAAAAACTTTGCCCGGGGGAAATTGGCTGTAGGAGAATGAGGGTGCTTTAGCCCGA
Organism: Thinocorus orbignyianus; assembly: GCA_013400375.1. NCBI lineage: Eukaryota > Metazoa > Chordata > Aves > Ciconiiformes > Thinocoridae > Thinocorus > Thinocorus orbignyianus. The sequence goes on along the minus strand of VXBW01000604.1, from coordinate 156,644 downwards.
GGGGTCGTGTCCTCCCAGGTCCCGATGGCACCGGGTGCTCTTCATCCCTCCCCAGCTGGATGTGACAACTTGCTGCGTCCGCAGTCCAGATGCGAGCACATGTCAGTTCCTTCACTGCACGAACCATTTAGTGTGTTCCTTAAAAACATGCCAACGTAAATCATTAAACACTGTGACTAATTTATTGTCTTGCGTCTTTAGTCTCAGCTCAGTTGGTTTCTTTGGTCCCATTTCTCATCCTTGCAAGGCTATTAGGTGGGAGAGGGTGCAGCTGGGAGTTGAGGATCTGGCTCACTTCTGAGACACTGCTCCCCAACAACTTGGGGAGCAGGGATTAATCCACTCTGTTGCCCGGTGTCTGAAGAAACCACCTTTCTGAGATCAACAGGCATCCTTATTGTCAAGAATGTCTTCCCAGCCCCTCCTGCCCCGAGTCATTATTAATTGGTGTCTCCCGGTTCTCCGCAGTGGACACACGCCTCTGACCATCACTGGCTCCAACCTGGACGTCATCCAGGAGCCCAGGATCCGCGTCAAGTACAACGGCAAGGAGTTTGTCAACGTAAGTACCTGCTGCCAGGCAGGGGTGCATCCCACCTGGAAGCACACAGAGGGTTATGGGTGCCAGTGCTCCCTGCGTGGTGAGACTTCGAATCATAGAATTGTCCGGGTTGGAAGGGACCTTTAAGATCATCAGATCCAACCGTCAACCTAATTCTGATAAAAACCATCACTAAACCGTGTCAGTAAGCACTGTCTACCCATCTTCTGAATCCCTCCAGGGATGGTGCCTCAACCACTGCCCTGGGCAGCCTGTTCCAAAGCTTGATAACACTTTTTGTGTGAAAATTTTGCCTAATATCCAATCTGACTTGCCGTGGCAAAAGCCACTCTGGAGGTATTTCCCTAGACTTGCCCAAACTGTTGGCAGCAAACCCTGGGGACCCTGGAAAGAGGGCTACCAACACACACAGAGTAACTTCCGAGGAGTTCTCAAAGCATTTTTAGGTCATCTCCATCACCTCAAATTCTGTCTTGGGTCAGATGAACGTGTTTCACTCCTGAAATTCACCCTTTTGTCAGAGCCCCTAAGAGCTCTCCTCTCCCCAGCATCCGTCCCCGTACCTCGCTCAGCTCTTTGGGCACGTTGTGATGGAAAGTCCAAGTGTAGCCATCCCCACCCCCAGCTGCTCCACGCTTCCCATTTTAGTCCTCTTGCTGTAAAAGCCCGGAGCTCAGCGCTGGGACCTGCCAGCGACGAGGCTGCTATGTTTAACTAGTCTCTCCCTGGCTACCTTTCTATAAATAAACCTCCTATTGCCGCAGCTCGGGGCCCAGCAAGGCTGTACCAGCCTGGGGAGGGAAGGAGAGAGGGGAACAGCTTCTCACCAAGAAGATTCCAGGCCCTTTTTGCAGCTTGATCACTGCAGTAAGGCCAGATGCTGCTCCCTGAGCCCCCCTCACCATGCAAAGGATGCTGGACCTGAGGCTCTGTGTATTTTGGTGAAGCTGGGTGTTATTTTCATGCCTCTTTCCTCTCCTTCCCATCACCCCGATGTTCCTGAAGCAAGGACCTGGTAGCAGAATTTGGGGTTGATCTGCAAAGCCACCTCTTTCCCCCACCTATTTTTTCAGTCTAAGAGTGAGAAACTGAAATGAATCCTCAGCTAAACGGGACCTAAGCTCTGTTCTTGTACGCTGCGAATAAGAATTGTACCTCCAGGACCTGTAGCAATTATTTTTGACCAAGTAAAACTGAAAAATATTATTTTTATGGAGTGATCTTTCTGACTGAATCTGTATTATCTTGGAAAGGGCAAATCACTTAGCAGTCTTTTCCTACTCCCGTTCTCCCTTCCCCTCTGAAGACCTTTCTCTTCTGAGCTCTTTTTAAAAAGACATCTAATTTTGTTGTTAGCAGTTGCAGTTACAGCGCAACAAAAATAATTTTGAAGACTCAAAATTGAGTGAAATTAAATCTTCCCCATATGGAGGGAGGCCAAACTCTTGGGCTCTTGCTGCTTTATAAGGCAAAAGGCTCATAAATCAGCCAGCTCCCTGCTCCTGGGGCTGGGGGGAGATGACCTTCGTGTTACCTCCAGCCCACAAGTCTCAGATGGTTCTTCCTGGAATAGGGAATTGCCTCTAATCACCCGTTTGTGGCAGGGAGCAGGTATTCCATATGGCTCTGCTTCAAAGCTGGCATCGCCACAGAGGATGCAACTGGAAAGAAAAGAAGAAAAGAAAGACAAAGGGCTAAATGAGCCGCTCTGTGAACCTCTAGTGCCTTTAAAACACTGCTCATTTTGAAGCTCGCTCTCCATCCCTGCTCCAGTGCCTTTGCACTGGCTGGAGGGGAAGCAAATTCCTTCAAAGCATGGCCGTAATTAAATATTTCCAGCTAAAATTGAGTCCCCTGGACTTTTCAGGGAGTATTGAAGGAATTAGAAGATGGTTGTGCAGGTTGGGGGTAAGGTTTTTCCCTGCTGTCTTCCAAAAAGCATCTCCTTCCCTGCAGGTCTGCAAGGTGGTGAACGCCACGGCGCTGGCCTGCCTGGCCCCCTCCCTCACCCCTGAGTACCGACCCGGCTTGGATGCTGTGGAGCGACCGGATGAGTTTGGGTTCATCTTCAACAACGTCCAGTCCCTGCTGGTCTACAACGACACCAAGTTCATCTACTACCCCAACCCCACCTTTGAACTCCTGAGCCCCACCGGGGTGCTGGAGCAGAAGCCGGGATCGCCCATCATCCTGAAGGTAAGGAGACCCTTAGCTGATGGGAAGCAGAAGGAAAAAAATCCCAGAGAGAGGAATTTTAAAACCCCTCTGGAGATGGGGGTGCATGAGATGCAATCCTGTTGTTTGCAGAAGCTGGGAAGGAGATGAAAACTGGAGGAATGCTCTGCATCTTTGTACAGTCTTCTCTCCCCTTGTCCCCAGGGCAGGAACCTGTGCCCGCCTGCTCCCGGAGGAGCAAAGCTCAACTACACCGTGCTGATCGGAGAAACACCCTGCGCCGTCACCGTCTCTGAGACCCAGCTGCTGTGCGAGCCCCCAAATCTCACCGGGCAGCACAAAGTGATGGTGAGGGACCAACCACTCCTCTCAGCCTCCCTCCCTTCCTCCCACCTTTTCTCCTCCTCCTCCTCCATCTCACTCAGGCGCTGAGTGCAATTTCTTGTCCGAGGATTGGTAGGATTTTAGATGTTTATGGCTGTCTAATTGGAAGCTTAAAATATTGATGTGGATTAGCATGGAGAAACTTCTTATTCCCTCCCTGAGACTCACCACCTACTATCAGAGCCTTCTGGAAAGAACAAATCTTTCTGGCAGGGCTTTCAGCCCCAGGTACCATCTTTTCTCTGATGCTGCTTGCTCTTCTTGGGGTGGTTGAGACCTTTTTCTGTTCTCCCTCCTGTGGGATGGGAAGGGATTTGATCTGTCCTTTTAGCCAGAGCTTATCTGCTAAGGGGATGGAGAGGTTTTGCCTTTTCCTGAAGCAGAAGGAGCCAGGGACATCTGGATGCTAGACTGGTTGGATCCATGGCCTCATCCAGGACAACAGTCGGGGTCTTCCTCTGCTTTTGGGCATTGCTGCTGCCTCTGATCTGCTCGCTGAGCAAGCACGCAGCTGCAGAAGTGCTCGAGCACAGCCCAAATGAGGTTGTAATTGTGATTTATTTCCCTTTAAGATCAGCATCCAAAACACATTCACATTATCACAGTGTGATTCGCAGAAGCGCAACCTGGCTGAGGGCTGCTCGCATCTGTGGCCAGGGCACATCCAAGAAAATCCCATCCCAGCATTAACCCCCGGCGTGTTCTCTCCGTGGCTTCCACCCGGGGCTTTCTCTTCCCTTCCCTGTTCTCTCTTCCCAGTTGCTCTGGCTTCTTGTCAGTGAAATTATCACTGGGTTGCTAATGTCCACGTTTTACAGAAGGGAGTTGAAAGCTTATAAAATGCAAGTCAAATGGAGCCATCAGATAGTGAGAACAAGGCTCAGATAGTGAAGGGCTGGCACATTTATCATGACTTGAAGCCTCCCTGTGTTCACATAAGCTGCATCCTCGGCATTTGAAGGCACCAGAGCTGCTGTGGTCTTGGCTAAAAACAGGTTTCCTCAGGGGTCTGTACAACCTGGAGGCCGTGGTTTGGTTGGGAAGGACATGGCTTTGGGATGGGCTGACACCGAAGCTGCTGGTGACCCTGGTTGTACTTTGCAGGTGCGTGTTGGTGGTATCATCTTCTCCCCTGGTTCGGTGAGCATCATCTCAGACAGCCTCCTCACCTTGCCAGCCATCGTCAGCATCGCAGCTGGAGGCAGCCTGCTCCTCATCATCGTCATCATCGTCCTCATCGCCTACAAGCGCAAGTCCCGAGAGAACGACCTGACCCTCAAGAGGCTGCAGATGCAGATGGACAACCTGGAGTCCCGGGTGGCCCTGGAGTGCAAGGAGGGTCAGTACTGCCTGATACCGGGCACTCTCTGTGTGCTATGACCCTGGGGTTTGCCTTTTCCCACCGGAGCACCCCAGTCCCCCTGGTTTTCCAGCGAGGAGCGGGGTGGGTGGGTGTCCCCACGGGATCTGCACGCCTGGCCACCGCGTTGGTGGCAGCCACGGCTCCGCTGCCTGATGTGCAGAGAATAGGATTAGAGCTTGATCCTGCTTAAGGAACGTGCGAGCCCCAGGGTGCCCAGCACAATGTACCCCCTTGTCTAATGGCCTTTTAAAAAGTAAAGAGCTTTTAAAAAGGCGTAGAGTGAGATCAGGAGCGGAGGAGGCTCAGACCCCCGAGAAACAGCCTGTATCCCAGATGGAAGGTGGTAGGGCTGGAAAATTGGTCCGTTCCCTGCTCCAGTCTGTAAGAGGTGATCCCAGGGTGGCAGGAGCAGTTCGGGGGGAGAAGCAACAGCTCCTCAAGTGTTTACTTTTGGGAAATCTTGCATGTTATTTGGAGCAGCCAGACCTGCTGCTGGTGCATTTCAGCACACACAAGCCTTGTCCCTTGCCAAGAGGCAGCTGAGCCCAGCCTCTCCGTGGGAAGGTGGAGGTGGGCAGACGTTTCTGGAGCTGGTGAGTTGAGAGGGAAGAACATTCTGGGGAATGGTGCTGCTGCTGTTTTGTACATCCTTCCAGCTGGGAGGGAGTTTAGTCCATCAAAGGTGAATAAATAGAGAGCTGCAAACTTCATAGCCTGACCTGAGTATATAGAGAGAGTTGCACTCGATTTGTTCAGCTGATGTTAAAAGGCTGTAGCCTTGAAAGCACGGGACAAAAAATGAGATCTATTCAGGAGAGACCACAGCTTCGGCGTGGGCACAGCCTCGCTGGGGTACAGAGACCTTCCTTAGGCCAGCATTTCCTATTTTGGGAGTTAACCCAAGGACACACATACAGCCATATAACACGGTGATGTTATGTTATGAGAGGAAGAATAAATTCCTTGCTGACCCCTGCAGCAGGCAGTTTCTACTTGGGTTTGATCTGTATCAGGTTTGATTATTTTGGCAACTGTTGACAGAGGAGGGGGAGGAGGAGAAGAAGAAAGGAAAATGTGGGAGGCACCAAGTTTTGAAAATAGATCCTCATTTCTCTGCAGCCTTTAAAGGTGTTTTAGGTGTGCATACACAGGAGTGAGCTGCATACAAATTAATAAGCATCTTTTGTTCTCGGCTCCTGCTCTGTGCAGCGAGTGCTCTCCCGCTCTCAGCTGCTGAGATGGAGTCTCTGGGGGTGAGGGTCTGTCTGAGCTACGCACCAAGGTCTCCTCCAAACTGGACTCCTGAGCTGGCCCCATTATGTTTGCTGCCAAATCCCCGAGGAGAGCAGGGATCCAGCCCTTCCCGAGCCTCTGCCTGCGCCCTCGGCTCCCTCACCTCACCTCTGTTCCTCTCTCTTTATTCTCTTGTCCCCAAACAGCTTTTGCAGAGCTGCAGACAGACATCAATGAATTAACCAGCGACCTGGACCGCTCTGGGATACCCTACCTCGACTATCGGACGTATGCCATGAGGGTCCTTTTCCCCGGCATCGAGGACCATCCTGTCCTGCGGGAGCTGGAGGTGAGGAGCAGGCTGGGCTCCAGCCCTTGAGTTTCCCTGAGCCCTCAGGGAAGCCAGCATGAAACCCTGAAGCACCTTTACACCTTCCACACCAAGCCTTATTAGAGGTGCTGGGGTTAGCAGGATGAGCCCCCAGTTCATCTTAAACTGGTGTTTTATCTTCAAGAAGCACTGCTTGATTCCTCTTGGGTTTTTCTCCCCGGTGTTGCTTTAGGTTCATTTGATGGGGCTTTATATTGCTGTAGGCCAGCAGCAAAGCATGCCAGGTAAGGTAGAGGGACTTTTAAAGTCCTCCTTAATAGCCTGATGCTGCTGGGGCAGGCTGGATGCCTTGGAGCATCCCTACCTTGGAGCATCCCACCCAGAGCATCCCTCCCGGAGCATCCCGCTGCTGTTCCACGGCATGTCCACGGGAGGGCAAGCGCTGTGCCCAGGCATGGCTGGCCGCAAACCCTTTCATCTCCCTGTTTTTTTCCCCCCCAGTTTATGTAAATATATAAATAAGCCTCTCAGTGAGGATTTAGAAGCACTGGCAAGGTGGAAGGGTCCCTCAGGTCCCCTTGTGAATGGGCCCTGCTCACCTGCACGGGTGGCAATAGCAAAAAAGATGGGGCTTCAGGGAGTATTCTCTTCCACCTTACGTGGTGCTGCCATCCTCCAGCCGGGATGCCCAGAGGGACTGGGCCCAGTGCTCCCTCTGGGAGGCTGGCATTGCTCCAGGGAATCCCAAAAGTCCTGGTGCCTTCACACAGACCTGGGGGGTGTCCCCAAACCCCAGGGATGTAAGAGAGAGAAGTGCTGGTTGCTTGTGCTCCGTGCAGCTGAGTTGCTTTTCCAGGTGAGCACAATTCAGGGTTAATACACCAAATAAAATTCCTTTCCAGTGGGTCCCTGACACTGAGCAGTTGCCGTGGAGCTGGTGAAACTCAGCGGGCTTTGAACCAGCCTCCCCCAGCCCTGAATTTTCCAGTCCCACATGTTACGTTCGCCCTTTAAATTGCCAAATAAGCTGGTGCTCCAGCAAACAAACATGAGTGCTTTTTTTATTTGTTTTACTCATGAAAAACAGAATTGCAGAAGTGATAAATGTGTTGCCAATTACACAGTTGCTTAATTATGTAACGTTAGTAAAACCAATACATAAGTCTCCAAGATGTTTGGTAAAGAGTTGCTTCATGCAGTTCATCATTTTCACTTGTAATGAATTGCTCGAATCTGCAACTGGCTGAAAGCCTCAATTAATTTTTTTTACACTTGTCCCATAATAAAGCAATAGTCTGAATTAGTATTTAATTTACTTACAAGAGTGTCACTTTTTGTGCAGAACAAGCAAAATTGTATGTCATTTATGGGGCCGTTAGCCTCAAAGCAGCAGCTTTATGGTGTGCAGAGAGTGCAGCTCGGAGCAGTGATTAAGGCAAGTCGTGCTGAAGTGCTGAGGGGTGATGGAGATGGTGATGCTTGGTCAGGACTGACCAGAGACCGTCTTCAGGGATGCTGAGACCCTGAGAGATGCTTGTGCACCTCTTAAACCACTCACCCCCCCACCCATGATGGCAGAATGACCCCATGGAGCTCCAGGGCTGCTCTCCGGTCCCTTGTCCTCCTTGGCTGATGGGTGTTCTCTCCTCAGGTCCAAGGGAACGGGCAGCAGAGCGTGGAGAAGGCCTTGAAGCTCTTTGCTCAGCTGATCAACAACAAAGTCTTCCTGCTGACCTTCATCCGGACGCTGGAGCTGCAGCGCAGCTTCTCCATGCGGGATCGCGGCAACGTGGCCTCGCTCATCATGACAGGGCTGCAGGGCAAGCTGGAATATGCCACTGATGTGCTGAAGCAACTGCTCTCCGACCTCATCGAGAAGAACCTGGAAAACAAGAACCACCCCAAACTGCTCCTGCGCAGGTAAGGCGAGGGGCGACGGGGAGGGGACAAGTCAGCGTGGTCCCCTGGGCTGGCATCTGTGAGTTCTACAGGACCAGAGTGCTGGTGTGGGAAGGAAAACACTGCTCTCCATGGGTGGCTTTGGATGATCTATCCATTTCTTTGCCTATCTCCAGGACACAGGGATAACTGTGATTCCACAGATGGCTGAACAGCATCTTAAACCAAATCCAAGAGCACCCTTACCCCTGATGCATCCCTCTCTCACAATTTCTTATCTTGCCCCAGCCCCTCCTGCCCTGGTGTGACTGAGAGCAGATGATGATGGCTGCTCTGTCACCTCTGCCATCCACCTGCCCTGCCTGAGCCCCTGTTTCTCTCACCCGTGTGTGCTGAGAGTGCTGGAGTGGTTCAGTGAAGGGTTTTAGCCCCGGTGGTGAATGGCACAAAAACCAGAGCTCTCCATCACCTGCGGGTTGCCGGTACCACGTGGTGCATCCAGGGGCTGGAGGAGCAGAGATGCAGCTCTTCCAGTCATTTGGACTTGATGACCTTAAAAGTCTCCTCCAGCCAAAACAATTTTGTGATTCTTACTGGATTTCAAGATCTTAAGGGCAGGAGCCTGGTTTCTTAAGTGTCTGTACAGTACTTAGGGTCCTTGTCTCCCACGAGCTGTAGTGTTACAGTGGTAAAGTATTAACGTGAGGAGAACTACCTCTTGGAAAAGTGCTGGGAATTGCCCCTGGAGCTGTCAGAGAAAAGCAGGCTACTCTGTGAGGCTTGGTCCCCTTCCTGATGGACCACGGACTGCACCCGGCATCTCGCTGGAGTGAGTGGATGGAGGAGCAGGCAGGATTTCACAGCTCGAGGAAAAATTCAGGGATTCCTCCAGCCATAATGAATATACTTGACAGGAAATTGCTTTAAATCTGGCTGTGTTTGTGGAGGCAATAACTCATCTCGGAAAAGGAAGCCGTCTTAATTTCCCTCGTGGCTTGACGAGTCGCTGGGAAGGCATCTTCTGCCTCAGCCATCAATAATGACTTCTTGCCGTGCTCCAAAAAATACAGGGCTGGTGATCAGAGCCCTGCCTGCTCCTCCTGCAGCGCCCGGGGCCACGGGCAGCATCAAGGCTGATTATCTTGTGCCAGGATTTAGCCATTTCATGGGAAACTTGGAATGTTTGAGGGATGGGGCATCAGCCGCCTCTCTGGGCAGCCTGGGCGAGTGTCTCACCACCCTCATGATAAAAAATTTAGTCCTTGTATCTAGCCTAAATCTCCCCTCTTTCAGTTTAAAGCCATTACCCCTCATCCTATGGTCACAGCCCTGTTAAACCTGGGGCTGGAGCCCTGTCCCAGCCCTGTGCTCCACGGGCTCCGGGGTGGTGGTGATGCCCAAACCATCCAGAACGTCTTGTTCTGACTTAATAAGGACTGATCAGCCACAAAGTGAGATGTTTCTTGTTTTTATTTTTCGAGCTCTCTGGTGGCAGCAGTTGATAATTGGCACTCAGTTCCCTCGCTCTTTCTTCCTCGTTTTTCCCCTCTCTCTTTCTTCCGTGACTACCCCTCGCTGGAGGCAGCAAAGAAGTTGACATTAAATCAAATAGCTGCTCTGGTTGCTGGCACAGGGAGCAGCACACAGCGGTTCAGAGACCTAGATAGAGCAGGGAAAATTAATAAAATACATATTTATTTTGGGGGTTCTCTCAGCTCATTTTTTGTTTAGTTTTGTTTTATTCCCGATGCCTCCGGACGTCGGAGGAGCAGCCAAGGCGCTGGTTGCTGGCGTCAGGCTCCTTTGGAAAGCCACCTCTGGATTGTGCTTTGCCCCTGTTATGTGGTCAATATGAGAAGGGTTTGCTCCGAGCCCAGGGATTCTCCCCTGCTGGGTTAATCTGCAGGAGCTTATTTTTTATTTTTAGAGACAGATCTATAGCAGCCCAGGCAGCAAGAGCAGTGCCTGCCCTCCCAGCGTGGCAGGGAGAAGGCCAGGTCAGGGCCCGTGGTGGCCAGCAGAGCTGAAGGGATGGTTTCCCCAGTCATCCTTCTCCAACCTCACTTCAAAGGCAGAGGAGACAGGGAAAATAAATACACAGACTTGTTTGCCAGGAGCCTACGGGGCTCCTGCAGCTGCACCCCGCAGCAATGCAGGGTAAGAGCAGCCCCTTTCCCCAGCCAGGGTAGGAGAGTGATGATTAACTTAATTACTGGCCGTCCCCAGGACTGGAGCTCTGCAAATATCTCCTGGCCTCAGTCCTTCTGGAGGTTCAGTGGGACTGAGACACAGTGCTTGCAGGAAGGGAGAAATGGGATTTGACAGGGATGCTCCGAGGCGTGTCTTTTTGCTGTTCCATTCAGCTGATCTTGTATTTCTGCTAAAGAAATCAAAGGGAACAGCTCAGCACGGGAGTATCCGAGACCCTTTTCCCACACCACACACCCCACCTTCTCTGTCACTCCATATTTCAGTTATTTTTATGGTGTTGGTGTCAGGCTACGAGCAGCCAGCAGGGACGGGACACAGCATTACTTCACTGGTAGGGCTAATCGTGAGGTTTGCCAATTCTTGATTTAATTTCCTATTAATAAAGTAGTTAATTAAATTAATGCTCACCCTGAAGTCCTGGACGTATCATTTTCTGAGTTTTCCACCTCTTCTTTAGTGTGTATCACCGACTCTCTGTTTTCCACGGCTCACTGGCACAGGGGTGTGCTGGGGCTTCTCCTCCTTAATTGGGTGCCTGAAATATTTTAAACAGGAGAAGAAAACGTGTGTCAATTTGTAGGATGAGTTTTTAGGCAGTTAATCAATTCAGGCTGGAATTCTCTGGGGATCTGCAAACATTTTCACAAGTTCCTGGCAGATGTTGTGATCCTGAGAGATGATGGATAACGTGACCCTGGGTCCGTTTGCTGACCGGCGTCGGGTTTTTTTTGTTTGCTGAAATCTCTGCCTCCCATTTTTACACGATCTGCTTAATTTTGGGATCAAACCTTGTTGCTTCAATAGTGTGTGTTTTTCATTAAATGCCAGAGCTTTCAAACACGCAGGATGCTGTATAAATACATACCTTGGCTCAAGGCAGCAGAGCAGATGGGGGAGGATGGAGAAAAGGGGTCCGGAGCGGGATGATGACTTGATCAGGGTCAAGGTGTGGAGGGGAGGAAGAGGTTTTGTGCATGGTGGTGACCACTGAGCATCTCCTGGTTGGTGGCACCATGGTTGAAAAGGCATTGCTGCCAAAAATGGCACCAGAGCTGCTGGCCAAGGTGGTGCAGGTGCAGAAGGTGGCCAGACCCAACAGGGATGCTGCCTTGCTCGGGGTGAAGGTGGAGGGAGCTGTGGTCCCCACCAAGGATGGAGTGCTGCAGAGGGCAAGATGCTGGATCCGCCCCTCTCCACGTGGTGAAATTTGGACCAGATCTTGGTGTGGCATGTAGCCTTGGGGACAAGGCTGGTCGCAGTGGCAAAGCCAGTGGTGCAGAAATGGTGCCACCTTGGCATGTGGCCGTGCCTGCCACCCTGTCACCCTGCCACCCCAGCCTCAGCTGCGTGCTTGGGGCTCAGATGTGGCCGATGAGACCCCCCTGCCACCAGCACAGCCCTGCTGCCCCAGGGTACAAAAATTGTGGTGCTTTAAGGAAAGTCTCCCGGGGTCCTGCAGAGCCGGCATTAAAAGCTATCATTAGGAGGTATTGTATTTAAATTAGAGATGATCTCGGGCACAATGTGGGGAGAGGACGCTGGGTGGGACTGGGGAGAAAGCTGTAATTTCCCTGCCATTGTCACTCTGCTGTCCCTGATTGCCAGACACCGCTGCAAATCCCAGTGATTTGCTGAGCCAGGCTGTAATTTGCACCCCGTGAGAGGAGCCCAGTGTCACCAGGCTCCCTGTCACCAGCCCCATCAGGGCTGTGATGGGCTGTCAGCTGGGCAAGCTGCTGTCAGCTCCACGTCGCCAGGTTGGGGGGACAACACTGGCCTCATCCTGCTGCCTGCCTGCTCCGGAGCCGTGCCCGGGGAGATTTGGGGCATCTCAATGAATGGTTTTGGTTTTATATGTAATTTGTGTGTCCTCCCGCCTTCCCTAGAACGGAGTCGGTGGCTGAGAAGATGCTGACAAACTGGTTCGCCTTCCTCCTCCACAAGTTCCTCAAGGTAAGGAGGGATGGGGCTGAGACCCTGCTGCCACTTCGCTGTAATTTCCCCCCAAACCATCCCTCCCCAGGGTGAACCTGGGCTTGAAACTCCTCGGTCAGACTCCAGTTCAAAACATATAGCTGGGGAGGTGGAGGTTTGCTCGAGGATGGGGCTCCTGTTGGAGGGGCTGAGCGAGCTGTCACAACCCCTCTGCTCAGCCTTCTTCAGCCCTCAGATCATCTGGTGTAATCTTCATATGATGGATTTTGTTTCTGTTGCACCTCTTCAGCACTTAGGAGGAATCCTCACTCACATCTCTGTGCATGGGCTTCCATATTTTTTAACTTTATTCGTGGTTTTGGAAGCCCTGCAGAATTTGCTTCATGGGAGTGAACAATGAAATCAAGATCTCAGATTCCCTGTTTTTTACAGCCATAGAGATGCAGTAGAGGTTTACCAAGCCAAAGACAACATACCCATTGAGCAATGGGGCTCATGGTTTTGGCTGTCCTCTCCCAGAGCTGCTGGGGGCTGAGCCTGGATTGCACATGTGCTGAGGACTGAGTCAAGGGGACTATTCCTGGGCTGAGATAAATCCTGTGCAGAGCCGTGTCTGCAGGCCAGAGGCCCTGGAGGAGATGCACCTTCACCTCTGTGTTAGTTTTGCTGCTGTCTCGTTGTGTAGGAATGTGCTGGAGAACCGCTCTTCATGCTCTACTGTGCCATCAAGCAGCAGATGGAGAAAGGTCCCATTGATGCCATCACAGGAGAAGCCCGTTACTCCCTCAGTGAGGACAAGCTGATCCGGCAGCAAATTGAGTACAAGACCTTGGTGAGTGATGGCTGCAGGAGCTGCCATCGAATCTCTTCTGTCCTCCCCACGTGGATGTGAACTGCTCTGACCCATCCCAGGGCCAGGGGTGTCCCGAATTTGCAGGTTCAAATAGCCTAAGCTCGGGTTTTGAAAGGCAGGGTTTGAGGGAAGCCTTTTGTCTCCCTGAGCACTGAGCATTGCCCTCCCTCTAGCAAATGAAATTGAACATCCAGAGCTCCTCTGTTGTCATCGTAAAGATGATCTAGATGCAACAGCAATGGTGCAAATGGGGATGTGGTGGTCTTTTATGAGGACAGGTTGTGGCAGATGTGGTTGCAGTTCTCCTGGCTGCTTATCCAAAGCCCTTTAGAGCGTGCTGTGGTTCTCCTCCTCTTCCAGATCCTAAACTGTGTGAACCCGGATAATGAGAACAGTCCAGAGATCCCTGTGAAGGTGCTGAACTGTGACACCATCACTCAAGTCAAAGAGAAGATCCTTGATGCAGTCTACAAAAACGTCCCATATTCTCAGAGACCAAGAGCTGTTGACATGGACTTGGGTAAGAACTTCCCTCCCTCACAGGATGGGGAAGATGAGAACTTTTTCTGGGAGCCTTTTCCCTGGGAACTGGACTCTTCTACAACCTCCTCTGTCCAGTGGTTGCTTGGGTCAGAAGTGGATAGAAGCTGTTGGTGCTTTTTTCCCTCTGACCATGATGTTCCTGGTTTTTCCCTCTCCCGCAGAGTGGCGGCAGGGCCGGATAGCTCGTGTGGTCCTGCAGGATGAAGACATCACCACCAAGATTGAAGGAGACTGGAAGCGCTTGAACACCTTGATGCATTATCAGGTAGGAAAGCAGCCCCAGCAGACAGCTCCCAGAAAGCTGCCGGGAGGGAAGAAAAGCAAAGCAGAAATTTAATTCCCAAGTGGCTCGTCTACCAAGACAGACAGGGGGGAGGTCACATTTGTATGATAAACCAGAAGGATTCAATGTGCTTATGCATTAGACGGGAAAGCAGCCTTGACGTGGATCTTATAGAAACCAGCAGAGTTGAAAATTGGCTAAATTAAACCCGCCAGCCGTGCTGGTGGGAGGGAGGGAGCGGTGGAGAGGGCTGAGCTGCCGCTGCTGGAGAGACGGGGCTGGGGATGGAGGGTCCACGGGGCTCAGGTTTGCACCTGGGGGTCTGGGACAAGCAGGAGTCTCTGTCCTATTTCGAAGCTTTGCAAACCCTACATGATCTCTCCTGCTGGTGACCTTCCCACGTATTGATTCTTGAGCATTGTGCAAGGCCTGAAGAAGGGAACAGGAGTAAATACTTCAACTACTGTCACTTGGGAGTGCTGTGGGGAGGTACGGGATGAGACCAAGGCAAGAAAGGGTGAATATCAGGGACTACTTCTTGACAGAGTGATATTGAACCTTCTAAGTCCCAAACCGAGTCTTCCAAGCCAAGTACCAGAAGTGTTGCTGCTAAGGCCATGTAAAACAGAGCTAGATGGTGAAGATGCTCTGCTGGGCATCGGTCAGGATGGACTAAGTGACCTGAGAAATTGTTGCCCACTTTAGATTTTGCAGCTTGTGTGCCCCAGCCCAGCCTATGCTGCCATGGATAGGGATGCAAAAGTTGGAAGGGGCTTCCTACAGTGTGTGAAAGATGGGAAGAGAGGTAAAGATAGAGCTGAGGGAGGTTTGGTGGAAAGGAATCAAAGGCTTTTTACTCAAAGCCTGTCTGCAGCGGAGGATAACTGCATTAATTGGGACCTGTAACCTACTCCTGTCCATCACTACCTACACAGAAGTGTTTAGTATTTAATCTGGCATCTTTCCCTGTTTATACACCATCTCAAGTCCATCAGCGTGACTCATGCTGTGTAAGTTGAATGCGAGCCAGTATTGACAGGAGCCGGATAATCAGGGAGCGAGGCAGAGAGAAAGGCATAAATATGCAAAGTGCATGTAAAAAAGCACCTCGAGGGTCAACTTTTCCAGGCAGCCCCAAGGATTTAAAGCCCCATTACTGTAAAATGTCATAGGAGCTGTGCAGATGAATTCCATTGTTTCTAAAAATCTGTTCCACCTGACAGTTGCAAGGGATTAACCAACATGCTGGGAAGCAGCGAGACTTTATTATGCCTTGATCTTTAAAAGCCATCTTAAGGAAGTCAAAGTGGAAGCTGTGTTTGTCTGATGTGCATCGGGTGTGAGGGGAGGGAGCATTTTCATTTTAGCACCCGTGGGAGAACCCGAGCCACAAATTTACCCTTAAAATAAACAAAACCCTGGCAGCACTCAGGATTCCTGCCGTTCGACTGTCAGCTTTGCACTGGAACCAGGCAGAAGTTTGCTGCCAAACATCCAAACAGGTACCAACATCTCCCCGTGCTGGCCCGAGCTCTGCACAGCCCCACGAGCTGTTCCAGCTGTAAAAAGAAGCCAAGTTCTCTGCACTGCAACAGAAATCTTGTCAAGGCAGGGCTTTTGCCAAAACCAAACAGCAATATTTATTTTATTTTGTTTTCTATTCTAACCAGGTTGAGGGGTTTTTTTTTCCTGTTTGAGTGATAAATGTTTTTATTAGGTATCAAAAATACAGATGCTCCAGGGCTACACAGTAAAACAGATATGTGGGCAAAGGCACAGCGCAGAAGAGGGTAGAAAATCATTTGAGGTTTGAAGTGCTGCTGTCTCACCATTTCACCCAGGGGTGTCACCTGTACAGCAGGTGTGGTTTTTGAGCCATAAAGATGAGATTTGGATTTCTCCAGCTTCTGGAGGACTAGCGGAGATGATTTCTAAATTTCTAGGAAAAACCATAAAAGCTAGTGCTGTAAAGCACTCTCCATCTTTTCTCCAGAGCTGTCTTGTCCATATTTTTGGTTGGATGCCATCTGCTTGTATCTGTTGATGCGAAGGCAGAGCGGTCTGTGGATTTGCACACAGTAATTGGGGATGCACAGCCCCTGCTTCCATCCCAGGGCTCTTGGGGAGGTGCTGTCACCCAGGAACAAGGACCAGAACCTGCCTGGTCCTCACAGCCCGGTCCCTTTGCTCCTCACCCCTGCTCCTTGAAGCTCCTGGGCTCCATCGAGCTCCTGCCACGTTATTTAACTCCAAGGGTTTCCCAGCTCCGCACCTGGCTGCTGGATTTTGACATGATTATGTTTGTTTTCTAGGTGTTTAGGATGGTAAAAGTACAATATACCTCTGCAGCAACCCAGAAAGGATGCTTTTCCTGGGAAGCCTTCACATGCAAAAGCCAGATTATATTTAAAAAGGAATATTCATCTCTCTGTAATATTTTTTTGAACCTCTCTATAGAATTACACAGAGAACTCTACGCCTGCTGCTTATTTCTTCATTTATAAAAATGATGTGTAGGTTAAATAGGCGTGATTCTTTGTTAAATTCTCTGGAGCTAGGTTTTAAGGAATTGTATTACAATTTGTGCAGGATCCTTTTGGTTTCATGCCTATTAAACTCCGTGGGAGAGTCTCACTTGGCGTGGTTTTACTCAAGAAAAATGAAACACTGAATTTAATATCAAATGATTTACAGTGGCTCACGCAGGGTTAACTCAGAGGCAGCAGAGCATGAATACCTACCTGTCAGCCCCTGTGACTCTGGGCAGGCTGAGAGACTAGAAAACTATTTTCAATGAAAAATTAGAAGCAGAAAGGGAAGATTTGTGTGGAAAATGAGACTTAGGAGCGGAGGGTGGCGTGGAACCGGAGCCAGCGTCCTCACTGCCTCCTGGCTTGCTCAGTGTTGGTGTCTGGGCTGCTGTGGTCCCTGCTCCAGCTTTTATTTTTTTTCTTTTCTTTAAGGTGTTTTATGCAGCACGTTTTCCAGCTATTGGAATATTTATAAAGTTGTAAAAGAGGCAGCCAGCTCTCGCAGGCGTCTCTGGGGTTTTATGGGAGTGTGGCAACGGCAGAGCGGGATGGGGAATGAATGTGTGTTCCATCTGATGCTCATTTGCACGCTGGTGTTTTTGAGCTGACAAGAGCCATTCGACCCAAAATTTAGAGAGTGAGAGTGCTCCGAGTGTGTGTGTGTGGAATTTTTAATGCCTCTCCCCCAGTTAACCACAGCCCTGGTGGAAATGGATCCCGGCACCGTGGGCTGCGCCGCGCTCGGGTTTCTCCCGAGTGAAATTGAACCAAAGTGGCAGCTAATGACAGCCCCTGAAAATAATACCAGCACTGAGCGGTTCTTCCATCGACTTAATAAATTGGATGAAGTGAGGCAGGAGCAGAGGGGGAAATAACAGAGGTGTTTGAAGTGTTTTGCTTAGAAAGATCTCACTTTCGTTCCGTGAAACACAAGTGGCTATTATTTCCACTATCACCAGCAATAATAACGACTCACATTTACATGAAACCTTTCATCTGGATGGAAGGCAGAGCTGTGGAAGCAGCGATGATCCCTGTGTGGGTCACCTCACGCTGTGCCATCACCCCTTCTATGGAATGGTGCAAGGAGATGCAAAATCCAGCTGCTGCCTGGGACCTTCCCCCTGCAGAGGGATGTGGCTGAGTCCCTCGCAGGACTCCTGGCAAGTAATGGAGGATTTAGCCCCAAAAGCAATTTCTCTGACATGAAAAAGCATTTCTTTTGTGCAGCTCCTCTCAATGATGTGTTGGCTGGGCCCTGGCAGGTCCCTCAGCCCAGGAGATGCGGCGACTCCGCTCTCTGCTGCGCCACAGGCCACGACTTCAAAATTAAAAGACACTCAAGCTCATTCCCTGGAAACCTGCAGATTCTTAATTAAGGGAAATAAGTTAAAAAACTTCCAGTGGCTACTAGATTTATAGGGAGGATAAAATTAAACATGGCTACTAAAATCTGCTATAACAAAATCTTGTTAGCACTAATGTTCATTTATAGTTTGACTTCCCAGCGTTTAATTCCTTCTCTGGTGTAGTAGAGGGGCTGGCAATTTAATACCCTGAAAGATGGCTTTATGACTTGCTCAGCTGTAAATCAAACTTTTAAAGTTCGTAAAAATTGCTAAAATAAAAAATGGCTTAATAGGAATGTTTTATGGTCCATAACGTTATTATAGTCGTTTTATTCCCTCTGCATTGTTACTTTAATTGGATCACAACAATTCTTGAGATTCTCATTTTTATGGGATAAAGCGTAAGCTTAAATCACAAGGACCCAAAACATCTTCAGTGTGTCTTTTGATTTATCACTCCTTTCCTTCAGTGCCTTGCTGTGGAGCCGCTGCCCCCGCAGCGCAGGGCTCAGGACCGGTCCCTGCTGTGGTGCTGGGACCTGGGAAATTCTGCTCCCNCTCTTCCCTCTTCCTCTTCCCTTTCCCCCTTTCCCCCTTTCCCCCTTTTCTCCTTCCCTCCTTCTCCTCCGCAGGTGTCAGACCGCTCGGTTGTGGCTCTGGTCCCCAAACAGACCTCCTCCTACAACATCCCTGCCTCAGCCAGCATATCCCGGACCTCCATCAGCAGATACGGTAAGGAGCTGGGGCAGGGTGGCTGACGGACAGACTGGGCATGGCTCCTGCTGATTG
This sequence comes from Thinocorus orbignyianus, assembly GCA_013400375.1. Classification (NCBI taxonomy): domain Eukaryota; kingdom Metazoa; phylum Chordata; class Aves; order Ciconiiformes; family Thinocoridae; genus Thinocorus; species Thinocorus orbignyianus. The sequence goes on along the minus strand of VXBW01000604.1, from coordinate 138,203 downwards.
TACCCATCCTGGAGTGAGGCACGGCACCAGCATGAGTGCAGCTCACAGCTCTAAATGAGAATTATCCACTGGGGCTGGTGTTGAAGCTGCCTTTGTTGCAGGAGGGCAGCACCTTAAGGGAATGAGGTGGGAAAAAGCAGTAGCTTCCCCCAAAGGACCACCCCACCTCAGCCAGAATGAAAGTGCATTCACCTGCCAAACAGGAAAATGCCCCTGGCTGCTTGTTTTTCTTTGCAAAGGCTTTTCCATCCATGAGCAAAGAGACCAGAGAAGGTGAGAGGAGGGAAAAGGAAACGCCGAGCACGACGTGAGCAGCCTTTGGAAAAGGGGGTGTTGGGAAAGCCCAGGGAAAAGCTTTCAGCTCAGGGGATGGATGTGGCAGAGCTCCCGCGGGGCTCCTGCTGATGGAAAGCAGCTCTGTGTCCCGTGTACGTGCAGAAAAAAAAGCCTGGCTCCTTCAGCTATTCTGTCTCTTAAGTGGAAGATCCTGAATTCTTAGCTAATGGGTCAAAAATGGGAATCGGCAATCTTAACTCAGCGTGCTCCGATGTGCACACCTGGGAATTCATTATGTGCATTATAGCAGGGCTTGGCACTTAGAGAGGGACCCTGAAGACGCTGCAGCCCGAGGAAATGAATCTGCGAGGTGCCAGGTGTGCATTTATAGTGCTCAATCCACAATAAGAGTAATAATGCACCCCCCTAAAAGGCAGCAGTGGCAGAACCTCTAGCGCGCTGATCTTGCATTATCTTTCATTTTACAGAGTGTTTTACAAACCCAGAGGTCTCCTGACAAACCCGTCTCCTCCTCTTGTGTATAGATCCCAAAAGAATGTGTTTTGTTTTCTCAAGGGAGGGTTCTGGGGAGCCGTCCATGGGAGGGTCTTTGGGCAAAAGCTGGGAGAGAAGGAATTCCTCCCCGTGAGGTCTAATCACCCCAGTCCCCGGCACTTCCCGCACTTCAGATGATGGAAAACCCGAGGCTGGGTCCCAAAACTTGAGTCCTCCTTGATCTGTGTCAGAGGGAGAAGCTTTTGCCAGCTACCAAATGAGCTCTCATTGCTCACGTTAAGATTAATACTTCTAATTGTGCAGACAGAATTTAAATGAGATACTTATTTACTCCCCCCATTATGTGTCAGTACAGAGCTGGGTTTAAAAATAGAATTACTCAATGCTTCCATAACTGTCCCCCTGTCTGTCTCCTTAATTATATCAGTTGGAGTACTCATTTATCTAAGCCTTAATCAGGGATGAAAATCTAGCTAGTTTGGTAATGACTTGTGTACTTCCCTCGGCTGATTTATGATTGATCCCCTTACCCTGGCTGAGGAGGCTGAGCTGCAAATTGGAGGCGAAACTCGAGGCAAAACCACAAAAAGGCTCCCAGAGAACAAAGAAATTAAGTGNCTTTTATTTTTTTTCTTTTCTTTAAGGTGTTTTATGCAGCACGTTTTCCAGCTATTGGAATATTTATAAAGTTGTAAAAGAGGCAGCCAGCTCTCGCAGGCGTCTCTGGGGTTTTATGGGAGTGTGGCAACGGCAGAGCGGGATGGGGAATGAATGTGTGTTCCATCTGATGCTCATTTGCACGCTGGTGTTTTTGAGCTGACAAGAGCCATTCGACCCAAAATTTAGAGAGTGAGAGTGCTCCGAGTGTGTGTGTGTGGAATTTTTAATGCCTCTCCCCCAGTTAACCACAGCCCTGGTGGAAATGGATCCCGGCACCGTGGGCTGTGCCGCGCTCGGGTTTCTCCCGAGTGAAATTGAACCAAAGTGGCAGCTAATGACAGCCCCTGAAAATAATACCAGCACTGAGCGGTTCTTCCATCGACTTAATAAATTGGATGAAGTGAGGCAGGAGCAGAGGGGGAAATAACAGAGGTGTTTGAAGTGTTTTGCTTAGAAAGATCTCACTTTCGTTCCGTGAAACACAAGTGGCTATTATTTCCACTATCACCAGCAATAGTAACGACTCACATTTACATGAAACCTTTCATCTGGATGGAAGGCAGAGCTGTGGAAGCAGCGATGATCCCTGTGTGGGTCACCTCACGCTGTGCCATCACCCCTTCTATGGAATGGTGCAAGGAGATGCAAAATCCAGCTGCTGCCTGGGACCTTCCCCCTGCAGAGGGATGTGGCTGAGTCCCTCGCAGGACTCCTGGCAAGTAATGGAGGATTTAGCCCCAAAAGCAATTTCTCTGACATGAAAAAGCATTTCTTTTGTGCAGCTCCTCTCAATGATGTGTTGGCTGGGCCCTGGCAGGTCCCTCAGCCCAGGAGATGCGGCGACTCCGCTCTCTGCTGCGCCACAGGCCACGACTTCAAAATTAAAAGACACTCAAGCTCATTCCCTGGAAACCTGCAGATTCTTAATTAAGGGAAATAAGTTAAAAAACTTCCAGTGGCTACTAGATTTATAGGGAGGATAAAATTAAACATGGCTACTAAAATCTGCTATAACAAAATCTTGTTAGCACTAATGTTCATTTATAGTTTGACTTCCCAGCGTTTAATTCCTTCTCTGGTGTAGTAGAGGGGCTGGCAATTTAATACCCTGAAAGATGGCTTTATGACTTGCTCAGCTGTAAATCAAACTTTTAAAGTTCGTAAAAATTGCTAAAATAAAAAATGGCTTAATAGGAATGTTTTATGGTCCATAACGTTATTATAGTCGTTTTATTCCCTCTGCATTGTTACTTTAATTGGATCACAACAATTCTTGAGATTCTCATTTTTATGGGATAAAGCGTAAGCTTAAATCACAAGGACCCAAAACATCTTCAGTGTGTCTTTTGATTTATCACTCCTTTCCTTCAGTGCCTTGCTGTGGAGCTGCTGCCCCCGCAGCGCAGGGCTCAGGACCGGTCCCTGCCGTGGTGCTGGGACCTGGGAAATTCTGCTCCCTGGGTGAGCAGCTGGTGAGGGCAGAGGGGATGGTGGATTTGGCTAATCTTTTCCTCCTCTTCCCCTTCTCCCTTCTCCCTTCTCCCTTCTCCCTTCTCCCTTCTCCCTTCTCCCTTCTCCCTTCTCCCTTCTCCCTTCTCCCTTCTCCCTTCTCCCTTCTCCCTTCTCCCTTCTCCCTTCTCCCTTCTCCCTTCTCCCTTCTCCCTTCTCCCTTCTCCCTTCTCCCTTCTCCCTTCTCCCTTCTCCCTTCTCCCTTCTCCCTTCTCCCTTCTCCCTTCTCCCTTCTCCCTTCTCCCTTCTCCCTTCTCCCTTCTCCCTTCTCCCTTCTCCCTTCTCCCTTCTCCCTTCTCCCTTCTCCCTTCTCCCTTCTCCCTTCTCCCTTCTCCCTTCTCCCTTCTCCCTTCTCCCTTCTCCCTTCTCCCTTCTCCCTTCTCCCTTCTCCCTTCTCCCTTCTCCCTTCTCCCTTCTCCCTTCTCCCTTCTCCCTTCTCCCTTCTCCCTTCTCCCTTCTCCCTTCTCCCTTCTCCCTTCTCCCTTCTCCCTTCTCCCTTCTCCCTTCTCCCTTCTCCCTTCTCCCTTCTCCCTTCTCCCTTNAGCTCTGTGTCCCGTGTACGTGCAGAAAAAAAAGCCTGGCTCCTTCAGCTATTCTGTCTCTTAAGTGGAAGATCCTGAATTCTTAGCTAATGGGTCAAAAATGGGAATCGGCAATCTTAACTCAGCGTGCTCCGATGTGCACACCTGGGAATTCATTATGTGCATTATAGCAGGGCTTGGCACTTAGAGAGGGACCCTGAAGACGCTGCAGCCCGAGGAAATGAATCTGCGAGGTGCCAGGTGTGCATTTATAGTGCTCAATCCACAATAAGAGTAATAATGCACCCCCCTAAAAGGCAGCAGTGACAGAACCTCTAGCGCGCTGATCTTGCATTATCTTTCATTTTACAGAGTGTTTTACAAACCCAGAGGTCTCCTGACAAACCCGTCTCCTCCTCTTGTGAATAGATCCCAAAAGAATGTGTTTTGTTTTCTCAAGGGAGGGTTCTGAGGAGCTGTCCATGGGAGGGTCTTTGGGCAAAAGCTGGGAGAGAAGGAATTCCTCCCCGTGAGGTCTAATCACCCCAGTCCCCGGCACTTCCCGCACTTCAGATGATGGAAAACCCGAGGCTGGGTCCCAAAACTTGAGTCCTCCTTGATCTGTGTCAGAGGGAGAAGCTTTTACCAGCTACCAAATGAGCTCTCATTGCTCACGTTAAGATTAATACTTCTAATTGTGCAGACAGAATTTAAATGAGATACTTATTTACTCCCCCCATTATGTGTCAGTACAGAGCTGGGTTTAAAAATAGAATTACTCAATGCTTCCATAACTGTCCCCCTGTCTGTCTCCTTAATTATATCAGTTGGAGTACTCATTTATCTAAGCCTTAATCAGGGATGAAAATCTAGCTAGTTTGGTAATGACTTGTGTACTTCCCTCGGCTGATTTATGATTGATCCCCTTACCCTGGCTGAGGAGGCTGAGCTGCAAATTGGAGGCGAAACTCGAGGCAAAACCACAAAAAGGCTCCCAGAGAACAAAGAAATTAAGTGAGAGGGGAAAAAAAAACCCCAACAAGGCAACGGCTGTGCTGCCCAGCTCCGTGTCTCGGCTTGGAGGCTCCATGGATGGGACCCAGGGAGACAGAGTCTTTGGGAAGTTAAATATATCACTCATCCCTCTGGTTTTTTGAGCAATTAAGGGTAAAATCTCTCTCTGCTCCCCTCTGAGCTCCCCGTTCCCTGCCGGGAGGAGGGCAGAGGCAGGGATGGGAGGGATGCTGGATCTGGGAAGCCCCATGGATGTAGGACTGGCCTCGGGCTCTGCAGTCAGTGCCTGGCAGGAGCCTGCGTTGCTCTAATGAAAGCCTCAAGAACAGGAAAAACAGTTTCTTCTGCCTTTCGTGCTGGTTGTGCTGGGCAGCTTGTTATTATTTGCCAAATACTGATATCAGGGCCCTGGTGCTGCCCGAGTCGGTGCTCAGGGTTAATGAGCGTGAGCTGTGGCTCGTGGAGCTCTCTTACATGGATCTGTATTGTTATGGAATCCACGGATGTGGATGAGGTAGAAAAGTCCCACATCTATCTGAGTGTGAAAAGAGAAAGGCTGCAGTTTGGGGGGCTCTATTCCGTGAAGACCAACATGTATCTGTGGTGGTGCTGGGATGGTATTTTACTGCTGCAGGTGATCCTGGCATTAGCCAGCATCACTGTGAAGGGGCAGGGGAGTGAAAAAGGGGGTTATCTCTGAGCGTGACCAGCTTCTCTTCCCATCATCCAGACTCCACGTTCCGCTACACGGGCAGCCCCGACAGCCTGCGCTCCCGGGCCCCCATGATCACCCCCGACCTGGAGAGTGGCGTCAAGGTCTGGCACTTGGTCAAAAACCACGACCACGGAGACCAGAAGGAAGGAGACCGGGGCAGCAAGATGGTGTCTGAGATCTACCTGACCAGGCTATTAGCTACAAAGGTAACTACTAGGTGGGAAATTCCTGTGGGAAATGCACTGGGAAGTCCATCCAGGCGCACTTGCCGGGGATCCTGCGTGGTCCCTAGTGATGCTTAGCTCCCAGGGGATGGGGACTGTCTCTGAGGGGGTTTTCTGGGTGGCTCTTGGAGCAGCAGCAACCACATCCCACCTTTCCTCATGTTGCAAGGGGATTGCTGCGATGCTTCATCCTTCTGCACAGCGTTAAAACACAGAGTGGGAGAGATGCAGCAGGGCCTGCAAATATTAAAGTGTTTTCCTTGGCCAGGAGGAGTTTTCCAGCCCTTCAGTGTGTGCTCATCGCCGTAGATAATACCGACTTGGTTTTGAAAGCAAAAATAATAATAATAATATTGTTTCAGGTTAGAAATAAAGAGTAAGAGCAGCAACACCATCTGGCATCCCCCTCCTGCCACCACATCTCAGCCATGCGTGCATCCATCCTTCCCTTCCTACCTCCCTCCTTCCCTTCACCTTCTGGGTCACTGCTCCCCTTTTTAGGGAACGCTGCAGAAATTCGTGGACGACTTGTTTGAGACGCTGTTCAGCACGGTGCACCGCGGCAGCGCCCTGCCCCTGGCCATCAAGTACATGTTTGATTTCCTGGATGAGCAGGCGGATAAGCACGGCATCCACGACACGGATGTGAGGCACACGTGGAAGAGCAATTGGTAAGAACAGAAGGGAGGCGGAGAAGGGAGGGTGGAAGAGTTGAGAGGGCAGACCTGAGTGTTGAGTATTTTCTGGGGTAAAACAGAGATCACGGAATCACAGAATTGTCCAGGCTGGAAGGAACCTCCAAAGGTCATCTAGTCCGACCTCCCTGCAGTCACAGGGACATTCCCAAATAGCCCAGGTTGCCCAGGGCCTCACTGAGCTTCACCTTGAATATCTCCAGGGAAAGGGCCTCAACCGTTTCCCCAGGCAATGTGTTCCAGTGTTCCACCACCCTCAGAGGAAAGAACTTAGAGACTGGTTGAAGAACTTAGAGAACACAGTAAAGATGGGGAAGAACTTTAGGAAGGCTGGGAGCAACCAAGTCCCACAGCTCCACAGCTCGAGATGTGCCATGAAGATGTGCTGATGCTTCTCAGCCATCACCTCTGCTGCCCCCAGTGCCCCATGCCCATGTGGTCCTGGGGTTTGATCCTGGTTGGAGCTGCTCCCCATGCTCAAAACCACTAATCTCGTGAGCTGAAACTCTGGTGCAGCATGAAACCACCAGCTGGGCTGTCTCCGAGTCTTCTCCATGGGTAGGAGATGGGCACTGGCCTCAGGCTGTAAATCTGCACCCCTGGACACTGGGAATTACTGGGTTGCAGACATAGTCTGCTTGTGGGAAGCCGATCTCCGTCCCAGCACCACCCCAGCATCACAGCTGTGCTGGGGCAGAAATGCCAGAATTCCAGCACTTGGGAGAGGCTGCACCTTCCCCATGGCTTCGGCTGGGAGCTGGAGCATTTGGGCATCGGGAGGAGGCAGCGAAAGGGGAAGGAGCCAGGTTCAGCCTCCTCCGAACAACGGGAGTTCTCACGTCTCTGCCTCTGCTGTTATTTTAGGATTAAAAGCTCCGTGGGTTAGAAATTTACCTCTGTGAGGGAGGATAAAAAAGCACAACAAATAGTTGCTCCCTAAAGACGTTGTATTTTCCCCTCGTGGTTTAAAAGGCCTCTAATCATCACGGCTGCAAAAGCTGGGTTCCCTGCTAAGGCTGTGGGAAGCTAAAAACAATTTATTGAAAGCCTTAGAAGAAAGAGTTATTAGGGTAAAATCTCCAGAATCAGGAAAAAAAAAAAGAAAGAAAAGACAAGATGAGACTTCTTAAAGGAGCAAAGAGAAAAAGCCAACCAGCAGACCACACCAGCCCTGGTCCATCCGTCTGCCCCGCAGCACGGAGGGCTCAGAAGAAGGGCAAAAATCTGCCCTCTGAGCACTTTGGTCAGCTGCAGCATTCCCAGAAAGGGAATGTTGGTGGGGAGATGGGAAAAGGCTTGTGCCACCGGTGCAGGTCAACACCGAGACCTTGAATCCCACATAAAGTAAATATTTTCACAAATTCAGGCACTAGGGTGTTCGAAAAGTGGAGCTTTCCCAAGCATTAGAAGATAAATCAGTCCTGTGGTGCTTGAACTGGGGCATCCCCCTTTGCAGCCACCTGAGGCTCCTTCTTCCTTCCTCCTCCTCCCCCTCCTCACACCGCTGCTGCCCAGCTCTTCTCTGTTCCCACACAAACTGGTTGTTGCCCAGTTGAGAGGGCAGGGTACTGGGGCATCAGGGGAGTTTGGGGACAGGGCTGAGCTGCCAGCCCACAGAGCAGCAAGAGTTAAAGCTGAAGCATTCGGTGCTGGGTAGGCAGAGAGAGCTGAGACTTGAAAGCTAATAGAGAGCAGCAGCTGGGTTTTTGATCCTGCTGTACAGCTGAAGAAAAAAAGGAATAATAATTCCCCTTTGATTGCAAAGGCCTCGGGATTTGGGGGCAAAGCCTGTGATGCTGGCAGATGATGGACGGCGCGGTGGCCGGGCAGTGGCTGATGTGGCAGTGCCACTGCCCGGAGCTCAGCCCCACCATGCAGAATCCCACCTTAACGAGCTCACCTTAATGGGTTCCTTGTGGAGCCACCCACCCGGTGCCACTGAAGGCTGCTGAGCTCTGCCCTGGCACAGCCAGCCTGTCCTTGGTCCTTGCTGCCCACCAGCCCCTTGCATCTTCCACCTTTCCATGCAGGATAAGACCCCAGGGTACACAACGGGACAGCAGTGTCTAGCCTGGGCTTAAGGGACCCATCACAAGCAACTGGTCTAACTGGTGTTTGCTGGACCTGGCCCAAGTGCTTCTCAGTTCATTGCTGCTTCCCACTGTTTGGATTCTGCTTGGGAACACAGTTGCAGCAAATGTCCATATGTAGCTTTTGTCTTTACATCTGATTTTGTTTCACAGACTGTCAGGGTTTGGAAGGGACCTCTGGAGACCTTCTTGTCCTCCCCTCCTTCCAGAGCAGGGGCACCCAGAACAGGCTGGACAGGACCTGCGTCCAGGAGGGTTAGGAATATCTCCAGAGGAGGAGATTCCACACCCTCTCTGTTACCCTTAAAGTAAAGCAGTTTTTCCTCATATTGAGATGGAATTTCCCATGTTCCAGATTATGCCCATTGCCCCTTGTCCTGTCACTGGACACCACTGACACCATCCTCTTGCCACCCACCCTTTAGATATTGCTCCACATCAATGAGGTTGCTTCTCAGTCTGCTCTTCTCCAGCTGAACAGCCCCAGGTCTCATCCATTTCTTGATTTCCCTACAGCCTCCCTCTCCGATTCTGGGTGAATGTCATCAAAAACCCCCAGTTTGTGTTCGATATCCACAAAGGCAGCATCACGGACGCCTGCCTCTCCGTCGTGGCTCAGACCTTCATGGACTCCTGCTCCACCTCGGAGCACCGCCTGGGCAAGGATTCCCCCTCCAACAAGCTGCTGTATGCCAAGGACATCCCCAGCTACAAGAGCTGGGTGGAGAGGTGAGTGGCAGCAGCCCCTGCCAAGCATTGCTGCTCTTATTTTCAGCTTAGAATCATGGAATTGTCTCAGCTGGAAGGGACCTTTAGGATCATCAAGCCCAGCCATCAACCCAACAGTGCCCAAACCACCACTGAAGCACCACATCTGCCTATCTTTTAAATACCTCCAGGGATGGTGACTCCACCACTGTTCCAAGGTTTGATAACCCTTTCTGTGAAGAAATTTTTCCTAATATCCATCCTATACTTTCCCTGGTGCAACTTGAGGCCGTTTCCTCTTGCCCTCAAGAGGAGCTTGCTACAGCCCCGGATCCCATTTTACCAGCTGCAAGCATGAAGTGAAAAGTTGTCCTTTCCCCTGCAGAGCTTAGTCTAAATCCCAAGGAGAAGAGGGGTGTTTTGAGCTGCTGGGTGTCTCATGGGCCCTCCTGACCCCTTCTTTCCTGCAGATATTACGCAGACATCACCAAGCTCCCCGCTATCAGTGACCAGGACATGAACGCCTACCTCGCCGAGCAGTCGCGCCTGCACTCTGCTGAATTCAACATGCTCAGCGCCCTCAACGAGATCTACTCCTACGTCAGCAAGTACAGCGAGGAGGTGGGTGTCCCACCAGGAGGTGGGTGTCCCGCCAAGGGGTGGGTGTCCCCTGTGGAACACATGGCCTGGGAGAGGAACTACATTTGGGTGCGGTGGTGGGCCGGGCAGCGAGCCCCTGGGATGGTTTGAGGAGCCCAGAAGCAATTTGTTGTTATTTAAAGAATTATTCTCTTAGCCCAATGACCCATCCCCATCTGGGAAGGAAAATCAGGGAATAGCAAGGAAAATGAGGGTTGAGATATAAATAGTTTAATAGGATAAGACTTAATAATTAACATTATGGAATTGTGGAATTGTCAGAGTTGGAAGAAGATATTAGGAAGAAGTTCTTTCCTGTGAGGGTGGTGAGGCACTGGAACAGGTTGCCCAGGGAAGTTGTTGATGCCCCATCCCTGGAAATGTTTAAGGCCAGGCTGGATGGGGCTTGGAGCAACCTGCTCTAGGGAGAGGTGTCCCTGCCCATGGCAGGGGGGTTGGAACTTGATGATCTTTAAGGTCCCTTCCAACTCTGACCATTCTGTGATTCTAAGATCTCTCGAGATCATCCAGTCCATGGTCTGACAAGCCCACGAAGCCCACCTGTGGTGTGACAGAGTACCCACCACCTTCCTCTGCCAGCCCTCACACCCACTTTTCCAGTGGCTCCCATCGTGCTTCCCACCCCTTTCCCACCACCCCCATTCCCACCCTCACTTCTTTCTCTGATTTGTCTTTTTTTTTTTCTTTCTTTCTATTTTTTCCCTCTCCCTTTCTTAATTTTTTCTCCCCCAGCTCATTGGGGCTCTGGAGCAGGACGAGCAGGCACGCAGGCAACGTCTGGCATATAAAGTAGAGCAACTTATTGGTGCCATGTCTATTGAGAGCTGAAGAAAGGTCACAGCGGCCGGCAAAGGGCAGAGGATCGCACGGACACTCGGGAATTAAGAGGGAGAACAAGCAAGGAAGGCGCTGGACACATCTAAACACCAAGGCTCTTCTGGAAGTAGCAGAGACTGGCCCAAGTTCTGACTGCGTTCAAAAATCCTGTAGGATGCAGTTTGGAAAGGCAGGAAGAGAAAAATGAGGAAGCGTCACAATCAAAGTCACATCGAGGTGGATCATTATTTTAATTTTTTTTTTTTTTTTTTGAGCATACGTGGAAAGAAGGAACCTGGAAAAGTCTGGATGTCTCCATGACTGCTGCTTTGCATGAAAATTGTTTGATGTATATTAGAAAATAAAACTTTATTTAAAGGTTTTTTTTTAAAAAAAAACAAAGAAAAAATGAAAAAAAAAGAAAAGAAAAAGAGCAAAAACCACAGAGGCCACAGAGAAAATCCTGGCAACGAGGTCCAGCTCTGAATCCTGTCCTCGAGAGGCTCCTGAGGACGCGGCTCAAGTGTTCTGCCAATGGACTCTTGCGCCAATTGGAAAGTCTGGAAAACCGAAATGCCCTTCTGTTTTGGGATCTTACAAAATTTATGAGCACAAGTTTGCACCACACCTTTTTACACAAGTAAAATAGCGGTTTAGCCAGAAGATAGTTCAGTGGCTGAGTAACTTATAGGCACTAGAAGGAACTTTACCTGAATTACGAAACCATCAGATCGTCCAACCTGTCTTGAAATCCAGCTTTATCCATGTATTTATATAGTGTCAATATATATCTATTTTTTTTAAGTCCCATTTACTGTTGAACGAGGAAAGATCTGGTTTTAAATGCTTTCCCCTTTTTCCATCCCCATTCTGTCTTGCTGGTGCTGGTGGGGTGATGGGGGCAGCAGCTGGGGTGGTGTGGTCATGGTTGTGTCTGTGGCCGTGGTTGTGACCGTGGTTGTGACCGTGGTTGTGGCCGTGGTTGTGACCATGGTTGTGACCATGGTTGTGGCCATGGTTGTGTCTGTGACCATGGTTGTGGCTGTGGCTGTGGTTGTAGCCATGGTTGTGGCCATGGCCAGCGTGGTGCTAGTCCCTTCCATACTTCTTGAGCAGAAGTGGCCGCTGTCCTCTCCTCATCCTCAGATTGGGGATGAGACCTCCTGGGTTGCGTGTTGGTGGATGGTTCCTGGCAGCCACCTCTGATTCCTTGCAGTGAAAAACCAACAACCCCCCAATGTTTACAGTGAGAGATACTTGAAAAGACCGGGCGTCGTGAGGTGAGGTATTTATTGCTTTTCTGTTTGACTGGTCAGCACAGGCTGCCTTTGAGTTTCTCTGTCAGTGGTGGTGGTGGTGGCACCCCGAGGTTGGGTGCAGGACTTGCATTTCCAGTGGGGAAGGGACAGAAATCCTTGCTGTAGGTGAAGAAAAACCTTCACCAGCATCCCCAACGGCCTCATCCTGCTCTCTTGTCTCTGTCTTGGCGTCTCGTCGTATTTGGTTCCTCGCTGGCCCCCGTGGCACGTGTCCTCGTGGCCAGTGACAGGCAAATGTTTGTGAGTGTTATTTCTTTCCAAGACACCAAAGCTTGTGTGTGTCCCTTTGTAGAGTGCCAGGAGGGGAAAGGAGCGCTGTAAATATTTCTCTCTGTAATAAATATTTGATATTGGTGCAGGCTGTGGCGGGGAGGGCAGGGTGGTTAGGTCGGATGGAAGTACAAGTATTGACCACATTGAGCTTGGCAGTGGTGGCAAAATAGCTCAGGGCATCTGCTGAGCCTGAGCAGCGCCGTGCCAGACCAGGACCTTAGTCTGCAGCCCTGTGTGTGTCCAAGGAAAATCCATTTTCATATCCATCCCCCTCCTCCTGCCCAGAGAAGCCGTGGGGAGGGGGTCACTGTGGACTCCCCCTGCTCCAAAAGAGCCACCTGTGTTTGGTCTGGAGTCCGAAGGGGAGCCAGCAATAGGGGAGGGGAGAAGCGTGTAGAGAAATACTCAGGAAACTTGTTGGTTTAATTACCGTTCAGTAAAAGCCATGCCAAGCCCGCTTTCTTTTGGTAATCTGCTTTTGTGAGTTTCTCTGGGCCCTGTTTATACTCTGGAAGAAGAAAAATACTAATGATCAACCTCGTGCAATAAGTTCTTGACATTCACAGCAGCCTGAGCTTGGTAACTGGAGGGCTCGGATTTACTGGGGCACGGAGAGAGCTGGGAGGAACAGAGACTGAGCAGCAGAGCAGGATTCGTCCTGCCCGTTAGCAGGAGAGTTCCCTTCCTGGGAATCCTTCTCCTGCTCGGTGGATCTCATTTCAAAGACAGAAAATGTGCGAATGACCAGGTTGTCCTATGGAAGTCTGATGGAGGAGCCGTCCTTGCAGCAGCCACCAGCCAGCCCTGCTCTTCGCTGCTGGTGTGAGGGGGATTGCAGGGTGTCAGGCTTTGAAATCCTCCAGGTTTCAGGTTTTTTTACTGGTTTCTGTGACCGCTGTTGGCAGTGACCCGGCGCGGAGCTTATGTGAGTGATTTCCAGGTCTGTATCCTAGTTGTGGTCGTTGTCTTGGGTGTTTGTATTCAGATTGTTCACCAAATGCTTATGGTACTCTGAAACCCAAAGAAATCCCTCCAGATGGTTTCCAAACACTCCTAGAAATTAGTCTGAATAGTGACTTCTGCAGGATTCACCAAATAGGAGTACTGCCCAAAGAGCTGGCTTCCCACCACCTGGGTGCTGGTGAAGGTGTGCTTGCCCAACAGCCTGAGTCAGGCCCTGGTGGTCTTCTTCTCTTCACGTCTAGTCGAGAGGCTTTTGTGGAGCTGCTTTTAAGCCTGCTTTGCTCCTCCTGCTCTCTGCCTCCTGGCCAGGAGCATCCCATAAGCAGATCCATCACCTGAGAAGGCGTTGGGAGGATGGTGCAGGGAACAGCACGGTGCTGGCTGGAAGGGGTGGCCTATAAATAATCCGCCAAGTATCTGCTTGTGGTGGTTGACATCAATTATGGATCTTTACAGGCAATTATATGGAATGCAGCAACATATCCCCTTGGGGCAAAGCGCTCATAATCTATTGCCCTGTTTGCATCTGGCTTTTCCCTTACTCCTTGGGGAAGAGGAAGCTTCAGATCTCAAAACGGCATTTTCTTCGCACTTGCAGCAAACTGGACTGGGGGTTGGGGCAGGAGGGGGCAGTGACTTTGCCTTAGATGAAATGATTTCACACCCTTCTTATTGCCCCCTTTCTCCTGCAAGGCCAGTTGGTGTTTTGATTCTCCAGTTCGCTTCGTTTCAGGTATTTCGACATCAAAGTGGGAGACGTCATTTTCCGGAATCTCTCTGCCTGGTGTCACTGCTTAAATAATTCCACTTAATCTTTTGCTCACGAGCTATCAAAGCACCCACTCCAGGGGGGAGCAAGGTGCTAATCAAACGCTTTTCCGCTTTGAAAGCCTTTATTAAAAAACCCATCTACGAGTCTAACTTCTGGGCAAGCTTGTCTCTGCACGAGCCCCGCTGTGGAGCACCACAACGCTGCAGCCCACCAAAGTACGGAGGACGTGAACGTTGAGTGGTCCACACTTTGCCATAAAGGATGAATTTATGCTTAAAGGGAGGCAGGAGAGATCAGCACGGCCAAAGTGCTGGAGCCCATGAGGGATCCAGCATGGACCAGTCCCAACAGGTGCCTGAAGACCACCATGGGGAACCAGGGCTGAGAAATGAAGCGGCTGCCAGGACCTGGCTGCTGGTGGGTTTGTCCCCAAGGGAGACTGGACCTGGCTGTGGCTTCCCATGAGGTCTTGGCGGTGTGACACAGCGGGGATGGCGAGTGCAAGAGACCTTCATCACAGCAGTGCCTTCAACACACTGTCTTAAAATCCTGATGGCCCGTCCCCACCTAAGTTCTCTCTCCTGCTTTCTGCTGGATTTCACCAAAAAAAGTCATGACGTAGGAAACAATTTGGGTGGGCACGTGGAGGACGAGAACGAGAGGGCGTAAAGCTCTGGGGTTGCGTTCCTGCACGCTGTGGACTCTGAGCACCTTGGTGTAGGTTGTCTAAGTCTGCATGCAATGGGTCTTATTTCCAGAAGTCCCAAGCAGCCAGCAGGGATGGGGAGCTCCAACCTGCCCTCACCGTGTCCCTGGGGCAGCAGGGTGGTGAAGGGCAGAGCGGGTCCCAGCAGGGTCCTCGTGATGCTCCTGTCTGAGGCCGTGGCTCCAGCCCGTTCCCTGGCAGCAGCCCAGCCACCTTCTCCCCTCTCGCTGGCTCTTCTCCATCCCTTTGCAGCGCTGTCAGAGCTCACCCATCACAGGGACCGGGCTGGCCAAACTGAATGAAACTAAAACAGACTGACTTGAATAAGCTGGAACATCGGGGAGAGCTCGTGAGTGACTGTACCCTGGAGAGAGGAAAGCATGTTTGGAGAAGGATAAATAACTGACATCCGAAGACGCATTAAAATGCCACAGAGCTTCAGCCATCCGGGTTCAGAATTGTGTTTGTACCATGTAACCACAAGCCAATAATGAAGGGAGCTGTGACCTTGTATATAGTGGTGTCCTCAGCAGAGCCAGCTGAGCCCTCCCGTCCTGCAGTCAGTGTGTCTTCACTGAAAACTCCCCTGTCGCCCCATCCTCCTCCCCCATCCCCAGCCTTCACCCAGGACCACCAAAACCGGTGGCTTGGAGGCCAAAGGCAAAGCTACAAGGCCGCCCAGCACTCCTGTGGACAGGATGCTTATCTTGGTTTGTCTAATTAGGCATTCAGTGGGGAAATAACTGGAGTCAAAGATGCTGGTGTGCACTGTGAAGAAGGGGGCATTCAGGATCTGCCGAGCTGAGCATCCTGAGTGTGCCATTTCATGTGGGTTGGGTTAGTTCTGAAGGGGAAGAGGATGGGAGGTCTCCAAACGGATTTTTCTCCACCTGGGAAGCTTTGTGTAAAGCCCATTTGCTGAAAACTCCCCAGCTTTGGGTCAGGGTCCTGTTCTGGGCAAGGTGGGGAGGTGAAGGCGGTGGGGACAGCGGGGACTGGCTGATTGTTGCAGGAGAAGCAGCTCCTCGTCCCCCTTGGGTGTCTGCGCCGGAGCTGGGATGCAGCCCCAGGTGTCCTGTCCCTGCTGTCTGTCTGCTTGTTCTTTCAGATCCCTGTTTGCCCCCGTGTTACCCCTCCCTCTCCTTTCTTTGTAAAAATGGAATAATAATTTAAAAGAAAAAAAAAAATAGAGGTTCCTGCAGCGCCTAAGGACGTGCTCAAAAGCCCTGCAGGGTCCCATCCGATTGCACGGACAATATCCCAAATGCTCTGGGCCTCCCGAGGCTGTCAAATCCCATAGGAGATCTCCCGAATGGCCTTTCCTTTGAGATTTCTGGTTTTTAATACCTCTGTTTCGAATAAGCTTGGAAGTTTATGCAACAGCTTCTCCATCAGATGTTTCCACCTCACGGATCCGGAGAGCAGAAAGGCAAGAGGAGCCGGCGGAAGGTCGGAGGAGCTGCTGAGCTGGTTTTGCCACGTTCTTTCCTAACTTCAGAAGATGCTGCAGTAAAAAGTCCTTCTCTTATTGATGAACGTTTCTGTGCTAACGACACCTCGGGGGCCGTTAACGCGGAGCAGTGGGGAGCAGCAAGGGGAAGGGAATGTACAGGTACTAAAACTTCTGGAGTCCCCCAAAACGTCACAGAATGTAGAGATATCAGCCGTGGAACAGGTTCTGGTTTCTTCTGCACCCCCCTTCTTCTCTCCTTAAACTAAACACATGCCAGTTTTGGGGGGGTTGTGTGTTGGGAGGAATAGGGGATTGGTTTGTATCCGTACCCATTCCACCGTGTCGTTCTCTGGCTCCCCTCCCCGTTTTACTTGACACACTGGAGTTCTGTATTATATATTATTATTTTTTTTTTTTAATTAAGATGATTGTCTGGGTTTTTTTTTTGTTGTTGTTTTTACAAGTGTTGTGGAAAAAAAAATGTAAGAAAGTTTAAGTATTTAAAAATGTTCCAAGGAAAAAAAAAAAAGGGGGTTTTGTTATTATTCTAATATATTATTGTGTACCTATTGTAAATATGAAACACTCCTATTTTGCAAGCCAAGGACTCACTTTGTACTGTTGTTATATATAAATAAAGTTTACTGGTTAAAAAAGCCCCTCCTGAGCAGGTCCTTGTTTTCTGACGAGAGTCTTTTGGTGAGAAGCACTTCACTCCCCAGCAATAAAAGGGTGACTGGGAATCTGGAGGCCAGGTCTACCTGGTGAAGCTGGGACTGGCATTGCCCTTGGCCTCCAGCCTTTGGAAAACTGCTTCTGCCGTTGCAGTGGGGGAAGGATTTTCCAGTAATAAATGAGAAATGAAGTGGGGTGGATGTGTCTCAGCAGAGCACAGGTCCCAGCAGGCAGGAGAGGGCAGGCAGCCTCATGGGCTGTGGGAAATAACGAGTTCTCCTTGCTAATTGGGGAAGGAGCAGGCAAATGCCGTTTACAAATACAAACGCTGGATGAGCTCTTCACGGGTTTTGTTTTTCTTCCCTTTCCTTGAAATGATCAGTCCTGGAGGTAAAATGCAATTGCTTCCATTTCATAAATTCAAGCTAACATTTTTGCAAACGCTGAGAGGCATCTGCTGGGGAGTGGGAATCAGCAAGTGACTTCTTCAGCAGCTGTCTGTCAACTTTAATGACCAATATGGTTGCAATTACAGCAATGAACTTTCTCTAACAGCCCAAAATTACTCTGGATGATGATAAGTGACAGAAAAATGGAGACCCTTAAGGAAGCGTTAAAAAAGAAGCATGGGGATCCGGAACAAGAGGTCTTCCTGCTTTTTGGGAAGGATCTTAGGGGGGTTTGTCTTTCTAAATTAGGTACTAAAAAGGATAAATCTGAGCCAGAAGGGGAAGGCAGGGCACACTGTGGGTCACAGCAGGGTTCAGTGCTGCCTCAATATGTAGGTTTTATTCAAATGTTTGACCCCACTTCTGCTTTTTTCATTCCAGAGCTAACAGGGTGGTGGGAGCTGCTCCTACTTGAAGCTCATGCAGATACATCGTGTCAGCACAGCGTCTGCTCCTCAGGCAGATCATTTGATCTTAATTTCTTCAAGTTGAGAGCAAAGCTTGTCATGAAGCTTATTAAGGCAGCTGGGCCACATACTGCCATCTCCCGCTTTAAACCAGTAGATTTTAACCCCGGTGGATGGATCCCATGGGCTGCCTTAGCTCTGGTACATGTGGTCCTGTGGTGAACTGGTGTGTCAACCCAGTATTTGGTGTATTTTTACAGGATCTGTGAAGTTAGGCGATAAAAGAGGAGGTGCTTGTTTTTCACTTGTGCTTTGGGTTAGTCAAAATTTATACCACGAATAAAATACGAACAGAACTGAGATTCCCAGAGCTTTCCTTAAGACTGGAGGAGCAGGGTATGGTATTTCATGGGGGACTTCTGGAGATGCTGAGCTCTCTGCTGACTTGTCCATGGCCGTTGTGTTGTGGTGGTCACTGGAGGCAGGATGGAGGACAGTCGCTGGCCAGAGGCTTTTCCACTCCTCGTGTGACCTTTGAGAGGTTATTGACTCCTTCAGCCCAGCAAAGGTGAGAGAAATTTCAATGTGAATCGACAGCACTGACCATGGGGTCGTTTGTATTCATCTGCACCTTGTTAGTATATTTAATATAATAAGTATACTCAATTAAAAATTACATTTTATCTGGCGTGCACTTCACAGGGCTTTATCAGCACTGACAAGGTCAAGTGATGCTTGATAAGGGTTGTTTGAAATGCAGATGGCTTCGATCCCTCCATCATTTTCCACGTCCAATGCAGAAGAGTGAAGAGCCACAGAGATGCACCTTGGAAGCATCACTGGAAGAGCAGGTTTGGACCTTATCTGGGGTACGGTTGTGGATCTGAAGGAGCACTGAGGTGGGTACCACAGCTCTGCCAACTGCCAGGTTCTTCTCTCCGAAACGTCTTTGAGTTTATCCTCCACCTCCTAGGTTTTAGCTTTGTCTCTTCTCACCCTCCACATCCCCTGGGCTGGCTTTGATTTCTTTGTCCAAACACACAGGGTTGCTCTGTTGCTTGCTAATCACCTGGGCTTTGTAAATAGTGGAAAGGATTTTGGACATCCTGGTGCTGGCTTTTCAAGCCTGGTTCTTGGGGTGAGCTAATGGAGGTGACACTTTCAATTATCAAATACAATCACGGCATTAATATTGACCTGTTTAAATTCCAGCATCTTTTCTCCTCCGTGAAATGCTTAGCTGGAGGGTGACATATAATTGTATGTAATCAGACAGGTACCTGAAACTGGCAATGATAACCACGGGAATCTCTGCCTCTGTGTCTCCATCAGCATGCACAGGGTGTTTGTACTGGGGTGGCTAACCCGCACACTGGTAATGACAATTGAGTTGAGTGTTGGTTGGACACTTCATGGCTTAAAACAGAGCCCATCACTAAGAACCACGCTAAAACCTCTCCTCTCTAACACAGAACTGCTTCATGGGACCCCCAGGACCCCTGCCCATGCACCCTATGGTGGCACATTTCCCCAAATCAATCTGGAACCTGCTGTACTGGTGTTGCTACTGGGGGTGACTGGTTTGACATCAACAGGGTGAGAAGTATCTCATTAATTTAGAGATCTTCCAGAAGAGAAATCTTGCATCTGTGCCAGTGTATAGAGACGTTTGTGCAGACAAGTGTATATAAAATAATGTGAAAGTGTTCTAACACAATATAAAATAGATGTACAGCGTAATACAGCGTGTGTCTATAGCTATTTGTGTCAAGACTATACCCCAGGGTTCATGTTAAACTTAAAATTACAAATATCAATGCCAAAACAAAGGATTTGCTTTTTTGTTCAAAATAATACTTATGAAAATGGAAAGCACTCAGCCTTTATTGTCGCTTGGTAATTAACTTCAGTGAAGAAATCTAATTATAAATGTTCAATGCTGCCCTGTGGCAAAACGTCTGAGAAGAGGGAAGGAGGATGGCCAAGCTTAAACAACTCAGGTAAAAATTAACTCCAGGGTTGTATTTGATAACTAAGGATGTCTCTATCAGCTTGTCTGGGTGTTAATGAATCGGGCTGTTCTTTTCACATTTGATTACTGGAGTTTTATGGCTGTAATTTCGCCCTTATTGCTGCTGGAAATAGGCTTCTCTGTGGCCTGAGCACCGCGAATAATGTTTGGGGGGTTATAAACAGATCCTGTTCTTTTCCTAGTTAAAACTCTATTATTTTTTATTTCTTTTGTCCGGACTTACTTCAAGGCAATTTTTGGAGCTCCAGAACTGGGATGGGGACTGTGCATGTGTCCTTCCCCTGTGCTTCCACCTTATCTCACAGCATCCCTGGTTGGGAGCAGGGCTGGGAAGAGAGCAGGATGCTCTCTCAGCTGTAGGAAATACAAAATATGGGGTTTTTTTTTCAAAATATCATTGAAAATGGTCCTTTTCCATGCTTTCTCAGCCTTCTCCAGGAGCTGGGGGGATGTCCAGTGCTCCTTGCTCCATCTCCTGGTGCACAGCACTTGTCCCCTGCAGCATCACCCCGTCAGGGGCAGGGACGGGGGTTGCTCTGGGACTGTAGAGATCCCCCCAGATCCCTCCACTTTGCCAACACCTTCCAAAGGGTGACTGGCGGCCAGCTCCTGGCTAAAGCCAAGCCCAGACCTGGACCTCTGGCTCCACAGACAAAAGCTGGAAATACCACGTCCTCCTGGTGTTTCAAAGCAATAAATAACCTCCACTGACTCCTGCAGTGGAGGGAATTATTCTCCCCTCTGGTTCACTCCCAGCTTTGCTGCGTGAGCAACCTGCCTCCTTCCCTCTGCAAAAGAGATTGGAGCTGCTTCCCACCCCTCCTGCAGGTGTGGGGAGATTTAATTACATTTTTGAGAGCCTCAGATGAAAGGCACTGGGGCAGCACTGGAGACTAAGCCCTTCATTAGCCGGGTCCCTGCTGGGTGCCAGGGATGGCTCCGGACACACGCTCTCTTCTGTGTGGGAGCAGCCAGGATGCGGGCAGGGATGTAGGATGCTGGCAGGGATGTAGGATGCTGGCAGGGATGCAGGATGCGAGGAGGGGTGCAGGATGCAGGCAGGGATGCGAGCAGGGATGCAGGCAGGGATGCAAGCAGGGGTGCAGGCATGGATGCAGGCATGGATGCAGGATGCGAGGAGGGGTGCAGGATGCGGGCAGGGATGCGAGCAGGGATGTAGGATGCTGGCAGGGATGCAGGATGCGAGGAGGGATGCAGGATGTAGGCAGGGATGCAGGCAGGGATGCAGGCAGGGATGCAGGATGCGGGCAGGGGTGCAGACATGGATGCAGGAATGGATGCAGGATGCAGGAGGGGTGCAGGATGCTGGCTGGCTCTGCACAGCTGACATTGTCATTCTGCTCCAGCCGCTGCCGGCTGCCCGGAGAGGAGAAAGCATTTTCTCTTTTGTTAGCACTCAATTAGGCTGAGCTTTGAGGAGAAGATATAAATGCTTAAAAGTTCTCCTTTCTTGTGCCGTGTTCGGCTTTCACAAAGGGAAGTGTTAGGATGATCTCGGGGGGGAGAGTTGCTCTTGCATNGAAATACAAAATATGGGTTTTTTTTTTCAAAATATCATTGAAAATGGTCCTTTTCCATGCTTTCTCAGCCTTCTCCAGGAGCTGGGGGGATGTCCAGTGCTCCTTGCTCCATCTCCTGGTGCACAGCACTTGTCCCCTGCAGCATCACCCCGTCAGGGGCAGGGACGGGGGTTGCTCTGGGACTGTAGAGATCCCCCCAGATCCCTCCACTTTGCCAACACCTTCCAAAGGGTGGCTGGCGGCCAGCTCCTGGCTAAAGCCAAGCCCAGACCTGGACCTCTGGCTCCACAGACAAAAGCTGGAAATACCACGTCCTCCTGGTGTTTCAAAGCAATAAATAACCTCCACTGACTCCTGCAGTGGAGGGAATTATTCTCCCCTCTGGTTCACTCCCAGCTTTGCTGCGTGAGCAACCTGCCTCCTTCCCTCTGCAAAAGAGATTGGAGCTGCTTCCCACCCCTCCTGCAGGTGTGGGGAGATTTAATTACATTTTTGAGAGCCTCAGATGAAAGGCACTGGGGCAGCACTGGAGACTAAGCCCTTCATTAGCCGGGTCCCTGCTGGGTGCCAGGGATGGCTCCGGACACACGCTCTCTTCTGTGTGGGAGCAGCCAGGATGCGGGCAGGGATGTAGGATATGGGCAGGGATGTAGGATGCTGGCAGGGATGCAGGATGCGAGGAGGGGTGCAGGATGCAGGCAGGGATGCGAGCAGGGATGCAGGCAGGGATGCAAGCAGGGGTGCAGGCATGGATGCAGGCATGGATGCAGGATGCGAGGAGGGGTGCAGGATGC